>CM029387.1:1267223-1440100 GCA_017165825.1 Hepsetus odoe
TCTCTCTCTCTCTCTCCCCCTGTGTGTGTCTCTCTCTCTCTCCCCCTCTGTGTCTCTCTCTCTCTCTCTCTCCCCCTGTGTGTCTCTCTCTCTCTCTCCCCCTCTGTGTCTCTCTCTCTCTCTCTCTCTCTCCCTCTGTGTGTGTGTGTGTGTGTCTCTCTCTCTCTCACCACTTTTCCGGTGGGGGTGAACCACTCGCCCCTCTTCACCACCCCGAAGGATCCGTCTCCCAGCTTCTCGCAGAGCTCCAGCTCCTTCTCGCTGATCAGGCAGGTGAGGGCCTGCGGCTGGCCGTCGGCGGGGGGCGTCGGGGACAGCTTCCGGAAGGAGCTGGACGGCTGAGGCTGGAAGTCTCCATCTGGACGCTTCCCGCTGAACACCTGACGGAGAAAAGGAGGAGAAACACCCATAAAGCAGTGATTCAGATCAGCCAGTAGAGGAAGACACACAGAGCAGTTTCAGAGTGTGTGTGTGTGGACAGACAGACAGACAGAAATAGTACAAGAGAGAACAGGATCCTGCTAGAATGTGAAAGACACACAGACAGCCCGACTCAGCCTGGACATTAATACACACACACACACACACACACGTCCAGATGCACAAATCAAGAAATACTACATTTAGACCTAATAGATTATAATAACTTTATAATGATATTATCACGGTCACTTACACACACACACACACACACACACACACACACACACACACACACGGTTGAGGAGGTGGATTGCTGGACTGCATTTGGTGCCAGCAGGCAAACAAATGTGTGTAATTTTAGAAAGCCTTCCTGTAGCCCACAGCCATCAGGAGCTACAGACCAGTGTGTGTGTGTGTGTGTGTGTGTGTGTGTGTGAGTGTGTGTGTGCCCTTGTGCGTGTGTTGCATCACCCGTCTGTGTATGAATGCTCCAGGAGGTCTAACCTACAGAACCCTCAGACTGTTCCAGAGCTGCTCATCATATCCAGTCTAACCCTGTGAGTGCAGGGATAAAGACAAAGAAAGACCCAGGACAGGACACCAGTCACAGCTCGGACTGTGGGAGCAAACCGGTTCTCCCAGGGAACCCACAGAGACACGCGGGGTGAAGTGAAAGTGACCGTCATTGCACACAGTCACAGTCACACAGTTAACCGCAACTAAACACATCCTCTGTATTTAACACACACACACACACACACCCCGTCCAGCAGGGGGCAGACATATCCGCCACCTGGGGAGCAGTGATGGGGACGGTACCTCAGGGCAACCTATAAGTCTGGGACCTGAACCCACAACCTTCAGATCCTGGAGCCAAAACAAAGCAAAAAAAAAAAAAGACAATAAAATGAATGAAGGTACAGAGACTGGACTGAAAATGAGAGACACCAACACTGTCCTTCAGGAAGATCTGGAGAACTGCTCAGGTACAGAGACTGGACTGAACATGAGAGACAACAACACTGTCCTTCAGGAAGATCTGGAGAAGTGTTCCTCAACAGCGCAATAAAAAAACAAAAAGAAAGGCTGAAGAAAAGATGAAGAAATGAGGGATGTTCTAAGACTCCTAGATAGTACTGTTGATCCAGCGTGAAGGTGCGGACTGTGTTAAGGGACGTGTCCCTCAGAGGCTAATCTCAGGTTTTCCTTCACTCAGATTAAACCCCAGCTGGACTGTGTGTGGACATTTCTGCAGCAGGTTTGCTGCTGTGTGGACATTCCTGTTTATGCGGGACTTTTGATTTGTGGTGTGACGGGTCAACACGTCCCCTCATCCCACGGAGAGAGGAATGCTTACAAACCGCTTCCTTGGAGTAAACATCTCCCAGAGACCAGCTTCACACACACACACACACACACACATTCTCCCCATCTCTGTGTGTTTCCTCCAGATTCAGGATAAGCAGCTCAGAAAACGAGCGAGTGGTTTTCAGTGCAGTCTCTGTACCTGAGCAGTTTCAGTAGCAGTGTGGGATCATCTCCACAAAGAACAGAAAATGCAGACGACGTCTAAAGAAGAGCTTTGGGACGTCCTTCAAGAAGCCTGGAGAAGTGTTCCTGACTTAAAGAAAGGAGCTGGTCTAAGGGAGTTGAGGCTGTGCTGAAGAATAACGGTGGCGGTGGCGCTGGTTCGAATGAAACTCTCTTTGTGTTTAGACTGGAGTTACGTGTGTTTCTACACAAGTCACTGAACTACTGTCTCACTTTCCTGAAATTTAACTTATCAGCAAACTGCTTTGAGAAGTTTAACTGGAAAACTACAGTTACTGGGGCAGCGGTGGTCTAGTGGTGAGGGAGTCACCCCAGATCGGAAGACTGTGGGTTCGATTCCCTCACCAGTAGGTTGCCCTGAGGTACCCTTGAGCAAGGTACCGTCCCCATCACTGCTCCCTGGGCGCTTTCAATAGCTGCCCCCTGCTGCACGTGTGTGTGTGGGTGAAACGCAGAGGTTGAATTTCGTTGTGTGGTGCTGAGCTGTGTTTCACAATGACAAGGGTAGTCACTTTCACTTTCACATCTCCAGCATGAAGCTGATCAGTGTTCCAACAACGAACAGTACATTAGAGGGACAGTTCAGGTTGGACAGTCTGGAGACAAAATGAGAGAAGTGAGACTAAGTTGGACATGTCCAGAGGAGAAACGAGGAGTATATCAGGAGAAGGATGTTGAAGATGGAGCTGACAGGAAAGAGGAGAAGAGGAAGGACAAAGAGAAGGTTTATGGATGTGGTGAGAGGACATGCAGGTGTGAAAGAGGAAGATGTTGAGGTGATGTTGGAAGATGTTGAAGATGTTGAGCAGCCGAAAGAAGAAGGAGAAAGAAACGTAAGTGAGGAGCCTTCTGTTCCTATTTGTCTCTGGTTTTACGACTCAGGACATTTATGTGGAAAAACAAACATGGAGCTAAAAGTGAGCCTGCAGTGAGACGTAATGTCCAAAAAGGTTCAACTCCACCCTGTCCCGCCCACATCCACACACAAAACAGCTGTGAATGAGCTGCAACAAACCCACACTGGAGCAAAAAGCGGAACAGGGTGGAACCGCCGGGGGCTGCTGTTTAATTCCTCTTAAAGTGCCGCTGCCTCGGCCAATAAAAACAAACGCTGACCGCCGTCCAAGCTAAACTATTAAATGTTCCTCGGCCTGCAGTGTGTCTCCTCCGCAACATCTCACTGAGGTCAGAGGAACCCGCGAGAAATGCCTGTCCTCACTGTTCCCTGTAAATGTGGAAATAAGAGCAGCTTCAGAGACTGCGGCATCAAACAGCAGAACCGTGGCTAAGCCAACCTGCCCACCATACAGCTCTACAGTCACTGGCATATCTAGAACTGACTGAAACCTGTTCACACTACAGCTCTACAATAAGTGATGTATCTAGAACTGACCTAAACTTGTTTACACTACAGCTCTACAGTCACTGATATATCTAGAATGCAACAAAACCTGATTATCCAAGACTCAGTGGTCACTGATGTATCTAGAACTGACTATACACCTCTACAGTAAGTGACATATCTAGAACTGACTGAAACCTGTCCACACAACATTCAGTGAAGTAGCTTATCAAAAGCCTCGTTGCTACATCCAGGGACATATCAACGATTGTCCAAAACCTGCTCACGCTATTGTTCTACAGTCAATTACGTATCTAGTACTGAGTGAAACCTGTCTGTACGATGGCTCTGCACTGACTGATTTATCTAGAATTGACTGAAACTTGCTAACACTACAATCCTTCTGTCTGTGACTTATCTAGAACTCATTAATACCTGCTCGCACCATATTCCCCAAGTGATGTATCTAGAACTGACTGAATGTATATAGGTTGTGACAAAATCACTGATATTAGGCGCAGAACCGCAGGCCAGAAGCTGGGATGTCAATGGTTAGTGCTGTGAAATGTTTGAGAACATCAGCTCGTACGGCTCAGGAATGTGCTGCGTCCATCTCGGTCCAGCTCACGGGACAGTTAACTTCATTTCCCATGGATTCTGCGTCTGTCCACACAAACAGGTCCAAACACGCTCTAGAGAACGGACGGCATTGTGCTGGTGCCTTTGATGGGACCCTAATCCAGTTAGAGTCTGATGTTGTCTGAGCTCGGGTCACATATAGGACAAGCATTAAAGCAGGAAGCTTCCAATCAGGGTTCTGCTCACTGGCTAATCTGTGCTGTTTGGTATATAAGATCACAAAAAACCCAAAACATACTAAAAACCAGTGAAGAACCTTCACGAGGTTCTTGTGCAGTCAGTGCTTTTTCTCTGTAGTACCCAGGCAGATAAATCTAGGCGAGTTCTCATAACATTTAGTCCTTCAGGAGCTGGAATGAAGGCTCCCACAAGATGAATCAACCAATTGTGGAACAAAATGTCACTCTAGACTTTCTGGAAGGTCATTCGTTTCTGTATTCTATTATTTTTTGTGTTTGGTGCTTGGAAACATTCTTGGTGACCTCTACCGTGCGTCATTTGGAACGTGGTCTAGACTGAAACAATGTCAGGTGTAAACTGCAGACTGAAATGGCGGACGCAAACACTCATCTTTGGGGCAGCGTTGGCCTCATGTTTAGGGAGTTGAGCCCCAGGATCAGAAGATCGTGGGTTCGAATCCCCTTGAGCAGGGTACCGTCCCAGTCACTGCTCCACGGGCTCTTTCAATAGCTGCCCCCTGCTGCACGGTGTGTGTGTGTAAAATGCAGAGGTGTCATTTTGTTGTGCTTCACTGTGTGTTGTGCCGAGTACTCACAATGACGAGGATAGTCACTTTCACTTTTCACTTGTGACCTCACAAAAAGACGGAGATCAGAAAGCACGGCTTAAATGTGGCTTAAAGAGTCTTCAGACCTCAACATCCACTTTATTAAGAATATTAAGAGTAAAGTGGGCAGTCGCAGTCACTAAAGTGAGAAAAACTCTGAAGTAGAACTGTTACAGCGTGTGTGTGTGTGTGTGTGTGTGTGTGTGTGTGTGTGTGTTCTGGAGGCTCCTGACTGTACCTTACTCATCCAGGACTTGCGTTTGCACATCGCTTTCCTCCTCTTTACTGCCTCCCACAGTCTCCTCTGTCCTGGAGAGAAAGAAACAGACAGAGACACAAAGAGAACGAGATCACGAACCAGAACAAAGAAGAAAACAAGAAAGAAGGAAAAAAGACAACAAAAATGAGAAAAGAAAAAATGATTCATTTCTCGCATGATGCAGTGACATCACGTCTCTCCAAAGTATGCAAATGAGCCTTGCACTGATTGCAATACATATATATACATACATACATACATATATATATATTTACACTTTAAAACTGTGTTTAGGTTTGTGATACAAACGAGGAAAGTTAGATTTTTCTTCTTACGAGCCCTTTAAGTGAAGGAGTGCACGAAGGAGTGAGAAAACATCACCAAAAAAAAAAAAAGAAAAAGAAAAACTGGGGAAGGTCTGCAGCTGGAGGCCAGAGTTTGTCAAGAGTGTGTTAAGAGTGTGTGATGAGTGTGTGAAGAGTGTGTAGTGAGTGTGTGCTGAATGTGTGGTGAGTGCGTGGAGAGTGTGTGGAGAGTGTGATGACTGTGTGGTGAGTGCGTGAAGAGTGCGTGAAGAGTGTGTAAGATAACTGTGATGAGTCACTCGTTGAGTGTAAGACTAACAGGCGGCTTAAAGAAAATCCCATTAACTGCATGTGCACCGCACGCTTCCCACAAACACCCTCTCGGAGTGTAAAGAGCCCCGCTGATTAGCGCCTGGCAGCGTCCCAGAATCAGAGTGCGGCGTCCCGGGACCAGGAGGACCGCATTAACACGTTTTGTAGGTGAATTACAGGCAGGCGGGATTAGCGTAAACCTTAAATTAGTCACAGGAGCAGGAGGTTAATTTGAAGCCGAGCTTTGTGCTTCACGCTGGTGGGCGCTGCTGAAGACTCTGGACGCTCTCTGGCAGAGGAGAAGAAGGCAGGACAGGTTAGCTGGGTCTTGAAATCTTTCAGAAACGTGTAGCTAATTTATAAATTATCCTTCCAATGAGAAACCTCCTGTAGATCGATCACTTCCCTCCAACACCTCCCTGTTCACATCATCGTCCATGTAAATATTCATTCACGATAAGATGCACTCTGATGTTAGCAGACGATTCCCAACACTGTGTGTTTTCCTCTATTTTTTCATGAAGTATCTGCAGTTCTCTTCTGGATGGACATTTGGGATGGGAGTTTGGATGGACATTAATGGCATTTAGCTGACTCTCTTATCCAGAGCGACTTACAGTTTCTTCACTGCAGGGACAGTCCCCCCTGGAGACACTTAACCCCAAGGATCTTGCTCAGGAACCAAATGAAGGTAGTGCTGGAGGTGGGATTTGAACCTGCAATCTCTTGGTCTATAGGCAAGTATCCTACCACTAGACCACCAGCACCCCGACATGTTGGTTTCATGTCTCCTTAAGCGAACAGAATGGGAGATAATGGCTGGTCCATGCCTGGATCCCCCACTCCTCCAGTGTCATTGGAAACTAAACTTGGTGGTTTCTCCAGAGTGGAGCGCCTCTAAAAACTGCTTGGTTGCCACCAAACAGCATCATGGCTCATGATCACAGAGATGCCAAGACCACCCAGACACTGGCTTACATACAAGATGAATGAATTACAGTCACTTTGATGATCTCAATGCTCCCAGGGTGAAGGTACAGTTTGGTGAATGAAGCTCTGAGAAAGCGATTCAGTTCAATCTAATCCTTGCAGTTACCACGTATCTCAACCTTTGTCCACATGGATGAAGGATCTTTAACAAAGACTGAACTACTGCTCATCCCAACAATTCAGTCTATCTGTAAGAGTATCAAAACAAACATCCTCTTCATCCCTTTCTTCTAAACCTGGGTGTCATGATCTTTGACCTTTTGCTCTTCATGATCTCAGAACAATGACGGCCCAAATGAAATTCAAGTTCCTACAGAGTGATTGGATCTGCTCCCAGCTGTTTAAACTCCATCCTACAGGCTGATCCTCCTTCTCCTTCCCTAAGTTCCTCTAAGGAACACCGTCCTCCATCACCATCTCTTCACACATGGACGTCTCTGTTCACACTGTTCTCCTTCTCAGTTGCTGATGGGTGGAACGACTGAATCCTATCAGAGCAGGATGTTCATCTACCTTCAAGAAGCTCATCGGATTTGAGAACAGCTCCTCTCCCAACACTTGAACACCCCCAACTCACACTCACTCACCACTTCACCTGTTCACCCCAACACACACTCACTCACCACTTCATCCCAACACATGCTCACTCACCACTTCACCTGCTCACCCCAACACACATTCACTATCTCAACTGTTCACCCCCAACTGATACTCATTCACCACCTCACCTGTTCTGCTCATACACTCTTCTATTCCACTGTTTAGGACTTAATGCTCCCCAGCTCTCATGGACCTCCAGCCAGTGTCTTGTGTGCAGAATCTTCATAGAAAAGCATGAGCCTGAGGTGACCATGTCCAGGGCTATAAAGCCTCCAAAGCACTGAGCTGGATTTCTGCAGAGAGACGGGATCCTGGAGTGATCCTCCAGCACCTTACTGAAGTTCTTGTGGCTGCAATCCTTATAGCAAAGTAAATTTATGGCTTCCATTTCTTAATTACAGGGACAGTTTCTCCCTGAAGCAACTTGAGGCTGAAAGATTTGCTCAGGAACCCAATAGTGGTGGTGCTGGAGGTGGGTTTTAAACCTGCGACCTTTAAGTCCAAAGGTAAGTATCCTACAACTAGATCGCCACCACCCAGTGGAAACCACAGAGCAGCTTACCAGGCCGACCCATGCCGATCTTCTCCAGGTCCTCGTTCTTCACGTAGTCAAAGTGGGAGAGTCGCGTGACGTTGAGGTCGTCTCGGATTCGCAGGAAGTACTGCTGCAGCTGGACCTCCATCAGCAGCTCCAGCAGCCACTCATCACCTTCATCACACTGCATACTGCTGCCCAGCTTCTACAGAGAGAGAACATCAACATCATTCAGTGACTGCTTAATATCATGCAGTTTCACAAACCTCGTTGGAAAACTCTTGTGATCGTTTACATTTGGGTTGAGCAGAAGATTCTGCAGACCTGAGTCATTTCTGAGGCTTTGTGAGGACAGACTCAGGTCAGGTACCGTGTAAAAACATTAGAACCACGTCCAAACTCTTAAATAACATTTAAAGTACAGTAACTCATGTCAGCTTAAACACACACACACACACACACACACACAGCATTGGCCTTGGCCCAGACCATATGTGCTCTCTCTGCTCTCCAGATAGTCAGCCAATGAATCAACCCCGTATTAACACACACCTCAACTTTCACACACTGCAGCTCCATCTCTTAACGTTCAAACAGAAAACAAGACCAAAAGTCTCTTCTTACATAACACTCGTTCACTTTACGAGTTTTTGGAAGCAGCCCCTGCGCCGGACGACCACTGACGCATTCGTGCCGGGAAGCTTCGTGATAAACGGGAGGTTCTTCGCCCATGTTTCCACTGGAAGAGCGTGTTTGGACATCAGCTGCTTTTAATTTTCAAAGCGTCCCTCCTCCTCCTCCCTATGCCTTCCTAACCATGTTAAACGAGCAAGGAAGGAGGGAGAGAACGCTTCAGGCCACAAAGAAAAAACGTGTCCATGTTTTCGGACACAATGATTCATGGATTAGTGATTGACAAAAACTTTGGTCCAAAAACTGAGAAACGGAAAACAGGAGATGTGCTTTCTGCTGCGAACAAGGAGGTGTAGACCACAAAAGGATCTGGTCTCTGCAGTAATATTAATATCTACTATATTTAATAAAAATGAAATAATATATAATCTCTCTAGAGCAAGTTGCAGGTCAAAGTGCTTTACAACTGTTCATTGGTATAAAACCAAATGAAATATGATCTCATCCTCTAAGAACAATAATACTGAAGAACGAGGGAACATCCAGATACTTCCCGTCCCGTCGTCTGATTTACCGCCAGTTTGTGCAATGAAGTGAAAGTGACTATGTGAACACACTGTCCCACACACACCGTCCAGCAGTGATCCTCCAGCCCCCTTATCAGGAGGTCGTGGGTTCAAGTCACGGTCCAGCAGGCTGCCCTGAGGTTCCCTCGAGCAAGGAATCGTCCCCATCTTTGCTCCCCGGGTGCCCACTGCTGGACGGTGTGTGTGTGCTAAACACAGGGAACGTGTTTGGTTTTGGTTCACGGTGTTCGCGATGATTAATAGATGCTATTTGAGAATATTTGAAGAATTGTTTAAACTGAATCACAGTGATGGGAAAAGTGACTCGCTTCTTACTGAAAGCTTCAATTCCCAACAATAATAAAGTCCTGTTGTAGTTCGTGGCTGGGTGCTGGTCTCGGTATCAGGGGTGCATGAAATGGGCAAAGTTCATATTGTTTGGGCCTGGCTTAAAATATTGTTTGGGCCTGGCTTTAAATGCACCAGCAAGATCTGCAGAGCTGCTCTGCGAGGGGAAGAGTAAAGTCCAGTTAACGTCCGCAGGTTTGTGGAGGTCGCCGTTGGGTCAACGGAGCAGAATCGAGCCATTGTGAGACCATGCTTCTGGTACGGACACATGAAAAGCTGAAAGGTCACCGGGGTCACGGCCTTCTTCCTTCCAGCTCAACCATTAATATGTGAAAGAGCACTTCCTCCAGTCAATCATCGCACTGATGTGGGAGAGAGCGAGCAAACTCGACGCATAGAGCGAGTGGTATTAGGATCCGGCACTAAACATGGTGAAATTCAAGAAATCATAAAGATCCAAAAAAAACATCCAGTATTCCCAAACGGGACGAATGAGTCAAGTTCAAAATTCAGCAAGTAGAGTGAGTTCTCACCCACTGACTAGATTTACGGCATTTTTCAGACGCTCTTATCCAGAGCGACTTCCATGTCCTGATTACAGGGACAGTCCCCCCTGGAGACACTCAGGGTTAAGGGTCTTGCTCAGGGACCCAGTGATGGTAGTGCCAGAGGTGGGATTCGAACCGGGGACCTCTTGATCCAGAGGTCCGTAGGCAAGCACCACCAACTAGACCACCAGCACCCGACTAGATCTTCTTCTTCACATTTGTCCTCAAATTCAAACAGACTACTGGACATTTAGGACCCCTAACCTGGAACTCAAATTCATATGACTATAAAGTCCCGTGCAAACGTCTTGAGCCCCTCATTTCTTCATATGTTGCTTCGCGTATCTTTAATGTCTTGTTGATGGACAGTTCTCCAGATCTTCCTGAAGGACAGTGTTGTTGTCTCTCATGTTCAGTCCAGTCTCTGTACCTGAGCAGTTTGATAGTTCTGTGTTGGTTAATCCACACAGTGATCTACGTCTGAACCTTCAGCAGAACAAAGCGTCCAACTTAAGACATGAAGCAGAGAAGAAACAGACTGTGCGGACTGAAAGGACAAACCTGAGAGACGAGAGTGAGAAATGACAGATATAAGCGGTTTGTTGATTGGTTCGGTGTGAGACGGGGGGACGGGGGGACGTGGGCGTGAGATCCGGATGTTTTGGTGACACTGCCAAGAGACAGAGCTGCACAGAGTGGCGGCTTCAGTAACACACGGGAGAGACAGCGGTGAGTTCAGCCTGAAAATATGTCCTACTGAGGACACACACACACACACACACACACACACACACTCTCTCTCTCGTTTCTCACACATCCACTCACACACTCTCACCTTACACAAACACACACACACAAAACCTCCTCTCATATACACTCACAAACTCTCACCTTACACACACACACTCTCTCTCTCTCTCCTTCTTTACAAACTTGTTGATACAAAATATCCAAACACATTATTTCTGATCTGACTCACAGATTAGGCTTTACTGCTCATAAAGTTTGAATTTTACAAGGACGCCTCCTTCTGAAATGTCCCAGCGGGCCAATAGGGTCCATTTCTTGGAGAGTTTGTTTACACAGACAAGCCTTTGTCTTATAGGAGCATCGGGGACTGTGTCCACAGTGATGTCATCTGCAGTTCAGTCCTAAATAAGGGTTAAAGAACCCTGTAATTATGTCTTCATGCAAATTATTCTGCAACGTTCGCCGAGTGCACAGGAAACATGACTTCAAATACACCTGCTGCCAAAGGAACAGGTGCGTGAAATGGCACAGGCGTCAGGAACCCTCAGTGTGAACTGGTTCTGGTGCAGGTTCTGGTTTCTCAAGGCCTCTGGAGAACTGGTAATGACCGCAGCGGCCTGGGAAGGTCCACAGCTGGTGCAGCTGCGCTGAAGCTCAGTCCAGCGAGGCTCAACGGAGTGAAGTAATAATAACGGCATGAGGTTCTCGAGTCTCTGCCGAGTGAGAACCTGGGGTGGACATGAACACGGTCCAAAAAAACGTCTCCACCCAGCACATGAACCCGAGCACGGTCTTTCTGTTAAGCTCTAGATCACGTTCTGCAACCCAGTGACTCAGAAGGAGAAACTTCCCAAAAGCATGAGGGAGAACAACTAAGAGGATCCAAGACTCAAACAGAGAAACTCCCTAAAAGGAACTGGAGAAGAACCAAGATTCAAAAGGAAAACTTTGCGAAGAGCATAAAGAAGAACCATCATGGGAAACCAAGACTCAGAGACAATCATTAAGAAAATTAAGACAATACACAGGAAAAAAAATACAAGAAAGAAGAACCTCCCAAAGAGCACAAAGAACAACCTCCAAGGGGAACAAAGACTCAAAAGCAGAAGAGAAAAACTATGGGGAACTAAGACTCAATGGAAGAACCATTGAGAAGAACCACAATGCAAAAACAAGACTCAAAAAGAGAGCTTCCCTAACAGCATGAAGAGGAGGAACCAAGCAAGAACAGGAGAACCCATCCTCCTCTGGGCTGCACCAGATGGAGGACGGGGAATATTAAGATGAAGAGAGTTTCATCAACATTTTCTACATGGTTCTTGGCTCGAACAGACGGTTCTAGGAAAGAATCTTTACATTAAGCGGAGGTTCTGTAAGCTTCACTCTCAACCTCGTACATCTTAATTCATCAGAACTAGATGTTCTTTCATTAAAGGTCTTTAAAGAACATTTAATTAAAAAGATAGTTTGTCTTTAGCAAGTTAAGGCTCCATAAAATGAAATGCCTCGTCTCGTAATTAAGCCAGAAAGAACCAGCAGCCCGCAGCCCGTAAAATTAAAAGGACAAATCCTTCTGTACTGTATTTAGATATTAAAGATCTGTAATTGGAGTATTTTTTTTTCCTTCATTTGATACAAAATATCTGTCCTCTCTTCCATTTTATCCTCCATCACCGTCCCACGATCCAGACCGTCTCAGACAAAATGGACACAAACACAGAAGAGACGTCCCTCTGTGTCCCCATCGGTGCAGGACAGAGTGAAGGAGAGTGAGAGAGAGGACAGGGAGAGTGGACGGTGGAGTTCAGGGTGTGTGGAGTGTGTGTCCGTGATGGAGAACTAGTAGAGACGGTGATGAAAGTGAAGCGGTGAAGTTCACTACAATATTTTTCAGTAGATTTGTTTAACATTAAAGTTTGAGGCTTAATAGTCTTTGCACTTATTAATATGGGAGTGAGATTCAGTTCACTTTCACAGACAGATTCAGACGTCCTCTGAGGAGCACGTCTCACTCTACACCTCTGGTACACCCTGCAATTTCTTTTACTTACACCTCAGTGCACACCCTGTACTTTTTACTTATACCTCTGTAGTACATTCCTGTACTTTTACTCTACACCCTCAGTACATTCCTGTACTTTTACTTTACACTCTCAGTACATTCCTGTACTTCTTACTTTACACTCTCAGTACATTCCTACCTTTACTTTACACTCTCAGTACACTCCTGTACTTTTACTCTACACTCTCAGTACATTCCTGTACCTTATACTGTACGTTTCTTACTTTTTATCTAGAACCCTTCTTGGTTCTTGGTACACTTACTCTGTACACATGGAAGTGTGCGAGGAAAGGGAAGGACTTTCTGAGCTTGTTAAAACGCCGCATCTCTCCGTTTTCACTCAGGTGAAGCTCTACAAAGGCTCAAACGGGTTGAAATGTCCCTCCCGCTGATGGTCCAAACGTGGAGCTGAGGTGTGAAACTCAGCGGCTGGGACAAAACTGGCAGAAACAGAGGAGAGCGTTCCATGGTGCAGGCAACTCCACTGAAAGTTCCCCACTTGTCTGCAGGCAAGAACGAGACACGGCGAGGAAGACAAAAAGTGAGGAGGGGGCCAGAAAAAAAACAAAAACCCTGACAGAAGGAGCTGTGCCAGAGGACACAGGACGTCCCAAAACAGAGCGACCCTTTCTAGTCCCGGACCGGAGAGTGAGAATAGTCCACGGAAGGACAGGCGGGGTTTAAAGGAGCAGGACGAGTGCACTTCTTTCTCGCCTTCCTTTGCTTGTCCATCCCTCCGTCCCACAGCCAGGCTATTAATAACAGCTTCTTTTCACCCCAGTGCTCTCGCTGCAGAGAGAGAGAGAGAGAGAGAGAGAGAGAGAGAGAGAGAGAGAGAGAGTGAGAGACAGCTTCTCAAAACACTCAGATTAGTGCGTCTCCTCTGAAGCTGTGGAGCAGTTTAGATCCGCCTCGCTGTGTCCAGCCAGACACTATGTGTGTGTGTGTGTGTGTGTGTGAGAGTGTGTGTGTGTGTGAGACATTGGAGGACATGTTGTTCTGTTTGTGAAGCAGGAGGTGGTGTCCAAATTTCTCTCTGCATTACAACATTATATAATAACAAATAAATAATAATAATAATCTTCTTCCCCTCTCTCACTTTTCTGTTTCCTCTCTGCTCTTCTCTCTCTCTCTCAGCAGACAGTAGGCAAAATTTCTTCACTCCCTCTTTTTCCTCCCATTGTGCCCGTTTTGCTCTTTCTTCCTTCCTTTTTCTTTCTCTTCTTCCTTCCTTCTCGCTCTTGGTAATTGCAGGCGAACACTGGCAGTGCATAAGTGTCTGTTCCCTCTCTCTCTCTCTCTCTCTCTCTCTCTCTCTGTCTTCTGTCTGTCTGTCTGTCTGTCCTCTCTCTCTCTCTCTCTCTCTCTCTCTCTCTGTGTCTCTCTCTCTCTCTCTCTCTCTCTGGGACAGAGCCTCTATGGTATTCGGATGGAGGAGCATTTGATGGTGAGCCAGACGGTCAGATTTAACTGCAGGATGGAGGATCATTTCCTGTTGGCTGCCCTCGTTCGCCCCCCTGCATACTTCCCTCTAAACAACTTCACCACTCCCCACCTCTCTCTCCCCTCCCTCCTCTCTCTCTCTCTCCACCTCTTCCCCTCTCTCCCCTTCTCTCTTTCTCTCCTTCTCTCTCCCTCCCTCCCTCCCTTTCTCTCCCTTCCTCCCTCCCTTTCTCTCCCTTCTGTCTCCCACTCTCTTCTTCCTCCTCTCCCCTTCTTGTCTCCACCTCTCTCTCTTCCCTCTCCTCCTCTCTCTCTCTCTCTCCTCCTCTCTCTCTCTTCCTCTCCTCCTCTCTCCCCCCTCTCCCTCTCTCTTCCCACAAGCCTCAGTTTTTCTCCTTTATTTGGTTCCTGGTGTTTCTTTCCCCCGGCCCTGGCAGAAATGTTCTGTGCCCCTCATAAACAGAGCATGCTCCGTCCCGTTCTGCCCATTCTGTCCGTTCTGTCCTCCGCCCTCGCACTGAAGGAGCCGTTTGCGTTTTTATTCCCGTCCTCTCCTCCTTCCAGACGAGACCAAAGCAGACGTGTGGTTTTCTGAGGGAGAAACACAGAGCATAGCCCTGTTCCACTTCTGTTTGCCCTGCCCCACAACCCAGTGCGAGGCTGGGTATGGGGATGTTTCACAGCTGGACGCCCAGCGTCCTGCCTTCAATTACTGTCCCGACAGCAAGAATGTGCAGTGCCAAAAACACTACAGGAACGTTCCAGACTTGACCAGCTCCATGATGCACAGGTGGGACAAAATAAGTGCAGCATGTAAGAGTGTAACACCACAATCTCAGTTCCACACACACACACACACACACACACACATCATTAGATGTTTTAGGTATAAGGTAATATTAGGGATTTCAGAAGCAGACAAATGTTTGCTTGGACTTTTATTCTAGATTTGATATTAAATTCTAAACTACTTCAATTTTAGTTCTGGAACAGCAGGGTTTTTAGGGCTAAAATACTTGCTTTTTCTCATTTTACCTCAATTTTAAGCAAACAAAAATAAACCTAAATTATATTTTTCTATTTTTCTGTTTTGTAAAATAGAAGCTTTTTTTGGAAAATGAGTCTAAACAAAAATAATGATTCATTATAATGACCGATTTCTATCATGAAGGGTTCGTTTAGGAGTCGCTAGACCTTCTGCTCCTCTCTGAAAACAGAGTTTAGGTCTAAAGAAATTGTCCCAGAACAGAACAGGAAGTCAGATCTGTTTAAAGAACTGTTTTTTTAATCTTCTCTGCTGCCGGGTCGGTCCGGAAGCAGGTGCCATGTGCTATTTAACGCTTTCTTGTGACCTGCGTGCCGTCGGGCCGGGCCGGGCCCAGTCAGAGCGCAGCGTCTCAGCCGGATGAGCCAAGTTCTCACCACAGCTCCACATGTCTCACCTCCGTCTGAGCGAAAAACACTGGCGTGTCCTTCACAGGCGCTACGGAGGAGAGACGAAGTATCGGGTTCTGTTCTTCTGATCTCGACGGTTTGGAGCAAAAGTCATGAGGTTTCATACAGCAGCCAAGTGGCTAAACACTAAGTGATTAGCGGAGGTTCTCCAACCTGCCAACGACTATTTCAGAGCATCCCATTTTGATTTGAGAGTTTCGGGTTAAATATTCATAGAAATGTAAGCATTGTTTAGTTTATTTGAAGTGAAAGTGACTATCACCGTGAATACACAGCAAAGCACACCATCCAGCAGGGGTAGCCATATCCAGCATCCGGGGAGCAGTGATAGGGATGGTACCTTGATCAAGGGGAACCTCAGGAAACCTATTTGTCTGGGATTCGAACCCACGACCTTCTGATGCTGGGTCCTTGTCCCCAAACACCCCAAAGCTGCTGACAGCTGCTTCAGTTTAACTCTCAGATCCAAAGACTAAACTGCTGAATGCATGATATGACTGAAATAAATATTAAACGTTGATCAAAGAAATCGGGATTATGATTTTAGCCCTAGATCACTTACAAAAGCTGCAATAACCAGCTCAGCCAGCAGGGGGTGCAGAGAAGTGGTGAAAAACCATTTGAACACCAAAAAAAGTTCAAATTTAGCAAGTCTAAATAAAAATTTGCCACTTTAAAAACATTTTTACATATTTTCAGTTTTTCCACATACTTTTGGATATTTGCATTTTAGCATGTCATTGTCTGTACAGATTTAATAAAGTGTGTGATTTATTAGATGTTCTCCATCATAAACCCGTCCTCTGTTCAATTTGGGCTAAAATTAATTATTAACTGTTAAACTGAAAGATATTGGTTGAATTTTGAAGCATACCCGTTGTGCTTAATTAAAACCTGAAATTGTTCATTAGACCAGCTCGCGTATGGCCTCTAATATTCAAATGAGTACCTGTGATTGAATGACTTTCAGTAGAAGCTTGAGTCATTAAAGTGGAACTAAGAGGAGATGTGAGCGATGTCAGATTGGGTGGGACGGTCAGATTGGGTGGGACGGTCAGATTGAGTGGGACAATCAGATTGGGTGGGACAATCATTGGGTGGGACGGTCATTGGGTGGGACGATCATTGGGTGGGACGTGGGACAATCAGATTGGGTGGGACAATCATTGGGTGGGACGCATGACGGGGGTGGTCAAATCACATGGACGCTGAGTGGTGGTCAATCAGACTGGGTGGGACGGTCAGATTGGGTGGGACGGTCAGATTGGGTAGGACGTCAGGCGTATCTGTAGTTTCTCAACAGTCTCAGATTGTTGTTGAGGATGTTGTTATTGTGGGATGTAAACCCTTCATCAAACTCAATCAGTCGACTTATCCCCTAAAATCAATCACACTTACTTACTCTGTGTGTGTGGGATTAGGGCCCTTTCACTGGGACTTTTAGCTTTGAGAGGATGAACCCAGAGCAGCTCCATATGCCCCCTTTACAATTAAACTGTACAGCCTGGGGGACAGGATTAACACACACACACACACACACACACACTCACACACACACACACACACACACACACACACACACACACACACACACACAACACACACACACACACAGCTGAAGAAGTGACCGGCAGAACCTAATGGAGAAAGATGGAGACATAGACAGACAGACAGAGGAGACTGGACGGAAACATGTCTCCTGGTTTAAACCATCTCCGGGGGAGATGACAGAGAGAGATGAGAGATGACAGACAGACAGACAGACAGACAGAGAGAGAGAGAGAGAGAGAGAGAGACAGACAGACAGACAGACAGATGAGATGTGAGGTAAGTTCCGTTTTGAAACATCATCAGACCTGCAGTCTCTCAGGGTTTTATGAGCTAATAGTGCTTACTGTGAGAAAAAGGAGAGTACTGCATTCACACACACACACACACACACACACACACACACACACACACACACACACACAGTGCTGCTATGTCACCCTCCACATTCAGCAGGCCTCGCAGTAGGAGATCTACTGATAGCGGAATCGATTATCAGGCTGTTCTCGGCAGGGAGGGTCGGATGGAATATCGGAGGAGAAAAAAGGAAGAATGTGGATCACCATCAGAACCAGAACCATTAACACTGGAATATTCTCCAACAGTGGTTCCCAAACCACTCCTGACAGACTGGAGAACCACTGTCCTGTAAGAGGAAGGAAACGTGATGTGTTCCACTTCAATACCTCCATTTTAAAAGTCTAATTATTTGTTTAATAAGAAAATATTTTTTAAAAACATTATCATGATCATTATCTTTGCAAAATAATTGCAACTATTACCATCAACACAATTTCATTCATGTATTCTTTCGCCCTCTAACTGTTCATCCCAAACAGGGTTGTGGTTCATTCTTAATAATACTCATGACAACAGCAACGATATGGTTAATACTGACCAACCTGGCAACCCCGGTTTGTAATACACTTTGATGTGGCTGTTCTCAGAGACAGGTTGCTAGTTTGCTGTTGCTAGGTTACAGACAAGCAGCGCAGGGTGATGCTAAAAGAGAACTGTTCTTTGATCTAAACTACATGATCTGTGCTGTAAGCAAACCATTAATACAGTAAAAACAATTGCAAAACTCTTAAAAATAAAATAATTATGAAATAATTAATATTATAATACAAATAACTATGAAGGAGTTTATTTAATAAAAAAAAGTCTTGTAACAAATACAACATCTATGATTGGACAGATGGATCTCCATATTAAACCACCAGTATTAAGTTATTCGTTAGTATTTATTCATGGCCTAAAATAAGTGTTATTTATTTCAGTTCAATTTCATGCCATTCAAAATATATATTTTTTTATTTTATTTTACTATATTTGGTCTGTTAGTTAACCAGTATAATAAACTGGATATAATAAATGATTTGATTGAAAACTAAATATTGACAATGAAAAAAAAGCAGATTGTTTGTCGTTCACAGCTCTGTACAAAAGTTTCAGCACCCCGTTTATTGACTGAAAATAAGCGAACACATCCTCTACGTGGACGTGTCCGGGCCTAATGTGTAAATCCAGTGAATTCAATGAAAAAAAAAACAAATTGTGGGAATTACAATTTAAGAGGATGCACTGGTTTCAGCGGACTTTTGCACACAATTCTGAATCGTTCCTCATGAAAAAAATGTGAAAATGAAAGGCTGTGAAAGGGATTCATGAGTGGCAGTTTCCCACATGAAGACAGATTTGACCACAATGGACATGAAAGAGGGAGACACCGATAAGGCTATTATTAATCATTGTTATTGTTAGATAAAGCATTTGAATACGTCAGCTGCCAAAATACCTCCTCCAACACCTCGTCCTCATCACACTCGCTGGGGAGCCGCTGGTACTCCGCAGTGTCCCCCATGTTGAGGTCAAACGTCGAGGTCCAGGCGGGGACGTCCTTTTATTTACAGCTTTCACACCAACATGGTCAGAAGGCTCCTCTTCACCTTCCAGAGCAGTCCTACGGTCCCAGTTCAGCAGGCTGAGGGTTATCTTTCAGCATCGTTTTGGTGCAGGATGTCCTTTGTGTCTCCCGTCCACGCGGACGTGGCTGCGGACGGTCCTGCGGTCAGGATTCAGCAGGTCTGAGGTCAGCAGTCATGGTGGAACTCCAGCCAGTCCTGATCATGAGCATACAGTGCACTTCTCTAGTGCTTACAGTCTCTCTCTCTCTCTCTCTCTCGCTCTCTCTCTCTCTCTCTCTCTCTCTCTCTCTCTCTCTCTCTCTCTCTCTCTAAAGCAAACAGCTGTGTGACAGCAGGAGGTTTGGTCCTCCCCCCTCCCTCCCTAAACGCAGAGCTCGGTCAGTGCCGTGGGCTAATCCTTCTTTATTGCAGGCATGTTATTTTCTTTTTCCTCTTCTCCCTCTCATCCCTCTCTCGTCTGCCGCCTTTCCCCCTTTTATTCTTATTGTCTCTCATAGCCCATGCCGTGCTGCCAGGGTTTGCCCATGCAGTGAGTGGTTGCCCCCAACGACATGGTTGCAGAGCGGACCAATCAGGAGGGAGCTGCCAACCAATCAGAGAGGGCTGTTCTTAATGAGGAGGATTTAATCCAGAATGAGAGAGCGAAAGAGAGAGAGCGAAAGAGAGAGAGATGCAGGGCCCATATGGGACATCTGTATGGAGGAAAAGATGGAGGGAGGGCGAGAGAGGTTTGATTCCTGATCTCTCTCTCTCTCTCTCTCTCTCTCTCTCTCTCTCTCTCTCTCTCTCTATGATCAGGCTTAATTAGAAAGGCCAATCTGGTGTTTTTCACTCTTTTCTCTCTACAACATCAGTAAACAGTATCACACCATCACTTTCAGAGGGCAGAGCAATATTTCAGCAGCTGATCATTTTATTATTATTATTATTATTATTATTAGACAGACAGACCGACCAGATAGAAAGTCTAGATATAAAGAAGAGAATATGTGCAAAATTATCAGAAAAAAACAAGAAAAAGAGAATAAGGCAAAAGAAGGAAGACGAGGGAAAAAAAAAGATGAAAAAAAGACAAAAAGGGAAAAGGTCATTGAAAAGGGAAGTGAAGAAAGACTGAATCCGGAATGAAAACTCAAAAAGAGAAATCAAATGTTAAATGAAGTGCACAAGTTTAGCAGCAGATAAATATGAAAATATGATTGTTATTTGTTTGGTTAGGTTCCATTTTTGTTTGTTTACATCCTACAGAACCAGGTCCAAACTATGTCACTTAAGCAGCTTCTACAGCAGCATATGGCGCAGCAGCAGCAGGGCTTCAGCCTGACCGTGACTCCGTCGATGTCCTCCATGTTCTCAAGTTCTCAGTAACAAGGAACTTTGTTCTCTCTTTCTTTCTGTCCTCATTCTGTCCATCAGTTTCAGTATCAGTCACAACAAGAACCGTCGGTTCTCGTCCTCGTTCCTCATCCATGTATCAGTGCCCTGGTTCATCGGTGCAGGTAAAGATCTCAGCTCGTATGTGTTTAACCCTCCTGCGCCACATTTCCTCAAGACAGATTTATCACTGCGGTTCTGCAAAGACGTCCAGCTGTTTCTACACACCCAGCTGTGAACACAACGCAGGACACTCAGAAATGGACGGACAACGTGTCCACTTTCTCTCTCGTTCCTGCTGGCTCGCTCTGTTCTACTCTGTTCTGTTCAGGAAGCTTAGAGAACTGTTCCTCAACAGAGCTTGAGAAATACAAGAAGGCCCGGATCTGTGGAAGCAGAATATGAGAAAATAAGGGGCTGAAGACTTTTGCACAGGACTGTTTTTAGAGGAATAGGGTTTTTTAATTTTTCTTCCATGCTCTCTACCAGGGGTGCAGACTCGAAGCGGAACATACAGTTAATTAAATTAGATCTGCATGTCTGTGTGATTGATGATATAATCTCGTTAACGAATATGTTAATTGATTGTAAAACGGTTAAAGGTTACGAAAATGCGAAACCAAACCTGTTTCCTGTATTCTGTCCATCATCACCCACCCCCACCCCCTCTAAACAGATGGCTGAGGCATCAGCAGCACAGTCATTAAATCTCACTACCCCCCCACCACACACACACACACACACACACCCCTAGATGGACAGATATCCAGATACACACATTCAACATTCAAATAAAAATCGGCTAAAAGACCATTTTTGTCCTTTTAATCCCTTTTACTGATTTTTGGATGAACTGATCTTTATATTCAATCTGGACCATGAATCACTAATCAACAATCAATACTCAAAAACTATTTACTGATCACAAAACATCCATATTCACTCATCAATAATCACTAAACAACAACCACTACTCACTCATCAATAATCAAGAATCACTAATCAGTGATCACTAGCTACTAATCAATCCTTAATTGATCAATCCTTAAACAACTGATCCTTATTTACTGCTTTCTTCATTTGCCTTTACTTCTTCGTCTTTCTTGTCTCTTTATTTGTCTCATGCATCTCTCTCCTTTCCTTTTCTTCCCGTCTCTGATGTAATCTCTCCGTCCATCTCTCTGATGGAAGGGTACGGATTGTGTTTACAGCTCTGTCTGTTTGTTTCTGCTTCAGTTCGTTTGAACTTTTTAAATCAAAGATGGTGTTTCCAGTTTTAAGAGGAGGTTAAAAAGAGGCAGATTTATGGGGAGAATAAGAGAGGGATCGACAGAGCCTATAGGACGAGCCGCAGGCGTGATGAACGGATTTACAGCTGCAGAACGAGACGCAAACTTAGAGGTTTGTCCAATCGCTTCATGTCCAACAGCACAGCCCTCCTTCCTGCCGAAACGTAGTGAGCAGATTTCCAGAACCGGGCAGGAGCCGGGCTCACCCTCGCCTACATGTTCATACATATGGGCTCCTTACACACACACACACACACACACACACACACACACACGTCTCGAGAGGAGCAGTAGACAGT
This sequence comes from Hepsetus odoe, assembly GCA_017165825.1. NCBI lineage: Eukaryota > Metazoa > Chordata > Actinopteri > Characiformes > Hepsetidae > Hepsetus > Hepsetus odoe. The sequence goes on from CM029387.1 coordinate 1,289,210, forward strand.
AAGAGTAGGCAGGTTCTGGCTCCCAGCCTGGGTTCCATCCATTTTACTTAAAAGAACAGTTTTCGAGTCAAACCTGCAGCTTCCCGCTGTCGAGACGAGCTACAGCGCTAATGTTGCGAAGAACAGTGCGGTCCTAGAGTTTAGGGACGAGGCCCCAGAATCGGAAGTGTGTGGGTTCAAATCCTGCACCAGAAGGTTTTCCTGATGTCCCTTGGATCAAGGTCCCCATCACTGCTCCCCGGGTTCTGGATATGTCTGCCCCCTGCTGGACGGTGTGTGTGTGTGTGTGTGTGAGAGAGAGTGTGTGTGTTCAGTATAGAGGATGTGTTTGGTTGCGCTGTGTTCACAATGACTAACAGTCACTTTCACTTTCAATATTCACCTAAAGGTCTTAAGCACGTCCCCAAAACGTCTGCAGCTTCAATAATGTCCTCGGCGCTAGAAGTCAAAAGTTACCAAAAACCTTTTGTCCCCCAGAGGTTCTCTCAAATCACTCAAACCTCCTCCGGTTTAGGACACACTCAGCACAGCCTCGTGGTTTATTCTCTCCAAGCTGCCTCTAGGGGGCGCACCAGACAAAAATGAAGCCTGAAGAAGTTGGTTTGACAACTTGTCACTGTGATACACAGCACAGCGCACAGTGAGACGCAACGAAATTACACCCACACACACCTTCCAACAGGCGACGGGTCCTGAAAGGCCCGAGGAGCAGTGATGGGGACGGTACCTTGCTCAAGGATGCCTCAAGGCAACCTACTGATCTGGGATTTGAACCCACGACCTTCCGATCCTGGGGCTTCGTCCCGAACCACTAGGCCACCGCGGGCCCAGCAGATATTTTGGATCTTCGTTGGGTTTCTGTGATTTAAACGACAACATCTTAAAAGACATGGCAGTGATTTCTTTCCGTTTTTGCTCAGACGAGTCACTTTAGGCGACTCGACGTTCTTGTGCAAAAAAGCCGGAAAGTTTAGGAACCACCTTAAAAGTTTATTGGATGTAGAAGGGGGTGTGGCCTAAAAATCATGGGGAAACACTGATAAAACATAAATTTAAAAAAATAATAATAATTTTAAAAAAATCAGTGAGTCCGAAGCTGTTATTTTTGCAAATAATCATTTACATTTTGGAGACGCGCTCATCCAGCGATGGAAAGGGAAGGTTTACAGGACGGTAGAGAGGCCAGCTATGTGTCAGACGAGCTTGAATGTGGTTAATTTAATATTATTATGACAGTTATGGTTATCCCATCAATCATGTGACCCTAGAGTTATCAATGCAGATGAACCTCAGACTGGATCCACCAGTCAGGGCCAAAAATCTGAACGCAAGAGAGGAACATTTCCGATATGAATCCACTTTATTCCAGCCGAGTGGACCAGAATAAAAATCAATCCCCCAGTAAACAAAGTCAAACCCCACACAGCAGCGTTAATCCAGCTTCCCCCTCACTGTACAGGGACATAATCCAGACCCTTAAACCTTCATCATCACCACCACCATCATCATCATCATCCCCGAAATAAAGAGCACCAAAACACACCCCATCACCACTTCCCAGAAAGATTTAGGAATACTTTTAACCAGGGGGACAAACACTCTGTGTGTGTGTGTGTGTGTGCCTGTCCATGTATAATCCAGGCTCTTGTGGCATCTTTCTAGGAAGCCCCAGGCGAACACGTGACTATGCAGGCACTACAGATCTGAGATGTGTGTGTGTGTGTGTGTGTGTATATAAAGCGAGGCTGACCCAGGTGTAAGCAGAAACACAGAGAGAGAGAGAGAGAGAGAGAGAGACAGAGAGAGACAGAGAGAGAGAGAGAGAGAGAGACAGAGAGAGACAGAGAGAGACAGAGAGAGCACTACAGAGGCCTACAGTGTGTTATTTTCTCCCCCTGTCTTTTTCAGAGCAGACTGATAACTCACGCACGTGTACACACTCCATCACGCATGCCTGACCTTCTCTCTCACACACACACACACACACACACACACACACACACACTGGCATCAGGCTGTTGTGGTTCATTCGGTGTCCACTAGAGGCAGCAGAGCTGCAGGAGCTCCATCAGTGAAAATAATTCTTCTTTCGGCTGCTCCCGTTTAGGGGTCGCCACAGCAGATCATCCGTCTCCATTTCTTCCTGGCCTCTGTATCTTCCTCTTTCACACCGTCCCCCTACATGTCCTCTCTCACCACATCCATAATCCTCCTCTTTGGTCTTCCTCTTCTCCTCTTTCCAGGCAGCTCCATCCTCAACATCCTTCATAGCTGGTCTCATCAGTAAAAATAATTACAGTTTTAAAAAAAAAAAAAAAAAAAAAAAAAAAAAAAAAAAAAGGAAAGAACAGATCTGAGGGGTGACTAGCAATGGACTGTGCATTTTAATAAATAAATGAAATAAAATGAGAAAATGTGCAAAACAGCAAAATGAAAAAAACAACAACTTAAAACCTCAGAACTTGGGAGGTCATCTGTATTGGGTTTCATTAATTACAAAAAAAAAACAACAAAATTATAAAGACAGAATATGTGGCTTCTATACATTAATATTTATTTGCATTAAAAATTAGGCACAACCGAGAGCAGCCAATCGGAACAGAGCTCATTTGCTTACAGGAGGCTTAAAGACGTGGTAACAGAAAAAGTTAATATTTAAAGGGATGTTTTAGGCCAGTTGAATATGCAAATACATGCAAATGCACAGAAGCCAGATGTTCTTAAGATGCTGTGGATCTCCCACGCTTGGAGATTTTACAGCTGAACATACTTTCCGGTTTTTATTTTGTGCTCTTTTGATAACTTTAATTTAAACTCAATTAATAATTATATTGCTGTATTTATTTTAACAGTTCATTGATAGTCAACACTGCCTCAGATCGGTTAAAAACACTTTCAGAAGATCTTTAACGTCAGACAAGACGTTGAAAGATATGGTCCCATTATATAAGAGGATTTCTGAGTAAATTCGTTATAAAGGTTCTCTCGGGGGGCAGACAGACGGGCGAGTTCTCCTGAATGGATTTCTCACCGTGTGGGTGGCTGCCGTATGCACTTCCACATGAGTTAATGAGTGTGTGTGTGTGTGTGTGTGTGTGTGTGTGTGCTCATAAGAACAGAGGTGCTCTCTGTGAAAGACACTGGCTATTGCATCATCTCTTCTGCCGCCTCGTCATTCTGTAACACACTTTCACCTTGAAGAGAACGAGGGAGAGAGAGACAGTGATATTCCAGAAGAACAGAAAACTGATCCTGAAGTCCTGTGATCTTCTTATCTTCATTAACCACCAATCAGAGCCAGGCCTGAGGAACACAGAAACCTCAAACCCTGATAATCCCATTTATAATATATTCTAAAGGCCAGAAGTTTCTCCAGAATGTCTTGATGGACCAACGTCATGTTACTGCACACACAGACAGATCCACCAGTAGACACAATCTTCTTCTTCTCCTTTCTGCTGCTCCCATTAAGCCACCATGGATCATCTGTCTCCATAACTTCCTGTCTTCTGCATCTTCCTCGTTCACACCGTCCCCCTGCATGTCCTCTCGCACCACATCCATAAACCTCCTCCTTGTCCTTCCTCTTCTCCTCTTTCCTGGCAGCTCCATCCTCAACATCCTTCTCCTGATCTACTCCTCGTCTCTCCTCTGGACATGTCCAAATCAATGCAGTCTCACTTCTCTCACTTTGTCTCCAAATCGTCCAACCTGAGCTGTCCCTCAAACATACTCGTCTCTAATGCTGTCCATCCTCGTCCCTCCCGATGCAAATCTCAGCATCTTTAACTCCTCCAGCTCCACCGCCTGTCTTTTCATCACCGTCTCCAACCCGTATAACATAGCTGGTCTCACTACGGTCCTGTAAACCTTCCCTTTCACTGCTGCTGGTCCCCGTCTGTCACAGATCACTCCTGTCACTCTGCTCCTCCCATTCCAACCTGCCTGAGCTCTCTTCCACACTCGCCATTACTCTGAACTGTCCATGTAAGAAGTAAGTAAGAAGATGAAGAAAATTGAAAAAATAAAATAGACAGACAGACAGACAGACAGACAGACAGGTAGAAAAGATGGACAGTTGAAGTGACTGGTGGAGAGGTTGAAATAATCCTTCCGCTCCTCCACACACGGTTACACTCTCGGCCTCCGAGTCTCTCCAGGCATTCAGATCACACTCCCGAAAAAAGCAGCTCCCTGCTATTCCTGACTGAACACACACACACACACACACACACACACACACACACACACACGCCAGTAAAAATAGTCCCACTTCCCCCACTAGCAGCTAAACTCTGTAAGCCGGTCTTGTTAAACACACTCAATGCCATGACCAGCATTCTCACACACACACACACACACACACACACACAAATCGCTGATCCAGCATCAGCCATCACATTCAGCAGCACACACAGAACATTGGAGTCATGAGGGACATTTGAGGGACATTTCTCTCATAATCGGAGAGAATTTTTATTTTCCCCTCCATCAGTGACGCCCTTAACGAGCACACAGACACTAATTAAAGTTCACTCACTCGTTAACATTAATTCCACAGCTTTAGATTCAACTTCGACATTGCCATTATCTCTTCACATCCACTTAATCTGTCCATCCGTTTTTCTATATATTCAGGCATACCACTCTTATCTGTCTATATCCCTGTCTGTCTGTCTGTCTGTCCGTCCATGCATCACTCTATTGGTCTTTTTATTCAGATATACCTGTCCACTCAGTCTCTCTCTCTGTCTAGGCAGGCAAATCTGTCTCTCTCTCTCTCTGTTTCTGTCTGTCTTTCTGCCCATATGTATATTTGCATTTATTTTAACCGCTGGAAGATCATCTTTTGACTCCCCGCAGAAAGAAAAGCATAAAGATAACATTAAATAAAATAATAAATAAATAAATAAATAAAAAACATTCAGAAAAGATTTTACATACACACACACACACACACACACACACACACACACACACACCTTTTCTCCTGAGGATGTGCTTTTTTACAGTAAGTGAGGACTATTTTAAACTCAGTAATGGAGTTTAATTGAGTCCTCGTTAAGTCTGAATGTTTTCCTCTCCAGATAAGAAGCCCAGACGGGTTTGTGCGTCGAGCTCTTTAACCAGACACTCTAATTTTAGAGCAGCGCTCAGATAAACACACACTCCTCACACCCTGCATTAGATCACTTCCGTCCTAAATGCTTCCATAAACACACACCTGCTGACTCTCACCGGCACTGCTGCCCCTGCTCCCCACACACACACACACACACACACACACACACACACACACACACACACTTACCTCCGTCTTCTGAAACAACAGAGTGTAGATTTTGCGAAGCATTTAGCAAGAAATTTGGTATGTCGCTCAGGAAACAGACAACCATAAATGTGTGTGTGTGTGTGTGTGTGCGCGTGTGTGTGTGTGTGTGTGCATGCAAATACAAACACCTGCAACCCAAACCAGAGTCAGAGTCTACAGTAACACCACACACGCACACTAGAGAGGGGCCGTTTTCACCACGGAGGACTCCAGCAGAGGTAAATGAGAAGACAAGAGCTCTGCGTGTGTGTGTGTGTGTGTGTGTGTGTGTGTGTGTGTGTGTGTGTGTGTGTGTAGAGCTCAGACAGTAAGTTTATCCCATTTGAACTCTAATGCAGCAAATTTAACTCTGTTTAAAACTCGGAAACTCTTGTGGAAGTGTAACTACTGAGTTTTCTCCTCTTCCACTGGTGTCCCAGCAGCCCCCACCGGGACACGTCCTGGTTTAAAGGGTCCAAAATTCACTCTTCTGATGAGGTTTCTTGAAGGTGGAAGCAAACTCTGAAAGACTACAGGGGATACTTAACTCATGCTGCAGACGATCTGAGAAAGATACAGGCAGAGCTGGGAAGTTATTATTTCTACTTGATTTCGATTATTTCCTCCTCTCTTCCGTTTTCAGAACAGACTCCGTACTGTAGTCTGTTAAAGCTTTAGCCATTATTTTTATTGTTTTATTATGCTGGACCATGATGACAGGGAGGCCGATACCTTTGAGGAAAGCCTCTAAAAATCAAAGGGACTCCCAGCCAACAGATAGCCTCACTGATACAGTTGCCGCACTACTGTTGCTTAGCAACAAAACACTTCACTTAAAGTGTAATTTGAGGAAACTTCACCAAACAATCTTGACTGAAAAGGTAACAAGCAATCAATTAGGCCCTCCATGGGTTCTAAGAGGTCTAGTTCTCGTCCTAGAAGGCTGGTGTCCTGCCCAACACCTTACCTGGGTCATCGATCTGCTCAGACGCACCTGTTCAGCTCCTCCGTTAATTAGCGGGTGCTAATGGCTGCAAACTGTGCCGCCCTCCAGGAGCAGAAGGGATTTAGAACCAGATTCGTTCTTACCGGCTGTCCGGTCCGTTGATCACCTCGGCGCTGCGAAAGCAGGTAAAGGGAGGTTCACGCTCGGACAAGTTTGGGATGCGTCCAGTCCATGGCTTTGAAGGTTTCTCAGTTTATCGCACCGTCTCATCTGCGAGGACGTTACGGCAACATCTGCAGGGCACAGAAATGCAACGATGAGTGCTGCAGAAAGCGAGACATCACAGTCTGGAAAAATAAACCGGATTTTTATCCCTGCCGAGTGGTTTCATTTATACTTTTCAGTCACGTGAGACTAGGCCATCATATCTCAGAGTGATGAATCCAACATAACCAGACACATTAAGTCACATCAGCATGTTTGATCTTGTGGTTTTTTTTTTCCTGCCATGAATGAAATCACATAAAACCTTGAAATAATGACTGTATTTCTGAAATTCTGCCAAATTTAATCCGACCTGTTTACTGTCTGCCTAACATGCAGCGACATGGAAAAAAGTCCATCTATGTATTCAGTGTTCACGTGATGTCATACCCCTAAAGCCCCGCCCACCTGGAGGTCAAAATAATTCAGTCTTCTGCTGCCCTCCAGTTATTTTATCAGGGTTGTTCCTCCAAAATGCTGGAAAATGTTGTGTAACTGGATGTTAAACTGATGATGCTGAACTTATGATGCTGAAATTAAACCATGAAAGGGAAGGTTTACAGGATGGTAGCGAGACCAGCTATGTAATATGGGTTAGAGAAGATAACGAAAAGAGAGGTGGCAGTGCTGAAGGAGTCGGAGTTAAAGATGCTGAGATTTGTGTCGGGAAGGACAAGAATCGACAGGATTAGGAACCAGCTTATTACAGGGACAGCTCAGGTTGGACGGTTTGGAGACAAAGTCAAGGTGGCTCCATGGATCGGACATTGTCCTACAGACGCTGGATCGTTTTGAGATGTGGGAAATTTGAAGGATCAGCTTAACTCCTCAAACTGTTCCTGACACTAAGATTAGGGGACACCGTCACCAGCGTTTAGGTGTCAAAGTAGCGTCCACATAAATGGCAGGCATAAATGGGCGGGGCTGAAGGTGTAGGTGTCAGATACCACCTTCAGAGCGTCTGTTTCTGTGACAACACAGAGAGCGTGAAGTGGGGAGTGAATGAAAAATGGCGTCTAAATTTAAATACGTCACTAAAACAGCTGGGTCTCTGATGTCACGGACATCAGGTGTGGTCCAGCAGTTTGTGGACATCACTGTTGGGATGGAGCCTGTGATTGGTCACTGTTCATCAGGAGGGTGCGGAATGCATCCCGCCGCCACCGGACGCCCACCGTGGATGAGAAAGCGGCATAAACATGGGCCTGTCCCACCGCAGCCAGACAAAGAGCCTTTCTGTCACGAATCAACGCGCCGCTTCCTGTGAGGCTCCGGGTTCGGCTGTGGGAGTCGAAGACACATGACTGACTTCCAGAACAAAACACTGCACTTGGTGATGAAGTGCAGGGCTGGAGACTCATTTTCAGAATATCCGGTACCTCAGGTCTCAGGTCTGAAGGTGAAGAGTCGGTGCAGATGTGACATTGAACAAACATCTGTCCCACGGCCACAGCAGGATATTTTTTTCTGCTGATTTTGTGCATAATTTCTATCACTTGCAGAGTTTCAATGGAAATATATAAATATATATATATGTTTTAATAATATTGTAAAATGTATTTTTTATCTATTAATTACATATAATTTTTTTTTACATTTATGTGGCTAATTTATTATTTATTTATTTTTACTTATTTTTTGTTGATTTAACTTTCATCTATTTATTTCAATAATTAGAAAACATTTAACACCCATTCTAAAATCATTAGGACAACTTTATGGGCATCATTGAAAGGGAGGAAACCCACAGAGTTTTAAAGATTACTGATTAAATGTCAAAATTGTCACAAAAATGACTCAACTGAACGATCAATAGTGAGTTCATGCTGTGGTTTGGAACCTTCTCATCCCAAAAAGTCAAAAGCGCAAGACTGTTCATCCCCATCGGACTCTGGTCCGTTCGTCATGATGGTAAAATGGGAGTGGCCACTTCAAGAAATGATAAAAATGAAGTCACTGATGGTAAGTGGTTTATAAGTCATGGCTGAAGAGTCAGCGATTCTTGGAGAAGCAGAGCGACAGCACGAAATCTACTTTTCTTCCTCCAGGAAGTTTCACCACAGACCACGTCAAACTTAAAACACTCCACCATAAGTAAACAAATGCGGCAAGATCGTTAGCCAATTACATCACAGCCAACAACATTACACTCACTCAATATGCACACACACACACACACACACACACACACACACACACACACACACACACACACACACACACACACACACACACACACACACACAATCTACTGAAAATAATCCACATGAACTTCACCGCTTCACTTTCATCCACGTCTCTACTAGTCCTCCCGTCACGGACATACACTCCACACACCCTGAACTCCACCGTCCACTCTCCCTGTCCTCTCTCTCACGTCTCCTTCACTCTGTCCTGCACCAATGGACACACAGAGGGACGTCCTTTCTGTGTGTTTGTGTCCATTTAGTCTGAGACGGTCTGGATGGTGGGAAGGTGATGGAGGATAAAATAATGGAGGATAATGGAGGATCAACATAGTCAGATGTTCAGACTAAAGGAAGAAGAAAGGACATATTTGGGTTCAAAACTTGTACGGATAAAGTATGTGCACCTTATTTCTCCCCGTCTCTGCTCCTGAGTGGGGAGAAAAATAAAGGAAAAACAGAAGATGTCCTTCAAACAGGCCGTTATGGACATTATTAGATGATTCCACTTTTTGTCTCTCAAGCCCACGTCTCGGAGTCCTGCTCTGCTCTTTCCAGCAGCCGAGTGTCCGGGCTTCATCAACCCGACCTGCCTTCACACGCAAGGCTGCTTATCTCACCTTTTCACGAGATACAGGCCCTGAAGGCAACACTTACTGAACAACAGTTCGAGCTCCTACGCACGACGAAAAGCAGGCAAGGCCTCGTCTGGACATGGCCAAGGACCAAGAACACACCACGTATATCCACCTCCGATCGCCGCAGGGTCCTTAAAGAGCCCGTATCCCTCATCCTCTCCTCCTTTTACGACCTTTAGGAGGGTTTGTGCACCAAAGCTGGCTCACCTGTGACCATTTCCTCACCTCCATGAATGAGAAGTTCCACATTTTCCTCCATTTAAATGGCTGGGCTGCCTTACCGGTCATGATTTTGCTCAGATGTTCTTCCTTGCGAGTATACAAGGACTTAAAAGTTATTAAATTAACCGATTATCATTTTAGCATTTGCTTTCTTTATTATTTTCTTTCAAGACAGGACCTTTTTTGCACTGTACAAATGCTGAGAAAAGCCGTTTACATCCTGTTCCATCAACTTAGTGCTCCAGCGTTGCTGAAATTTAATATCCCACCTGAAAAGGTGCAGAAGTCAGCATGCAGTGCTGCATAATTTAAACCGGAACAGAAAACAAGGCTCCCTTTAGCACAGAGGCGAAAGCAATAGAAGCCCATTCCAGCTTCGTAAATTGTCCAGTGTGAGCGCAGGAACGTCAGTGTGAATTATTTTCATGTTTTTTTTTAAATGGGTATGGATTTAGGAGATCAGCTGTACTGCTTTTCTGCTCATTATTATTATTATTATTATTGTGCTTTACTGGGGCTACAAATATAGAATAAACCAAACCAAACGAAGAAACGGAGTAAAAAAAAATGAACTAAAAATATAAAAGCTACAAGGATAAAAGAGCAAGTTTCCAGAGATAAAAGATGGAGAAGTAGGCAAGGAAACGTGTCTAAAGGGCAATAAATATGAACTAAACACATATTTCTTCCAGAAACAGGATGTTCAAAAATGCTGAGAGAACATCGAAGGTTGATCCTGATCTTTTATTTGTGTTTTACTTTCAGGATGATCTGAAGGATTTTCTGTCAGACGCTGGAATATTCAATATCTATCGTCCATTTACAGCGTTAAACACTCTTAAATCCAGTTTAAAATCATCTCTGAACGAGTGACTGAGGGAGCTGAACACTCGGACAAGTCGATCATCACACGTTTGAGACCTTTCGCTGGATGATGTGAAAGTCTTCAGGTGAGGAAGGAACGTGAAAGCGGTACAGAGAGCTTCCTGTAACTGTCGCTCCTCTTGGTTTTTGGAGGAAACGCTTTCTGAATGGACACGTTCTCCGTGTCTCTGGTTTCCTCCAACCGTCCGAACACAAGACCGGTGGATTGGAGACGATAAACTGAACCCCAGTTAGCGTCTAGAGAGGAACAAGGTCTTTCTTTTTTGTTGAAATTTCATTTTTAAACTCAAATTACAAGTTTGAAATGTCAAAGTTTAATTTGACTCGAGGGATTTTAATACATTTAATGAATGAATGAATGAATGGAGATCAGAGATTATGATTTGGCACATTACATTTAGTGCTGAAGCCCCAAGCTGTCAAAAATCTCCTTTTTGGAGTGAAAGTGAAAGTGACTATTCTTGTCATTGTGAGGTCACAGCACAGCACACAATGAACCACAACGAAACTGGACTTCTGCATTTAACCCCCACACAAAACCACACTTTGCAGCAGGGGGCAGCTATGAAAGTGCCTGGGGAGCAGTGACGGGGACGGTACCTTGCTGAAGGGTACCTCAGGGGAACCTACTGGTAAGGGGTTTGACCCCACAATCTTCCGATTCCGTGGCCGACTCCGATGAACACCAGGCCTCCGCTGCCCCGCTGTTAAGACAGGATGACTGAGAATGAATGCATGAATGAATTAATGGATTAATTTTTATTTTTCCATTTAAATTACAAATATTCACAACACGGAGTAAAAAAATTGCTTTTATTTTGCCCAAATCCTTTCAGTCCCAGAAGTCCCTGTTTGTGTGTGTGTGTGTGTCCAAGGTGTTTTTCCTCCTCGGGGTCTTTCAGGGTGGGTTTGTTGTGAAGAGCTCAGCTCTGCAGAAACATTAGGATATAAAACTCCGCTCGGAAGGAGCCGCTCTCCACCGTTTAAGGTGGAACGGAAGAAGAGCTCATTCTCAGCATCATCACTGCTTCAATATGAAACACACACAGGCCTGATAATCCACTCAGCTCTGAGCGCCGGCCCGTATCGCTGGGTCGGGACGGGCCGTCCAGACGGTGCAGGCTCTTTAAAAGGCTGAGTTTAGTCTGGACTAAAGTTCAGGTGCGTGAAGAGCAGAACAGGAGCATCACAGTGGGTTAAAACTCTGCCGTCCACCTTTAATTACCGACAGTAATCGCAGCAGGAATGTCAATGACTTGCACAAGAACTGGTGTTAAAATTGTAAACATCGCCAGTTAACACTTTATTATGACAGGATGACTCACTTCTGGCCTGCAGGCAGGGCTCTGTGTGTGTGTGTGTGTGTGTGTGTGTGTGTGTGGGTTACCTGGTTAGGAAAGGTGAAGGGAGCATTAAAGGTTCCATATTAATAAAAAAGCCTTTTTGATTTTCTTTTCCTGCAGGATAATCAGCCTCTGCAATTGAGCCTCTTAGCAATCAGTGTTTTTAGCCAATCACAGCTTCAGTCAGTCTTACTAGTTTGTTACTTTGGTTTGTTTCTTCCATGATGTTGATGTCAAAAAAATGATGAATTTCACATTTAGTTAATTAGATTAATTTCACAAATTAGTTTTCACTGTGCCTTTGGACAGTGATGTCTGTAAATGGGCTCCATGTTCTGATTGGCTGCCCTTAGTTGCAGCTTATTTGAAAGGCAGCAGGGGGATGAAACGCTTCCTACAACTTCAAATTGAGAGGGCGGGGCTAAACAGCTGAGGTAGCGGATATGTAAATGAGCTGATTCTGTGACATCACAAACAACTGGTAGTTTTGAGCATGTTTATTGACGATACAGACGATATATTGAAGAAACTCAGAAAACAACACTAATGTTGATTTCCAACCAATCAGCACTCAGAACACTAGAATACCAGCCAATCAGCACCCAGTCACCAGAATGACAACCAATCAAAACTCAGCAATTAGAACAGCAACTAACTTTTAACCCACTTATAAATTTAACCTAATTTAAAAGCTTGCTTTCTAAGCTAAAAGTCCCTTCTTTGCGCTGTTGTGAGAATAAATACTGAATCATGTTGTGTAACTCTACTGCACCTCTTTTACAGTAATATTATACACACAGGATATATATATTATACACAAAGATTTGAAGATTTGAAGTCTGAACGTTGTCATTTTCACACTTTAATCGAACAGTTTAGAAACGTTATTTTAAGAATGGGACTGTTCTGCCTCAACCATGTATGCTATATGCTTGTGTAAATTAACAAAAATAAAAATGATGAGTGACTGAGGAATATCGCAGTATCGCGATACTTGAAGATATCGCGATATCCGGCTTGAGTTCATCTCGTACAGCCCGCGCTGTTCGGGTCAAATGTGCTGAAAATAAGCGACTTCTGACTTTTTATCACGCGTGTCTGTTTCCCTGTCACTTCACGTGGTTTTAAACAAGCCGAGTTTGTATTCTTCCGCGAGGTTCTTATCAATTCTCGTTCCACCTTAAACAGCGCCGCGCTCGGCGCTCAGGGTGAGACAGCCTGGACTGCGGCTCTATTTAAGGTGGAACGGCGAGTTGCGACGAGAAGTCCGCTTTAGCTCTCAGTCTTAAAGGTGGAAGGGAAAAGTTAAAGTTACCTTAATTTCCCCGCATCTCGCGCGGGTTCCGGTGCTGTCGGTACCGTTTTCCTCTCTTAGTCGGGCTGTTTGTGAGCTGTCTGTCTGTTTTTAGTGAATCTCACTTCACCTCCCTTCAGTTCCTCTCTCTGGCAGCCCACTCTTAAAGGGACAGGCGCCTTTATTTAGAATAATAATATTAACATTATCATCATCATTATTACTATCATTAATAATAATACTGCTAATAATAATATTAACATTATTATTATCATCATCATCATTATTACTATTATTAATAATACTGCTAATAATAATATTAACATTATTATTATCATCATCATCATCATTATTACTATTAATAATAATAATACTACTAATAATATTAACGTGTGTATCATCATCATCATTATTACTATTATTAATAATACTGCTAATAATAATATTAACATTATTATCATCATCATCATCGTGTACTATTATTAATAATGCTGCTAATAACCCTTTAATTATTATCTGTCATCGTCATTATTATTATTTTTACTATTATTAATAATAATAATACTAATAATAATATTAACATTATTATCATCATCATCATCATTATTATTATTACTATTATTAATAATACTGCTAATAATAATATTAAAATTATTATTATTATCATCATTGTCATCATTATTATTGTTACTATTATTAATAATAATACTAATAATAATAATATTAACATTATTATTATCATCATCATCGTTACTATTATTACTATTATCATTATTATTAATAATAATAATAACGATGATGATGGTATTATTAATAATAATATTAATAATAATAATAATCATCATCATAACAGTAATAATAATAATGTTTGTATTATTGTTTTATAATATATAAAGCTATAACCAAAAACCAAACAACAGCAGTCTACTACAACAACAAATAATATTAATAAAATAGTCATGAAAAATAATATATAATATATAAAACAATTGGTTTTGCTGTTGTATTTATTTTCATTATTATTATTATTATTATAACATTTTAAATATGAAAAAGAACTTACCAAAAATCATACACATTAAAAACAGCAAAACTACTAATAAATATTATTTTTTGTTGTTTATTTATTATTATTTAAAATCAATCACAAAATAAAAATAAGAATATTGAATAATAATAAAAACAACAACGATCAGCATATTAATCATAATGTTTTGTTTATTGATTTATTATCATAATTTTTATTATAATTATTATACTGTTTTTATTATTGTTGTTATTAATTATTATCATTATTAACTATTATTTTTATTATTAATAATAATCATTTTTAGGGTTATTTATTCATTTGTTTGGTTAGTTGTTCCCCAAAGGTTTTTGGTGTAAAATCATTGCTGGGTCACTTTATTTGCCTGGAGAGCCAACAGTGTATTTCTTAGTTAGCCAGATAACTTAAACCCGAAGTTCAGGACTGTCCTGTGTCCCTCAGGTTCTTCACTGCTGGACAGACTTGAGATAGGGTTTTAGATTATCCAGGCCTAGTCTGAATTTTGGAGGTGGCACAGTGAGGCCACAGAGATCAATAAAAATAAAAAGTAAATAAATCATTTTAATTGGAAAACATTTACAGAAACACCCTGTTGATGTCTGAGACCTCAGAGCTGTGCTCTGCTGCCCCTCCGTGGCCAGCTGTGGATAAAACAGGTAGTTCAACAGGATTAATACCTTGCCTTCTTTGGCATGTTATAATAAATATATATGAATTCATAGTTATTATCATCATCAATACATGTATAATATAAAAACTATAATTGTATAGAGAGAATAATTGAAGGATCTGGGAATATATTATTTTTAGTTTATTAGTGCTTTATTGGAACAACGTTGAGGCTTCACCGCTACAGGAGCACCACATAATGGAAATTCATTTAAAAATTAAAATCAGAAAAATTCTCGACATATTTCTAAAGTTAATACATAAGCTGAGTTTAAACCAACCAGAGTTTAAATGAGACGTTTAAAATAATAAGTAACAGACTCTGCTCTGTGTTAGTTCAGAAAAACATCCCGGACTCAGTTCCCAAACTCTGAAACAATAGCGGGCGGACACTGAAGTGAGCATAAGGACGTGAAAATAAACGCAGAATGCAGGTCGGTTTCCATCCATATGTGGAGATTATGGGAAGATACATATTGTGAAATTTTAACAGTGTTAATAAGTTTTATTTAACAAATGAAAAAAACTTCATTTTCCACTTTTTGTAAAAATCCTGGTCCTCCTGCACGGCACCGTTTCAACGTTTCCCTGCTCGAAGACAAAAAATGCAATGTGTAAAACTGGGCCGGAGAGACGAACAGATGACATCGCTGCACTGATTTTAAAAACTGGATTTTTATTTAGAAATTTATTTGTAACAACACTGAAGTTTTCCTGAGACAATTGATTCTTACTGTAAGGAAGGATTGTGTGAAAATGCTGAAACCCTGAAAAGTCTCTAAAACAAGAAGAAGTTTCTAGAAAATAAGCACAAAAATCTGCCAATGGAAAGAGCAGACAGTGAAAGATATTTTATTAAAACCGTAGGTCCCTCCTCCAGATCTTCCTGAAGGTGGATCAGACTCATGGTCTCTACAAACATCAACTCAACCAGAGCTGCTGTTCAGACTGATCTGGGATCAGATTCCTCTTTAGGACTGATTCTAGATCAGCTCAAACTCACCCTGTTGTGTAAAAGTCTGGAGTTCAGTAGATGTTTGCAGAGACAGTAAGTCCTACTGTGTCCTAAACCACACCCACGAGTCTGATCCACCTTCATGAGGAGCTTAGAGAGATTTTGGGGATTGTGTCAAATACAGAAGCTAAATTATGAAACCAATCTCAGCTGATCGACCTCATCTGGGATCAGCAGGAATTATTCAGAGCCATCACTCCTTCAAAATGCTCTTAACACATTTTCATTTGAACTTTCGCTAATTGGCCGTTTAGTTGTAACACATCGACGTCATTGTCCAAATGTATTTTAAAACCAATGTCTATCCCACTAGACCCCCTAAAGCACCGCTGGTGATGCTCTAGTGGTAGAATACCTGCTTGTGGACTACTTCAGGTTCCGACCCCACCTCGGCACCACTGGTCCCTGAGCAAACCCTGGATACAAATTTGAATCCGGGGGACGGTCCACTGCAATCGAGGATTAAATACGCTCTGGATAAGGCGTCTGCAATTCAAATCCACGAACAGGCCGGGCGACTGTCTTCACGTTATGCTGGATCTTTTAAACAAGTAGTTGCTCCAGCCCAATCATAGGGTGGTCACTCCCTCTCCCCCATCCTCAGTGGGAACTGTCCTCTCTCTGGGTGTGTAGGGTGGTCCTCCCTCTCCCCATCACTCAGTAGAACTGTCCTCTCTCTCACTGGGTGTGTAGGGCGGTCCTCCCTCTCTCACATCATGTGACATGGTTAGCGGTTAGCGGTTAGCGTGCCCCTCTGAGCGTTTTGAGCTGTTAGTTTAGTTGAGAATCAGAAAACTGGGTGAAAATCCCCCAAAAAGTCCTTTAACTTTGTCTTTCTTCACTATATAAAGACAAAAAACAGGATGTTAAAAGAATAAAAACTGTACGGACTTCCTGTGAGCTAAATCTCGTCCACGTCCCACACGTTTCCCAGCAGCGCGTTGGCACAGCTCTGAATGGTCCAGGTTACCAGAGCGAACTGGTTCCTCAGCAGGTCCAGGTCGGCGCTGAGAACCGCTCGCTATGTCAGCAGGTGTGTTATGAAACTTTCGGGGGTGAGGCGGGCCAGCAATATGTGTCTGAATGGTTCTGGCGAGGAACCGCGTGGGAGACGAGAGCCCCTCTCCACCTGCAGATCCAGAGGACAAAAAAATAACGAGCCTTAAAACAGACCTAAATGTCCATGAACATGAAAAACCTGGTGATGTGTCGCAGGGATCCGTATCGCCCTGGAGCCGTGGGTTCAAATCCCTCTTCTGACAGGCCGGTTCATGCTATGGGGCATTTAAACTCCTCCCCCTTCACCTCCACTACTCCCTGCATCCTCACCACTCCAGCTGTCCTCCTATTCATCTGTTCTGTCTTTGTCCCATCACCATATACTTTTCTAAGGATTCTAAAAGCAAACTTAAACTAACCTCTTATATACTTGCATATTAGTAGTTCATGGGAGCAGTGCTGGGAACGACGTACCTTGCTCAACAGTACCTTTAGGGTAACCTACTGGTCTGGGACTCAAAACCACAACCTTCCAATCATTGGGACAAGGACCTAACCAGTAATCCACCACTACAATGGCGATACTTGCAGCAACTTACCTTTTCTCAGTAAAATATTGCTTCCAACTTCCCGAAAGGCTTCGAGAAATGGGCGAGACACTGCGAGGCCAGTTGTTTAAGTGTTAACAGTTTTAATAGGTCCATTGTGTAGGAGGTTTCTATTTACCATGATTAAGCTCATTGATGAGTCTTGCGACACTGCTCGGGAGTGAAGTCAGGTCACTGTTTGGATGCTGCTGTAGTGAGGTTTGGCGGCCAACACGACTGCTTGAGAACCAGAAGCGGCGTGAGCCCCTGCATGCTCCCCGGGAGGTCACCAGACTGAAAAAAGTTAACAGCGGTTACCGGAAATGACGTACGATATTTTAAAATCATGAAGAGCATGGCTTATCAGTTGCACCCAGTTTAAAGATGGAGAGCAAGTTTTGTATCTCATCTAGCGTTTAATCTCACAGTCGTTTCTCTTTGATGTCCATCCATAGTTTCAACATTTCAACATTCATTCTCTCTCTGATAAAAAAAAGATGAGAACAAACTTTACGTTTTGGGTCCCTTTACTACTGCAGTATTTCAGTCCCTAAAAACAGGCTCTACTTTGGGGACGTCTGCACGTGTCCCGTGGAGAGTCCCTCCCTTTACACTGCCGTCAGGATGAAAGGACAGACAGCTGTGAGGTGTCCTAGCGAGGACGGGACAATAATGCTGCCGCTCGGGAGACGAAGGGGCGAGAATCTCTTCCTGCTATTCGCGGCAAAAGTGTTCTTTCATTCCCTCCTTAGAGACAGAGACACGTCCCACAGTTTAAGTCCACCGTCTCCTCTGGAATTTGTTTCTGTTGGGATTCTGTAGAATCATCGTCGGTTCGTGCGTCCAATTAAAGAACTATCCGGCGTTTTGGCGAAAAAACCCTGGTTAAAACAAGGGGAGAGCAGAGAGGTCACATAAAACTACATCAGAGTCTTAGAGTGTCCTAAACCGTGTCCTAAACCGTGTCCTAAACCACACCCACACCTCTGATCCACCTTAATGAAGAGCTGGATGAGGTTTGAGGATTTATTCACTGGAAATATTTAATTTAAATATGTAAGATATGTTGACTTCTAGTGTTGGTTAGTGATGTTCCTTTCTCCTTTCTCTTTGTTTGAGATGGACGGCTGTCCACCACACCAATGCCGGTGGAACTTGGTTGGATGTTTCCTGAGGCAAGTCCATCCATGAGGGTGCTCCTGAGTTCCACTTAGCTGCTACACCGAGTGCGAAGCTACCACATCATCATAATTTCTCTCCCGACCCTGAACTTTAGATCAGATCCATCAGATCGGCTCTTCTGCAGAACTGCCTTACGAATTGAAAGCTTCACCCACAGAGCTTCACCATTAGATCATCAACCTCCAGTTACAGTCAGCAGTGGACTCTTACTGGAACTCATGCTTACTGGAAATTACCACTATACTGGGTTTTTCTCTCTCTTTCTTTCCTTTTTATTTCCGGTGTGGACCAAAGGGCAGGTTCCTTGCAGGTCTTGGTTCCTCCCAAGGGTTCTTCCTCCTGTTTGGGGAGTTCTGCCTCTGTCGGCCTCGTCTAACCCAACTGGAGCTCCGACCGGATTCTGTAAAGCTGCTTTGTGACAACTTTATAAATAAAGTTGACTTGACATGTTCGGGATGTGGTAGCTCCAGATCTACATCTGGGTATGACTTGAAGCCTCACCAGGTGGAGACTCGAGACCTCCTGGTTGATGTGGATCACGGCGGTCCGGATGACGCTGCTGTACGACTCCACGTTCAGTCTGAGCAGATGGTCGTGCACCAGACGCAGAGCCATCAGCCCGGCGATCTCTCCAGCCGTCTTGGTCAAAGCGAGTAAGTTTGAGCACGTCTGGTTTTGGAGATTCTTTCTGGTGTCCAGCAAGGTCCCAAAGAAGGGATATTCTGTGTCCTGAGAAAAAAGAAAAGAAAAAGATGTAACATTCTATGGGTTACATTAACATAAACCATCAGATGCACCTTTAAAAGATTCAGATTACTGTGTTTGTGCACACACACACACACACACTCTGTATGAGACATTGTGTGGAGTGGTGAAGGTCCAGTGTATGAGTGTGTGTGAGAGAGACATTGTAAGTGTGTGTGTGTGTGTGTGTAATTGTGCGTCATTTAAAAAAATTAAACCTGCTCCTTAATGAACACGAAGTTCCTTAGGGACGATTGTGAAGTGACTCACGGAGGACAAGCTGAAGGAGACGGAAGGGACACCTGAGGGTCAAGAATGGATACGCCGAGTCGGACGTCCTCATCCTCTCCGTCCTGTAAAAGACAATCACACCTTTATGACTTTTATTACAGGACGCTGTCGTTTTGTGCCGTCCTGTTTTGTTCTTGAGCAGCAGACACACTTACACGGTGTCTCCTCCGTCCCTTCCTGAAGTTTCGTTTCTGCTGCAGGACTCTCTGGGGTGAGACACCTGCCGAGGAACAAGAAGTCACGGCGGACAACCTTGCTCTCCGTCAAAATGGGTGTAAGCAGTGTGAAGGACCCACCTCCTTCAAGGTGTTCGAATTAAATCAAACTGGCAGGACTGGCTCGCCTTAAACCTGGAACCTGCACAGAGAGACGTTCAGTTCCACTGAATGAAATGGATCCATTTCCTGAAACGACACGGGAGACGCACCTGTAGCGACTCGTCAAGGCTGATAACAGGAAAGCCTTCCAGATTCAGAGAGGAGGACAGGAGTAGCCCTGGACATACAATCAACAAAGAAGTGAAGTTGTTCTGCTCCAGCAGGGCTCGGAAAAAGAGCCCGTCCTGAAAAAACACCTTTCACTCAGTTTTAAAGATATAAGATAAAAACCCAAAATCAAATCACTGTTTATCACATTAGATTTGTTTATTTTACATTAGATTATATTAGTTTCATTTAGATTAGATTTGAGGATTAGATTATTTTAGATTAGTTTTGATTCAATTCAATTATATTTGATAAGTGTGGATCAGTTTAGATCAGAATAAATTCGATTAGACTAAACTCTATTCACTAGACTGTTGAGCAGTAAACAGAAATCTTTTCCAACCTCCAACCACACGGTGGCGCCGACAGCACCGACCTCTCCGCCGCTCCAGCTGGCGAGACTAAGCTCCTCCTGGGCTTAGCCGACTTCAGGGAAAAACCAGCTCGTTAGAATTTAAAACAACACGAGGTTTTAAAGAACAGTGTAATGTGCTGTGAGGCAGGTGTTGTTAGGTGTTGTGTTGTTAGGTGTTGTGTTAGGTGTGTTGTTAGGTGTTGTTAGGTGTTGTGTTGTTAGGTGTTGTGTTGTGTTGTTAGGTGTTGTGTTGTGTTAGGTGTTGTTAGGTGTTGTGTTGTGTTGAGGTGTTGTTAGGTGTTGTTAGGTGTTGTGTTGTTAGGTGTTGTGTTGTGTTAGGTGTTGTTAGGTGTTGTTATTTATTTAGGTATTTGTGTTGTATTCAGAGTGTTGTTAGAGTGTTGTGTTGTGTTAGGTGTTGTATGTTGTTAGGTGTTGTGTTAGGTATGTTATTAGAGTGTTGTTAGGTATTTATTATTAGAGTGTATTATTAGAGTATTGTTAGAGTGTTGTGTTAGAGTGTTGTGTTCAGTGGGAGTGTTGTGTTGTATTGGAGGTGTTGTTAGGTGTTGTGTTGTTAGGTGTTGTGTTGTTGGAGTGTTGTGTTGTGTTAGGTATTTGTTGGAGGTGTTGTATTTGTATTGGAAATTATTTGTTGGGGTGTTGTTGTGTTAGAGGTGTTGTTTGTTAGGTGTTGTGTTGGGAATTATTTATTGGAAGTGTTGTGTTGTTAGGTGTTGTGTTGTATTTGTTAGGTATTTGTGTTGTTAGGTGTTGTTAGAGTGTTGTTGTGTTGTTAGGTGTTGTGTTGTGTTGTTAGGTATTGTGTTGTATTTGTGTTGGAGGTGTTGTTAGGTGTTGTGTTTGTTAGGTGTTGTGTTATTGTTGTTAGAGTGTTGTGTTGTTAGGTGTTGTTAGGTGTTGTGTTTAGGTGTTGTGTTGTATTTATTTAGAGTGTTGTATTTGTTAGAGTGTTGTGTTGTATTTGTATTTGTTGTTAGAGGTATTTATTAGGTGTTGTGTTGTTAGAGTGTTGTGCGTGTGTATTTGTATTTGTTGGGTGTTGTTAGGTGTTGTGTTGTGTTGTGTTCTTGTCTCTGGTGTTGTGTTGTGTTATGATGTGTTGTTGTGTTGTGTTGTGTTGTTAGAGTGTTGTATTTGTTAAATTGTTGTATTTGTGTTGGGGTGTTGTATTTGTATTTATTAGAGTATTTGTATTGTGTTAAGAATTATTTGTTGAAATTGTTGTATCGTGTTAGAAATTATTTGTTAAGTGTTGTATTTGTATTTATTAGAAATTATTTGTATTTGTTAGGTATTTGTTAAGTATTTATTGTTGTTAAGAATTATTTAATATTTGTTAAAATTATTTATTAAAATTATTGTATTTATTGGAAGTGTTGTATTTGTTAGAGTGTTGTTAGGTGTTGTGTTGTATTAGTGTTATTAGAGTATTTATTTAGGTGTTGTGTTATTGGAAGTGTTGTGTTGTTGGAAATTGTTGTATTTATGTTAAGGAGTATTTGTTAGGTGTTGTATTTATTAGGTGTTGTGTTGTATTTGTGTTGTGTTAGAGTGTTGTTAGGTGTTGTGTTATTGGAAATTATTGTTAAGAGAGTATTTGTTAAGTGTGTTGTGTTGTTAGAATTATTTTGTATTTGTTAGGAGTGTTAGTATTTAGTATATTTAGGTGTTGTGTTGTTAGGTGTTGTGTTGTGTTAAGAGTGTTGTTAGGTGTTGTATTTGTTAGGTGTTTGTGTTGTATTCAAATTATTTGTTAGAGTGTTGTGTTATGTTAGAGTGTTGTTAGAGTATTTGTGTTATGTTAGAGGTGTTGGCTTTGTTAGAGTGTTGTGGAGTGTTATGTTAGAGTATTTATTGCGTGTTGTGTTGTTAGGTATTTGTGTTGTGTTGAAATTATTTGTTAGGTATTTGTTAGGTGTTGTGTGTTAGAGTGTTGTATTTGTTAGGTGTTGTGTTGTGTTAGGTGTTGTTAGGTGTTGTGTTGTTAGGTGTTGTGTTGTGTTGTGTTGTGTTAGGTGTTGTTAGGTGTTGTGTTGTTGAGTGTTTGTTAGTGTTAGTGTTGTGTTGTTAGGTGTTGTATTTGTATTGGGTGTTGTGTTGTTAGGTGTTGCTGTTGTGTTAGAGTGTTGTATTTATTTAGGTGTTGTGTTGTGTTGGGGTGTTGTTGTTAGGTATTTGTTAGGTGTTGTGTTATTTAGGTGTTGTATTTGTGTTAGGTGTTGTTGGAAGTGTTTGTGTTGTTGTGTTAGGTGTTGACCAAGTGTTGTGTTGTGTTAGAGTGTTGTTTTGTTAGGTGTTGTTTAAAGTGTTCTGTTGTTAGAGTGTTGTGTTGTTAGGTGTTGTGTTGTGTTAGGTGTTGTTAGGTGTTGTGTTGTGTTAGGTGTTGTTAGGTGTTGTGTTGTGTTAGGTGTTGTTTTGTTAGGTGTTGTGTTAGGTGTTTGTTAGGTGTTGTGTTGTTGGAAATTGTTGTGTTGTGTTGTTAGGTGTTGTACTTTGTTAGGTATTTGTTAGGTGTTGTGTTGTTAGGTGTTGTGTTGTATTTGTTAGGTGTTGTGTTGTTAGGTGTTGTGTTGTGTTGTGTTGTTAGGTGTTGTTAGGTGTTGTGTTGTTAGGTGTTGTTAGGTATTGTGTTGTGTTGTTAGGTGTTGTTAGGTGTTGTGTTGTGTTGTGTTGTTAGGTGTTGTGTTGTGTTAGGTGTTGTTAGGTGTTGTGTTGTGTTGTTAGGTGTTGTGTTGTTAGAGTGTTGTGTTGTTAGGTGTTGTGTTGTGTTGTTAAGATGTTGTGTTGTGTTAGAGGTGTTGTTGAGTGTTGTGTAAGTGTTAGGTGTTGTTGGAAGATTGTTGTGTTGTGTTACATTTAGGTGTTGTGTTGTTAGGTGTTGTTAGGTGTTGTGTTGTTAGGTGTTGTGTTGTTAAGGTGTTGTTAGGTGTTGTGTTGTTAGGTATTTGTATTTATTGGGTGTTGTTAGGTGTTGTGTTGTGTTAGGTGTTGTTAGGTGTTGTTAGGTGTTGTGTTGTTAGGTGTTGTGTTGTTAGGTGTTGTGTTGTGTTAGGTGTTGTTAGGTGTTGTGTTGTTAGGTGTTGTTTGGTGTTGTGTTGTGTTAGGTGTTGTTAGGTGTTGTGTTGTTAGGTGTTTATTAGGTGTTGTTAGGTGTTGTGTTGTTAGGTGTTGTGTTGTTAGGTGTTGTTAGGTGTTGTGTTGTTAGGTGTTGTGTTGTTAGGTGTTGTGGTATTTGACCAGGTGTTGTATTTGTGTTAGGTGTTGTTAGAGTGTTGTGTTGTTAGGTGTTGTATTTATTTAGGTGTTGCTGTTGTATTTGTTAGGTGTTAGGTGTTGTATTGTATTGTGTTGTATTGTATTTAGAGTATTTGTTAGAGTGTTGTATTTGTTAGGTGTTGTGTTGTATTTGTTAAATTATTTATTGGGGTATTGTGTTGTTAGGTGTTGTTAGGTGTTGTGTTGTGTTGTTAGGTGTTGTGTTGTGTTGTTAGGTGTTGTTAGGTGTCGTGTTGTGTTGTTAGGTGTTGTGTTGTGTTGGGAGGTGTTGTTAAGGTGTATTTGTGTTAGGTATTTGTGTTATTGGGAGTGTGTGTTGTGTTGTTAGGTGTTGTGTTGTTAGGTGTTGTGTTGTGTTGTTAGGTGTTGTGTTGTGTTGTTAGGTGTTGTGTTGTTAGGTGTTGTGTTGTGTTGTTAGGTGTTGTGTTAGGTGTTGTTAGGTGTTGTGTTGTTAGGTGTTGTGTTGTTAGGTGTTGTGTTGTGTTGTGTTGTCTTTACTTTTCCTGATCATGTCACTAACAGTTCGGGCCAGTTCCACCAACAGACCGGTTCCGACTGTAGATTTGGCAAACCCGGCGCCCCAGGCGTCCCTCTGAGCTCCGATCACCACAAACCGATCTGGATCGAGGGAAGAGTGTAAAACAGAGCGAGGCGTCAGATGAGCGTGAACATACAGAGTCGGTGTTGGAACTTTATTTTTGAATACTTAAAAAAACAGGAAAACAGCTCAACTTTCACTTATTTAAGAAAAGAAAAAAGAAAAGAAAGTGAATCACTGCGGACCTGGATCCTGATTTCCTTTAATGACTCCAAACACGTTGTGGATCTTTTTAGCGGCGAGGACGTTCTTCACCTCCACGGACGCCGTGTCCTCATCGCTGCCAAGCTTGTACGTCACGTCCGGTAGACCCCCATCACCCCACACAGACGGAGGCTCCGGACCTTCCATTCTCCTGATCAGAGACCAACGTTTAGGGCCGTCGGACAGACGTGTGCAAAAGTTTGAGCACTATGGCAGAGCCATAGTACAGGAAGGTTGGGTGGAGACAAGCGACATGTTATACAGGTTAGAGAAGTTAGTGAGACCAGCTATGTTATACAGGTTGGAGACGATAGTGAGAACAGCTATGTTATACAGGCTGGTGACGGTGGTGAAAAGACAGGGTGGAGGTTAGGAGTTAAAGATGCTGATTTTTGCATCAAGACGAACGAGGATGGACAGGATTGGGGACGAGTACATTCGAGGGACAGCTCAGGTTGAACGGTTTGGAGAGAAGTGAGTGGACATGTCCAGAGGAGAGACGAGGAGAATGTCAGGAGAAGGATGTAGAGGATGGAACTGTCAGGAATGAGAAGAGGAAGGACAAAGAGGAGGTTTATGGTGGAGAGAGAGGACATGTAGGGGGACGGTGTGAAAGAGGACATTGCAGAGGACAGGAGGACACAAAGACACGGAGACAAATGATCCTGAATAGCCAAAAGAAGAAGAAGAAGATACAGAGAGGGGAATGTCTTTGTTTGTCTTCAGCAGTCTCTTCTGATCGCTTGCTGAGGAATCAAATGACGTATTTTTCGGTTGAATTTTGTTACATTTTTTAGATTTTTGATCACTTTCAGTTTTATGAGACAAAAGACAAACCCCTTGAAGCGGTGTGTTACTATGAAGCTGGCCGGCGTGGATTTATTTTCACCAATTAAATCAACAAAACACGTGACTTGATCAGGACTGTTGGATCTGAAATGAGCATCCTGAAGCTGAGGGACATTTTTATGGAAGGGTGATCAGCTGTACCTCATGATGGCTGCAGCTGTACTGGCTCTAATGCTCTGTGCAGGTATGGTGGGAAGACCTGGGGACATGTCCTCAGGGAGAAGAGCGTGGTTGAATGATGGAAAACCCGGACCGTACGGATCACCGCAGCCGAGATGAACCTATGCCAAAAAGATGGAGCGGTTTAATAAAACTTTCAGGTGGCGTCACTGTCCTTTAGATCATTTGTGGACCATAGAGTGTTGTGTTAAAGTCCTGAGACCCTCATTTCTTTATTTGGACCCCTGGACTGACGAGGACACTGTTAAGGTCCAGGATCGTCCTTCCAGATGCACCAACAAAGTGACTTTCCATGGCAAGACATTTTAGCTTAAAGGTCATCTAGGTTATAGGGACTAGATCCCAAGATCAGAAGGTCGTGGGTTCGAATTCCAGACCAGACTCGCCCTGAGGTACTCTTGAGCAAGGTACTGTCCCCACCACTGTTCCCCTGGCGCTGGATATGTCTGCCCCCTGCTGGACAGTGCATGTGGGTTAAACACAGAGCAATTTCAGAGTGGTCCACCGTGTCCTGTGTTTCACAACGAGATGTAGTCACTTTCACCTTCACTTTTCTCTGGTGTCTTTATATTTTTGTCATTATTTACACGTGGTTTCAAATTAAAAACCCTCTGCAGAATCGTTCATAATCAACCAATCAGAATGAAGAATAATCACGTCCGATGACTCATTTTCTGACGCTACTCCTGCAGGCGTGAACAAAGTGAAGAATATAACGCAAAAACTGTTACTATGGCAACTCTTTCCCAACCTTTTTTGGGGTGTAGCATGCGTAAACAGTCTTGGTCTGTCCTAAAACTGAGGAACGGAGTTTCATTAAATGCTTACGTGGCCAAAAGGTTCAGCTTCCTCCTCGAGGGAGAAGTCGGCAGGATCTGCGTAGATCAGCACGGCGCTGGCGTTCAGTCTGGCCGCGTTAGCAACCTCGCATTACAGACAGACGTTACAGTTCAACTCAGCACAAATAAACCGTGAATCCAAAGAATAAAAATGAATTTAAAAAAGACTAGATGTCTAAATCCAGTGAATGAATACCAATAATTATAAAATAGATACATTTAAAATGTAGGAAGTTATAAAAATGAAATTCAATTAAATCAATCAACGCCTACCTTTTCAGCAAAGCTAATTTTTCCAGCTCTGACCAACACGATCCTCCCTTCTGTGCTGATGTTTAAAGCTTGGAGCTGTCTGAAGTCACCCGCTCGTCCATAGTAGGCAAACAAAACCGCGCCCTGTAAGACACGCCGTCCCTCGATCATTCATATCCAGATAAAAAGTCAGGCTTCGTGGAAAAGTCCTCGAATACGAACCTTGGCGAGACCGGTGGCACTGTAGAACAAATAACCCGACTCTTCAAACGTCGCGTTGCGGAAAGTCACTCGGTTGGTGCCGTTGGAAGGACGTTCCTGGACATGGACAAAGTGCTCGTTGGTCCAGGGGTTCATGCCGTAATCCTTGAATCTTCTCGCGACCTTTATGCCCAGTTCCTCGTCTCCTGGAGATCCTGCTTCGTGGCTGTCACTGGAGAACTCACTGAAAGGGAGGAAACCGCCTGCTGTAGTTACAATTAACCATAAAGTTTAAACCGAGCTACTGAAGACGTATCAGGTGTGTCTTTAGTGTCTGATGTTCACTTCCTGTTAATTCTGTTCACCAAAATCAGAAACTCCAGCTGAAAAGCTTCACTTCATGACGATAAAGAGAAACGGCTGTGGGACGAACAGGACTGGGAGCGGGTCTTGGACGGAGGAGTGAGTGAGTAAGTTGAGTTTTGAGGGACGTGAAGGGTTTATGTGGGATGGTGGAGGGAGGGAAATGGCAGTACGGAGTGTTGTTCCTGCGGTGAAACATGGGGACATTTTGGGAGGAAGATCTGGAGACTTTAGTCCAAATTAAAAGGATTTAAAATTCTAAACATCACACATTCCTCCTGATTTATGCATCACAGGACACAATTTCATCCTCCCAATCGTCTTTAAAATCTGACTCCAAAATGGTCAATTCCAGTCCAAGGAAAAGCAGGAAGTTTAGAGACTGATGTCTTGTCCTCCCCAATCTCAGGATTTGTCTCCCATTGAACGGCAGGGACAAGCTGAAAAGTGAAAGCGAAAGTGACAACCCTCGTCATTGCGAGGTCACAGCACAGCACACAGTGAACCACAATGAAATTGGACCTCTGCATTTAACCCATGCACTCAAACACCGTGCAACACAGTGGGCAGCTATTGAAAGCGCCCGGGGAGCAGTGACAGGGACGGTACCTTGCTCAAGGGTACCTCAGGGCAACCTACAGGTGAGGGAATCTAACCCACAACTGGGAACTGAACTCACTCACTATGAACCTTCTCACAGTGAGGTGACGGAGCCACCCGTTTAAAGGTACCGGTACCGTGTTGCTGACGATGTTTTTGGGACGAGCCTTTACCTGAGGCTGCGTTCAACGCTGCTAGTGGTCAGCGCGTCTTTTAAAAAGCTGGAAAGTTTGCTCCAGTCTAAGGTGACGTCTGTCACACCCGGAGCATCACCTTCATCACCTTCTTCATCCTCCGAGGAGATGGACTTGCAGCTTCTGTTTGTCTTTGGATGAGAAAAGTAGCCAATCAGGAACACTGAAAAAACACAACACAGCGTATAAGAGAGTATAAACGAGCGTCTCGGTGTCCCTACGGCCTTCAGGACTGCCATCAGGAAGGACATCAATATTATTAATAATCGTTATATGTGCTGTCTGAGAAAATCCTACGGACTTTATTTAGGTTTAGTACTTACAGTTAAAATTGTTTTCGTATTAACTGCATCGTTCAGCGGACAGGATACCCAATAGGACAGTTTTTATCGTTACTTTCCATTTTTATTATTATTCATTTTACCTCATTACAACACAACACGACGAAATTCAACCTATGCATTTCACCCATACACACACGTGCAGCAGGGGGCAGCTGTTGAAAGCACCCGGGGAGCAGTGACGGGGACAGTACCTTGCTCAAAGGTACCTCAGGGCAACCTACAGGTGAAGGAATCGAACCCACGATCTTGCGATCCGGGGCGACTCCCTCACCTCTATGTGTGTAATAATGTATATTTTTGTAGCGCAGCTCAAGAAATGGCCAAGCAGGTTCCTTTGGTGAGAACCATGGTGTTCCAGGTGGTTGCTAAGGTGCTGCTCGCTGGTTGCTCGGGTATCTCTGACTTTCTAGGGTTTTGCTAGAAGGTTGCCACGATGTTTCATGAGGTGTCTAAGGTGTTGCTAAATGGTTATTGTGGCACTGCAAGACGTTGCTAAGGTGTGATTAGCCCACTGAGTAGTATATCTTGTGGTTGCTAGGGTGTTCCTAGGTGGTTTCAATTGTGCTTAATTGGTCATTGCTAGGTGGTGGCTACGATATTGCAGGTGGTTGCTATGTTGCCTTGTAGGTGCTAGGTTTTCCCTAGATGGCTGACACCAGGATGTTGCTAGGAGGTTGCTAGATGTTGTTGCCAGCTGGTTGCTATGCTATCTCTGGTGGTTGCTAGAGTGTTGCTAGGTGGTTATTATGGTAAGATATGTGAATGCCAAGGTTTTGCTAGCTGGTGCTGGTTTTTGTGGTAGTTAAGGTGGTTTCTAGGTAGTTATTATGGTATGGCAGGTGGCTTAGGTGTTGCCAGGTGTTCTAGGTAGTCCAAAGTTCACAGTTCTGATAGGTGGTTAAGTGAATGTGATGAAGTGAAAAAAGAAACTGGCTTAAACATCTACAAACAGGGGGTTTCCTCCCTTTCACTGATGCCGACCCGAGTGCCAACAGCAGCCCCCCCCCCCTTATATTTTCCAAACTGCTCACTAGGTTCTTGTGAGATCTTGCCACAATGACTCCTTCACAGCTGCACTTGAAGGTTTCTTACCAAACGCAAAGACGAATACAGCGGCTGTGACCCCGAGGCAGACGTTTCTCCAAGAGCGCCGACCCGATTGGCTGGTGTACGACCGAAGGAATTGATCTTCCTCGTCCAGGTCACCGGAGGGCACCAGCTCCATCTCACTGATGTTGTCTTCCATCGTCTGGTGGAAGCTTGTAGCGGACGGTGGATCTGATCTACAGCAGATACACAAGAAGTGAATGTTGGACGTTATTATTGTTTAATAAATGAACAGATTATGTGTGTCCCGGTTCCGTCGAGGTTTAGACTCATCGCTGATAGAGCGCCGATCTGGCATGAAGGTACAATTTAACCCTTTAAAATCTACAGATCTTCCGCTGGCACGTCTCTATTTGAAGACCATTAAAATCCTTAAACCAGTAAAGGTATTTTGTTAACTTTTTTTTCTGAAAAATGCACTAGACATCATTTTTATCACCTTCGGTCGTTTTTCTGTCCCATTTTGTGAATAAAAAGTAGAAAAATATCTGATTAAACACTGTTAGTGTGTTTGTTTAAGAGTAATTGTTTAATAGTAATTAAAGATGATCAGCTCTAAGAGCTGTTTTTCCCAAATTAATAACTAAAACTTCCCTTATAATCCATTACCGTATGAATATCTCTTTAGTAAAACACTGTTCATCATTTGTATTTCTGGATAATAACTCTGGATACTCTGGATAATAATAATTGATATAATAATGCATTTTTAGTTCACTTTAATATCTATTTTATTTTATTTATTTTATTCTGCGGTACATTTCCCTTTAAGTTTAAATAAGAGGTTGTTTATTTATTTTCTCTTCACTTCAACTTTGCAATAAAAAAAAACTCAATAAAATTGTAAAAAGTAAAAAAAAATTATAATAAACAATTTCCAATATAGCTTACTCCTAGAATAGTTTCCAATATATTGTTAAACATTTAAAACCTTTTATTTATGCTTCCCTGCTTAAAAAAAATAAATAAAACAAGTTTTATTCGAATTTTTCCGTTCCACCTTAAAATATGTAAAAACTGCGCCATTTAAGGTGGAATAACAAAATAACAACCTGACAGGTTATAAACTTTAGTTTCGTGCAAAAATGCCGAGGCAGAATTACTCCTTTTCGCCTGTAAGATTATTTTTTATTTGTAAACCGAGAGAGTTTAATGTTTTTTATCGTTGTTTTCTTACCTAAAGTAGTTTGAATCTGAAACAAGCAGCTAAACAACTTTCCGCAGTCACGTGAGCCGCCACTCGCCAAAATAAAAGTCCTAAAAGTCCCGATTTAAAAGCCGTTAAAATAAAATGTTTTCATGTTGTTTTATTCACGTTAAGATGGAATATCATAGACGACAGGATGAATAAATATTTGTATTAATAAAAATTAATAATAATCTTCTAGTGCATAAAGTCCAGTCAGAAACTTATTTTAATCACTCCAAAAAAGTCCTTGCTTTTTTTAATGTATATAATAATGCATAATTTAAGTAAAAATGTAGTTTTCAAAACTGTCATTGTTTATTTCTACTTCTGATTCTAATAGTAATAATTATGATGACATATATAAAAATTATTCAAAATGATTAAAATTACAGTACAAATATTTTCCTCCAAAATATGTGCATGAGAAAATTTTTTATGTTTTTATGTTTTATGTGATTTTGTGTAAAAAACACAATGACAGCAGTGCAGGAGAAGTGAACTCCAGCTAAAATAAAAGGGAGCACAGTTTAAAGAGTCACTTTTTATTGCATTAAACAGTTTATGCAGGAAACACTGGACGTTCCAACCTGGGCCGCAAAGCAAATCACAGAAGAAAAATGAAAGAAACAAATGAACTTTGACCGACGGACCTGGGGTTGATAAAAGCAACTGCACTCAAAGAATCCTCTAAAATGTATTCAATTTATGGTTCAGTTCTGCATCATGAAAGTTGCATATATTAATTATTAGTTGAATATATTACTTTTTTCAACTTGACAAGGTTTAGGAGTTTAAATGACGGTTCATCCGAGTCGTTGGACTGATTTCGAGGACAGACAAAACAAAAACGAAGAATCAAAGTCCTAAATGAAAAAGGGGGGCAGCTATTAAATCCTGGAAGCTTTTCATCAAGTGGTAAAAGGCACAAAGAAGAACATTAAATGTCAGAAACGAGAAATAATAAACCAAATACAATATGTACTACAAAATCATCCAAAAACCCATCACAACATCACACAGAACTAACACCGGTGTGATTCCTCTGATTGCTTTCTAATTTTCCGTCGGATGAAAGGGGACGGTTGCCGTGGAAACTATAGCACGGGTGTGAACGCTGATATGTACAACATTATGGGAAGCACTGTTCCCGATAATTTCATCCACCCTACAGTGAAATATGAGGGGCACTGCCCTCGATATCGACACGCTGGTAGGCAAAAACTACCATCATCTTCACATTATGGAAGACGCTGCTTCCGATAATAGTTAGGAATCGGGAAGGAAGCGTGTTCCCAGAAAACGGAGAGAGGCACCAGAGAGGCAGCACCAGCTGGGAAATTTAAAATCACTGCATGCAGAGGGAAGATTTCTGGGAAAAAAAACAAAAAACACTCGGACACAGGATTCAGTGTCGGAAATTGAAATTGATTCTAAACTTAATTGGCAGAATTTGGAGATCTGTGCTTCTCAAGTATCATAATTACTCCCAATTACAATAATTTATCCATATATATATATATATATATCCAGTATTACTGATGGAACGAACTGTCCTATTTTAAAACTTAATCCTTATGAAATAAAAAGGAAAGAAAAAAAAAAAACCAAAGCAAATAAAATTTGAGTTTGGAAAATCTAACTACATTTTTTCCCCCAGACAACAGAACCATCAGACCAGCACATCCAGAAGATAAAACGATGAGCAAGGTTTGATTGACCCC
Source organism: Hepsetus odoe (assembly GCA_017165825.1). Taxonomy (NCBI): domain Eukaryota; kingdom Metazoa; phylum Chordata; class Actinopteri; order Characiformes; family Hepsetidae; genus Hepsetus; species Hepsetus odoe. The sequence continues at coordinate 1,321,615 of CM029387.1, forward strand.
CGGTTTTAAATCACTGCTGACGACTTTGAACTTAACCGGTACAGAACTGGAGCAATTATGATTCACTGGAAGAGTTTGGAGATTTTTTTAGTTTGAATAACCCTCACCAAACCGGATTTTTCCCAGAAATCTTCCCTTAAATGTGCTCTTGGCATCCGAACATCCCAAACATGCAGCGTGCGCCTCACACCGCCGTTTGGAAACACGTTTCCCTCCGTAGCAGATGCTGCTTTGTCATTTCGACAGTATAACTGTCATAATTATGGAAGGCACTGCTTCCGATAATTATCATAAAAAAGGCGTTACAAAATGCTATTTATAGTGAACCCTGTCACTGATAAATAAATACAAAAATAAATAGATTTCAGTGCCACTTTGTCGAAGCCTCTGCTCAGCCCGTCCGGGTTGGTCCGCCGGGATTTTAGCCGAACAGGCTTGGTGCTGCCGTGGAGGGAGTTGGAACAGCACTGAACTCTACAGTCAGGAGTGTCGGAGACAGAGGACCAAACTGTCCCCCTGTAGCCCTTGCTTTGTGAACTAGTCCCTGGTTTCTACATTTAAAAACGTCCCCGCTTGTCTCTTTCCACGCGGGACGTCTGAAAGGCTCGAACGATGAGGCAAGGATGACTAAATTCCCCAATTTGTGTCTGAAAATTCAAGTTTAACAGTCTACGGTTTGAGTCAAATCTCTTTGCAAGGAATTTTGGACTACTGTCAGGAAAAGAAATACTGTGAGGTAATGTTTTAGTGGAAACCACGTGTTGTTGAAGCACCAGCGCGAATTCGAACAGCTTTCGGCCAATTTTTCACCCAAAACCTGGAAAACCTTCCACCCCTTTAGTTTTCTTTATTCTGCATGATGCGTCTGCTGTACTGTGTTTCAGTCCAGACCTTTATTCTGAGTCTATTTTTAGGATAATTTAAAGACGATATACTGGGATTATTTTAATTACAGGGCTGGCAACGTTCTCTACATCATTTGTTTCCAAAAACGTCACAAGAACTCTTGTAACTCGCCTCCGTCGTGTGACCCCGGCTGCACAGAGAGCGAAGGAACGTGGTTTCGACGAAGATCTAAATATATTCCATTATCAAAAGCGGTGTCTGCTCGATGGGAAGTCAGAAAGTTGTGGCTGAAACACAGTACAGTGACCCGGAGATGTTCTAGCACACCTGTGGATTAAATTCTATCAGGGATGGGATGCTTTCATCTAGAAATCTTGTGGCGCGATCCAAATTTGTCTAAATCTCATTGTCCATTTCCCACACGTTGCCCGCCAGCGCGTTGGCACAGCTCTGAATGGTCCAGGTTACCAGAGCAAACTGGTTCCTCAGCAGGTCCAGGTCGGCGCTGCGGGAACCCTCCTTTATCGCCAGCAGGTGTGTTCGCAGAGCTTCCAGAGTGTGAGAACCGGAGCCCAGCAATATGTGTCTGAATGGACTCTCGCGAGGAGACACGTAGGGAGACAGGAAATCTCTTTCCACCTGCAGATCCAGAGGACAAAAAAATAACGAGCCTTAAAACAGACCTAAATGTCCATGAACATGAAAAACCTGGTGATGTGTCGCAGGGATCCGTATCGCCCTGGAGGCCTGGGTTCGAATCCCACCTCTGACAGGCCGGTTCATGCTCTGGGACAGTGGTGGTCTAGTGTTTCGAGACCAGGTCCCAGAACCAGAAGGGGGCCAACATCACCATATAACCATCACTATCATCATCATCATCATCATCATCATCATCATCATCATCAGCCCAAACCCTGAGCGAGGTCTGCTTTACCCCCATGATCTGGTTGTTGATGATGCGACACTGCTCCAGGTCCTCCAGGTTGCTGTTCTGGATGCTGGAGGTGAGTTTTCTGGAAGCGCGACTGTAAGAGCCTAAAGCCGACATCAGCCACTGCATTTTCAGGGTCTTGGGAATTCGATCCGACTAAAACAAACAAACAAATAAACAAACAGGAAAGGTCCATCAAACTGACTCGCATTTCCTTTGGTTTCCAAACTTTGCCGTCTGGGAAGCACACGCCCGCGACCGGCATCCACGTCCAGACTTTCTCTCACGATAAGAGTTTAAAAGAACACACGAGGACATCGCTGATAAAATAATAATTGTTATATGTAATATTATATGTAATAATGAAGAAAGTTCAAAAGTAGGAACAGAAAACTCAGCTAAATAAATCTTATTATCTGTTTTTTTTATTTTTTAAACCACTAGTTGGAGACCTTAAGGCTCGATTCAGTCTGGAGGTCTCACCGACTGCAGGCTGAGGACCTCTCTGTGGATCTGAGCCACGCTGGAGCGAATGACGCTGGAGTATTTCTCCACGTTGAGCCTCAGCAGATGGTCATGGACCAGACGGAGGGCCATCTGCCCGGCGACCTCTCCTGCAGCCTTGATCAGCTTCAGCATGTTGAAGGACAATTTCATCTGCAGGTTCCTCTCGTTGTCCTGCATGGTGCCGAAGAACGGATACTCTTTGTCCTGAGAGAGAAAAAACAAAGTCTCCATTCAGGTCTGTGTGATCAGATTCAAATTCATCAATCAGCAGAGAGCAGCTACCGAGCACGCAGATAGAATAGAATACGTGCAAAAAAAATATTTACAGTATAAATTACAGGGAAATGTTTATTCCAGTATGAATTACATTTTAAATTGCAGAGAAAAGCATCAATTAAATTCGGTCGGAAATTAAGAAAAAATTCACACCATGTTTTATCCACCAGATGAAATGAAGATATAAAAGTCCTGCACTTACGGAGGAGAAGCGGATCGAGACTGAAGGGATGCCGGAGAAGGTCTGGAATGGATAAGCAGAGTCGGAGAGACTCATGGGCTCCATCCTTTAAAAGAAGATCAGCCAATCAGGACTCAAGATTGCAGAATGCGGTTTATTCTTCGCACATACACAGTAATGTTAATGAGCTCCATTCAGTTCATTACAAAAAAACAGTTAATGAAGTCCAATTAACTAATATAAGTCCCTGAATTGATAATTAGGCTTTGATGTGAAAATGGCGATTTTCTGTACAGAAGACTCACACAGCGGACTCCCAGTTGCTTCCAGACACTTGTGAAAACAGAGTCTTCTTGGAGTCCGTGGTCGAGGAAACCTGCGGAGGAGAACGAGGGAATAAACACCTCTGCGATGAAAGTAAAGAATAAAGAGAAGCAGTGAAGCGCTCACCTCTTTCAGGGTGCTCTGAATCAGGTCATACATCAGGGGGCTGCCGCTCGCCTTAAAGCGGCTTCCTGTGGAAATATCGGAGGTTCAGCACCGAGTGAATCAGCGAATCAAAAGGCTTCATTCCAAATGACCGAAAAACACCAGCCGGTCAAATAAATCAATAAAAATAAACCTTAAAATCCCCACAGAACAAACCGTCAGCTAGACCGCAAAACATCCTCTCGATTGATATTCAGTCTAGTGAAGTTCTAAAATATTCCACACGGTCTGCAGCTTTAAGAATAATGAGACTAATAAGCCATTTTATTCAGTTCTACAAATCCGCCTTTTCTATGTGATCTAATTATTATTATTATTATTATTATTATTCTAATGATCAGATACGTTTGCTTTTCCCCCCCAAATGAAGAGCCTGATCCTTTGAAGACGTACAGCAGAGATTTAGCCTGATAGGTTTATCTTGCTTAAACAAATGCAGTTAAAAGTTGCTCAACCCAAATATGTAAACTTTTTTTTTTTTTAAACAATGCAGAAAATTGCACAAATTTCAGAAAATCTGAAAAGAAATTCAGATTTTTTTTTTAATCCTTATTTTAGGAAAATGTTTTATATTTAAAATATTTTTTAATATTTAAGAAACACAACAGAAATAATTGCTTATTCTGTAATAACAGTGTAAGAAGGAGCTATTGCAGGTCATTCTTACCTGCAGCAATAAGACTCCACAATTCAACATAGCATTACATATTTAATATTACTTGTTTATTATTATTGTTATAATTATTATTATTATATTATTATATATTATTATTACTACATTTACATTTGTTTACTTGTTGATTTATAATTTGTTTATTTATAATTTATATAAAGCTTATTTATTACTATTTACTGTGTATATGGTCATCTTTACTTATCTTTCCTGTCTTTATATTCTTTATTTCTCGTCATGTAAATATATATATTTTGTTTTTGCAAATACTGTTTGAAAAAAGTCGAATCTGTTAATATAAAAATTTAATTATTTTCTTCAAATATCTGCAGAAACGTCCCGTTACAGTCTGGAGACTCACCTGTGACGACTCCGTCCAGGCTGATGTAGGAGAACGCCTTCATGTTGAGGGAGGACAGGTAGCCCTGTGGACACAGAGTCCCACCGTCAGATATTCACACGTTTATGAATCGCATGAAGAGACAAACGGCACAGAAACGCATTCAAACCTCCAACCACTCGGTGGCGCCGACCGCTCCGTACTCCCCGGCGCTCCAGCTGGCGAACACCAAACTCCTCCTGGGCTTAAACCCGTCTGAGTAGCAGAATCACAAGTGAAAGTGAAAGTGATTGTTTCTCATTCCAAACACAGTGAACCACAACCAAACACATTCTCTGTATTTAACACACACACACACCGTCCAGACATATCCAGCACCCGGGGAGCAGTGACAGGGACTGTACCTTGTTCAAGGGAACCTCAGGGTCAACTGCTGGTCTGGGATTCGACCCCATGACCTTCCGATCCTGGGGCCTCGTCCCTAAACCCTACACCACTGCTGCAGCAGAACAGCAACTTCCAGGTATAAAAATCTTTCAGCTCCACTTACCTGTTCTGATCATGTCACTAACAGTTCGGGCCAGTTCCAACAACAGACTGGTTCCGACTGTAGATTTGGCAAATCCGGGGCCCCAGGCGTCCCTCTGAGCGCCGATCACCACATACCGATCTGGAGGATTGAGAGTAAATAAGAAAAAGTTTAGGGAATTTAAAACAATTCAGCTTTATTTCCTGTTCTTCATTAAAACCAGTTACTCATCTGAGCTGGACTTTTAAATCCTCCATTTGATAAACAAGTCTCCATGTCTTCCTGTCCTCTGCATCTTCCTCTTTCACACCGTCCCCCTGCATGTCCTCCCTCACCACATCCATAAACCTCCTCTTTGTCCTTCCTCTTCTCCTCTTTCCTGGCAGCTCCATCCTCAACATCCTTCTCCTGATCTACTCCTCGTCTCTCCTCTGGACACGTCCAAACCAACACAGCCTCACTTCTCTCACTTTGTCCATACTGTCCCTCAAACATACCCATTTCTAATCCTGTCCATCCTCATCCCTCCCAACTCAAATCTTAAACTCCAACTCCTCCAGCTCCACCGCCTGTCTTTCCATCACTGTCTCAGAAGTGTTATATTGTGAGACCAGCTATGTTATATGGGTTGGAGATGGTTCAAGAGTGTGAGATTTTTTTTTTATGAATATATAAACAAAGGAAAGGTTTACATCATGGTAATAGCTGGTCTCACTACCATCCTGTAAACCTTTCCTTTGTTCATACACACAGTTCTGTGCAAAGGTTTTAGGCAGGAGTGGAAAAATGCTGAAAACAAAGAGCGCTTTCCGAAATATCAATAATGATTGTTTATTTTGATCAATTTACAAAATGCAAAGTGAGCGAACAAAAGAAAAATCTAAATCAGATCAATATCTGGTGTTTCTACCTTTTACCTTCAGAGCAGCATCAGTTCTTCTGGCCCCACAGAGCCCTGATCTCCACATCATCCAGTGTGTCTGGATCACATGAAGAGCCAGAAGGATGTGAGGAAGCTACATCCACAGAAGATCTGTGCTCAGTTCTCCAAGACTTTGGAACGACCTACCAGCCGAGTTCCTTCAAAAACCGTGTGCAGGTGTACCTAGAAGAACTGATGCTGTTTTGAAGGCAAAGGGTGGTCACACCAAATATTGATCTGATTTAGATTCTCTTTTGTTCCTTCACTGCATTTTGTTGATTGATGAAAATAAATGATCAACACTTCCATTTCTGAAAGCGTTCTGTTTACAGCATTTTTTTACACACCTGCCTAAAACGTTTGCACAGTACTGTATGTATAAAAAAAATAATAATCTCACACTCTCGTCATTCCATCCCTCTCCATGCATGTCTTTCCCCTCTGCTCTCTCTCTATCCCCCCCATCTCTCCATCCATTCATCCCACTCTCTCCTTGTCCAGCTCCCCATCTCTCTCTCATAAGTTCTAATAGTCACCGTGTGTGTGTGTGTGTGTGTGTGTGTCTTCCTTTACCTGCATCTATGAAACCTTTAATGACTCCAAACACGTTGTGGATCTTCTTCTCAGTGAGGACATTATTCACCTCCACAGTGACCAGGTCTTCGACACTACCAAGCTTGTATGTCACTTCCCGGAGTCCTCCATCACCCCAACCACGAACAGTTTCCCCTCCCATGTCCCTGTTCAGAGGAATTCATTTTCATAATTTTACTGAAAAGGAAGCAAACAGGTTTCCCCTCCAACCCCACACATCTGCTGAAACACATCTGGAGTCCATAGTGTGATTTTCCCTTTAAATAAATCCCCAAAACCTCTCTCCATCCACTCGAGCTCCTCCTGCTCTTCATGAAGGTGGATCAGACTTGTGGGTGTGGTTTAGACTTACTGTCTCTACCAACATCAACTAAACTCAAAGCTGTTCAGACTAGTCTGGGATCAGATTCCTCTTTAGGACTGATTCTGGATCAGCTCTTGAAAACACTCCCTGTTGTGTAAAGTCTGGAGTTTAGCTGATGTTTGTAGAGACACCAAGTCCTACTGTGTTCTAAACCACACCCATGAGTCTGATCCACCTTCATGAAGAGCTGGAGGAGGGTTGAACAGGATGAAGAACATATTTGGGTGACTACTGATTTCTAGTGTCGACTCAAAGCTCCAGTTCTAAACTACAGGAGCTAAATTTCAACATCTGGGGTTGTTGGAATACCAAGAAGACTAATTATCCCCTTTTTAATCCCCTTACTCAGCACATTTCCATCCATTTTTATTTTTCAAAAACAAACTTTTGGCCACTTGCTCACCATTGTTTGATGCTGTTTTTGGCAAATCTGAACAATCGGGCGTGTTTAGTGAAAGGATTAGTGAAGTGTGCTGTCAACAGTGTGGTGAACAGTTGAGAACTAGATTACAGGACTGATGAACAGATGCAGAAACAGGACCCTGATGTAGGTCCTTCTTAGTGTCTACTAAATGCTGTTAATGTAAAAGTAGGTTTCCAGCAGATCTGGCACTGTACTTCATGATCGCTGCCGCAGTGGAGGCGGTGATGGTCTGTGCAGGGATGCTGGGAAGGCCGGAGGACGTGGCAGGAGGAAACTGAGTGTGGTTGAAAGAGGGGAAAGCAGGAGTGTACGGATCACCGCAGCCCAGATGGACCTGTGCAAAAAGAAAAACAGGTGTTGACGGCCAGCGACTCCACATCAGGCAAAAATTAGGCCAAAATTTTTGATCAAGTGATGAAACACCATCAGCATGCAGTTCAAATTTAGGGATAACCCTCATCCATAAGCTGACTTGTCAAGCTTAATCAATAAATCTGATGTACAGCTCTGAAGTATCTACCTAAGCTTCTCCAGACAGCCTTCTGGGTGGTTGGTAAGAGAGAAGAATAGAATTTTTTAGACTGCAGTTGGATTGCTTTAGTGAACAGCTGGAAACGAACAGTTAAAGTCACTGAACGGGGGAAGCCAGTCTGTTGTAGTGAACCGTCGTGTGTTTGACCTCTTGGGTTCTGACCTACACCAAGAATTGAACCAAGCCTGCCTTAAAATAATACATGGTTTCGATCCACATCATGTTCCGAGCTGTGGTTCAGACCTGCTGATGAGAAAGCAGAGAACCAAACAGCCTTTTCTTCTTACATCAGCATTTACGGCATTTATCAGACGCTCTTATCCAGAGTGTCTCCATGTCCTGATTACAGGGACAGTCCCCCTGGAGACACTCAGGGTTCAGGGTCATGCTCAGGGACCCAGTGATGGCAGTGCTGAAGGTGGGATTCGAACCTGGGACCTCTTGAGTCATAGGTCCATAGACAAGTACCACCACTAGACCACCGCCACCCTAATATGACTGCTTTACAACTTTTAGTTTTTTGGACTTATTACATTTGTGGCATTGAGCAGATGCTCTTATCCAGAGTGACTTCCATGTCCTAATTATAAGGTTGAGTCCCAGCTCAGGACACCATAATGAGCAGATTCATGCAGTTATGAAAACAAAGCAAAGTGAAAGTGATTACTCGTCATTGTGGACACACCGCAAACCACAACCAAATACATTGTCTTTAATTAGCACACATATACACACAATGTCCAGCAGGGGGTCCACCCAGGGAGTAGTGATAGGGACAGTACCTTGCTCAAGGGTACCTGAGGGCAACCTACTGGTCTGGCATTTGAACCCATGACCTTCCAAACCTTGAGCCTAGTTTAGAAATAATGCCATTTTAAACCAAGTTAACATTCTACAATATTATAGCAGCTTATAAACAGCAGACCAAAGCAATCCAACTACAGAGAGAATAATGAAGATGTACATTTATATTTATGCCATTAATTAGATGCTCTTATCCAGAGTTCCATTTCCTGCAGGGACAGTCTCCATGGAGACACTTGGGGTTGAGAGTTGTTGCTAAGGAACGCAATGTTGGTGGTGGAATTTGAACCTGTGACCTTTTGGTCCACAGAGCATCCTACCACTAGACCACCACCATCCATACGTCCAGGTAGATACTTCAAAGCGGTAAATTGGAATTATCTTGAAATATACTGCAGGAAGTGTTACAGGTCAAATAAAATGAACACAAAAGTCTCATTTATACCATTTAACTTAAAAGATTAATTTAGTTATAGTCACATCCTCCACAAGGGGCGCCGTTGGCCCCAAAGTAGCCTTTCTGAAAACTCAGACAGGCCATCAAGCTCCTGTTTTCTGCCTCAAGCTCAGTTTAATGTCATGTGAATTTTCTGAACTCACATGTCCGAACAGGTCTGTACCCTTATCGAGCAAGTAGTCGGCGGGATCTGCATAGATCAGCACTGCACTCGCGTTCACTCTGACCGCATTGGCGACCTGTGATCAATAAAAACAAGGATTTATTAACAGTTCGGCACGAATCAAACCAGCAAGGCCATTAAACGTATAAACGGTACCGACCTTTTGAGCAAAACTAATTTTGCCAGCTCTAATCAGGAGGACTCTCCCATTCAGGTTGATGTCACGGTCCTGCAATTGTCTCAGGTCATTGGTTTGTCCATAGTAGGCATATAAAATGGCACCCTGGAAAAAGACATCAGGAATAAAGCTTATCGGGTAAAACGAGCCTGATAAACAAACGAAAGGTCACCTTAATGATAAGAGAGTCAAACAAAAATCTGATTCTCTGCAGACTGAATGGCAAATTAGCTTCTCACACTTTAAATCAGACCTAGTTCATAGATCCGGATTGCGCTGTTCCACATAAACAGATGTGAATGAACCACTTTAAACCTGAAAACTGTCAGATACAAGAAAATAAGAACATAACCCCTTTACAGAGACTGAGCTGAACATGAGAGACAACAACACTGTCCTTCAGGAAGATCTGGAGAACTGCTCAGGTACAGAGACTGGACTGAACATGAGAGACAACAACACTGTCCTTCAGGAAGATCTGGAGAACTGTTCCTCAACGGTACATTAAAATACAAGATGCCTGAAAGGTGAAATATGAAAAAAGGGGTTTAAGATTTTTTCACACTGTGTTGTTTTAGAAATGGATGAACTAGGTTAAAGCAGAAATCCAGATTTTTGTCCAAGTTTGGAAGATTTAACTGATAAACTGCAAAAGTCAAAAAGCGGGTCATCAGGCACATTTGCGGAACTCTGCCGAGGGTTTTATTTAGAAATGATGGAGAAATGATGGCCAAACTAAAAGACCTACAAACACCAGAAATGTCTTTACCAATTCTTAAGCCCTGGGATGAAGAAAGGGGGTGAAAATAAATGCCAAATGTTCAACAAACCTCTACTGAGCCGTTCGCGCTGTAAGACAAAAAGCCAGATTCGTCATACGTCTTGCCCCGGAAAGTCACTTTGTTGGTGCCGCTGGACGGACGATCCTGGACCCGAACAAAGTGCTCGTCGCTCCAGGGGTTCATGCCATAGTCCTTGAATCTTCTCAGCACCTTGTTGCCAAGCGCCTCGTCTCCTGGAGATCCTGCCTGGTGACTGTCACTGGAGAATTCACTGAGCAGAAAAGGGAAAGTTATAGAGCATGATTATACACCTCTGGGAAGAGAGTTCACATCACTAAAGTGAAAGTGAAAGTGACTCATCGCAAACAGAGAACCACATACATCCTCTGTATTTAACCCCCTACACACCATCCAGCAGGGGGCAGACATATCCAGCAATTTTGGAGCAGGTACCTTGGGACGGTACCTTGCTCAAGGGTACCACAGGGCAACCTTCTTGTCTGGGATTCAAACCCATGACCTTCTGATCCTGGGACCTAGTCCCTAAACATTAGACCACCATTGTATATTCACCTCAGAGTCTCCTTGATGTTGCTTTCGGTCAGTCTGTTCTTGAACTTGTTCATAATGTCACTCCAGTCGAGAGATGGAACCGTTTGGATCTGAACCAGGCCATCGCTGCTGTCAGAGGTTAAAGCCTCTGTGCAGCTTGGAGACCCTCGGTCGGTTCTTCTGTGAGCAAGGTAGCCAATCAGGTATCCTTAAAACCAGGGTCAGAAAAACAGCATCGCTTTATTAATGGGACAATTTGGGTTTTCTTTTCAGAGTAATTGGCTGATCGGTTGAGGGTACGATGTGCTCCTGATCAAATAATGAACATATTTCTACTGATCAGATGGTGAACGACATGCTGAATCCCACACACGCAGAACTGATCTCAGCTCAAAACCTTTTAATGAACATCTACAGACTCTACCATCAACTTCAAACCTTTTACTGTCATGGTGGGACTTAAAGCAGTTAAAAATATCCACAACATCCTGGTTCTTCTGAAGGTTAATAGGAAGCAGGTCTGAGATAAAAGTCTGCAAAACCTCTCAGACGTTTGCAGCCTTACCAATGATGAAGAGGAGGAGAATGGCAATGGCCGTAAAGCAGATGTTCCTCGGGGAACGCTGGCTGGGTTTGCCGATGTAGGATGGATGAGGGTGATGGTTCATGTGCTCTCCGACTCCGTTACTCCCAACTTCCTCCTCCATATCGGCCGACAGCTTCATCTCTACCTGACTGTTGTCCCCCTCCATGTTCTGGGTGAGGTTGAAGCGGGTGTAGGAACGGGGTTCCCCATTGAACTGTGGACAAACGGCAAGCTGAGGAAACTTGTCCTTCAGGCTGGAGAACATGTTCTACTGTTTATGGAGCAGAGTGGGAGTTAACTTAGAGCTTTTAAAATCTGTCTGTGAACTTTTATTAAATGTGGAAATTCTGTTTTAAATATTGATTTAAATCAGGTTATAAATGCTGAGTTCAACCACAAATAAGATGAATAAATAAGAATAAATAAGATGGGAATGAAAGCGAGGACAGCGCAGGGGTTAGAGGTGGAGAAAGTGGAGGAGTGGGCGTACAGTGTCCATATAGCTGAAATACTCGGAGGACGGACAGTTCAGAGAAATGGCGAGTGTGGAAGAGAGGAGAAGAGGAGATTGCAGGCAGGTTGGAATGGGTGGAGGAGAAGAGTGACAGACAGGGACCAGCAAGAGTGAAAGGGAAGGTTTACAGGACATTAGTGAGACCAGCTATGTTACATGGGCGGAGCAAGAGGGGTCAGGTCAAAAGGTTTAGAGACAAAGTTCGAATCTCAAAGTGAGAATGTTTATGTTTGGACGTGTCCAGAGGAGAGACGAGGAGTATATCAGGAGAAGGATGTTGAGGATGGAGCTGCCAGGACAGAGGAGAAGAGGAAGGACAAAGAGGAGGATTATGGAGGTGGCAAGAGAGGACATGCAGGTGTGAAGGAGGAGGATGCAGAGGACAGGAAGACATGGAGACAGATGATCCACTGTGGAGACACCTAAATGAAAGAAGGATACATGAGTCTGAAACATCAGTCAAATCTAAATATCTGTCTGATGGTGAGCAGGTATTTATTTGATACAGAGCCCTGATCCAGGTTCCCCACAACTTTCAATTATATGTATTTAATATATTTAAAAATCAATCCGATCAAACCTTAAAATCAGGATACGTCACATTGTGATGTTACCTTTTTTTTTTTTTTTTTTTTTAAATCATATCGCCCACCTCTCAATTTTCTATGACTGTGAAACTGAGCTGGATATACAAGGTAGTGAAGAGAAAGAAATTGTCTGCCTGTGCAAAAGTTTCTTAAATTAAAATGAACTCACTAAAACTATACTTCCTTTCAAACAAACAGAACTTACTATTTTTGATATCGTCGACCTCGCTTGATCCATTGCCTCCTCCATGAATGACTGAAACAAAAAGATAAAAATCAGTGTCTTGAAGTGAAAGTGAAAGTTCTTGTCATCGTGAAACACGACACGGCACACAATGAACCGCGACGAAATTACACCTCTGCATTTAACCCACACACACTGTGTAGCAGGGGGCAGCAACTGAAAGCTACTTGGGGAGCAGTGATGGGGACGGTACCTTGCTCAAGGGTACCTCAGGGCAACCTACTGGTCTGGGATTCGAACCCACAATCTTCCGAACCGGGGGCCTCGTCCCTAAACACTAGGCCACAGCTGCATTTTTTTACTTATATTTTAGCCCTAATGTCCAATAAATGAGCAAACCCAGCCACTAGGGATGCACAAGCCAGTGTAGTTCTTCGTGCCGGTCCCAGTACCGGGTAAATGGGGAGGGTTATGTCAGGAAGGGCATCCGGTGTAAAACTTGCCAAATCAATATGCGGACAACGATACAGAATTCCATACCGGATCGGTCGAGGCCCGGGTTAACATTAACCGCCACCAGTACTGTTACCCTACAGGGTGCTGGTGGAAACTGGTCTACTGTTAGCCAAAGGAGAAGAAGAAGAAGAAGAAGAAGAAGAAGAAGAGGAGGAAGGCATGTCCAGAGGGAGGAGGAGAAAGAAGTGGAGAATGGAAGTGAGGGTAGGGACTTTGAATGCTGGCAGCATGTATGGTAGAGAATGAGCTGATATGATGGAGAGAAGAAAGGTTGATAGTCTGCGTGTGAGAGACTAGATGGAAGGGTAGTAAGACAAGGTGCATTGGAGGAGGGTTTAAACTGTTCTACCTTCTACATGGAAGCTAGGTTAAAAAAAAGAGGTGAGGGTTAGTGAACATCAGTATGGTTTCATGCCAAGAAAGAGCTCTACAGATGCAATGTTTGCTCTGAGGGTGTTGATGGAGAAGTACAGAGAAGGTCAGAAGGAGTTGCCTTGTGCCTTTGTGGACTTGGGGAAAGCAGATGACAGGGTGCCTAGAGAGGAGTTGTGGTTTTGTATGAGGAAGTCTGGTGTTACAGAGAAGTATGTGAGAGTAGTTCAAGATACGTTTGAGGGGAGTGTAACAGTGGTGATATCTGCAGTGGGAGTGACGGATGCATTTAAGGTAAAGGTTGGATTACATCAAGGATCGGCACTGAGCGCCTTCTTGTTTGCAATAGTAATGGACAGGTTGAGGGACGAGGTTAGACAGGAGTCTCCGTGGACGATGATGCTTGCTGATGATATTGTGATCTGCAGTGAGAGTAGGGAGCAGCTTGAGGAGAACCTGGAGAAAAAGAGATCTGCTCTAGAGAGGAGAGGAATGAAAATGAGTAAGAAAATGAGTAAGAAAAAGACAGAATACATGAGTGTGAATGAAAGGGAGGAAAGTGGAGTGGTGAGGACGGAGGGAGTAGAGGTGACAAAGGTGGAGGAGTTTAAATCTTGGCATCAACAGTTCAGAGTGACAGCGAGTGTGGAAGAGAGGTGAAGAAGAGAGTGCAGGCAGGTTGGAATGGGTGGAGAGATTTTACCAGCTTGAGTAAAAGGGAAGGTTTACAGGACAGTAGTGAGACCAGCTATGTTGTATGGGTTGGATGCTGAGATGCTGAGATGTTCATTGGGTGCTGAGTGAACCACAATCAAAACACACATACACACCATCCAGCAGGGGGCAGCTATGTTCAGCACCTGGGGAGCAGTGAGGGGGACAGTACTGTATCAAGGTAACCTCAGGGCAACCGACTCATCCAGGCCTCGAACCCACAACCTTCTGATCCTGCTGCTTAGTCCCTAAACACTAGAGCCGCACCGCCATGAGAATTAACCTGATATTTAAAGAAAAGCGGTCCAGACGGCACATCTGGGACAGTCCTTCACCAACATCTGTCGACACTCTAAAGATACACACAGTAGCACTTCTCCTTTCCCCATTGAAACCTGAAGCGGCGTCCAAAAATAGAGCAGCACCCCTGAGTGAGCAGTGGAAAATGAAGTGAAAGTGAAAGAGACTCATCACAAATACAGTGAACCACAACGAAACACATCCTCTGTATTTGACCCACATACATCCAGCGCCAGGGAGCAGTAAAGGGGACGGTACCTTGCCCAAGGAGACCTTATTCTAATTCAGTTAGGACTAAAATGTTTCATCTGATCAAATTAATACAAATATATGACGAGAAAGAGCTCGTTGGAGGCTAAAAAGGGACCCAAACTCCTTCCGGGAGGTCTCCCATCAGAAACTGAGCCTTTACTGTACCTTTAAGACAAGTATATAATATATATATATATATACACACACACACACACTATTTAATATTATATATTGATCTCTCAGATCTGAGCTCTTTTGCATCCATGTATACATTAATATTATTTTCATATAACACAAATGCCCACAATTATTCTAAAATCTGATTGGCTGTGCTGTGTCTCCTGCAGAAAGCACCTGTTTGAATCGATTGGGTCAAACTGCTGAAAAAATGTGATTTGTGACCTCACAAATCCAGCGAATTGTGCATGGGCCGTTTTGCTGTCATTTGCACACGCAGGCGGGGCCGTTTTCACACGTAATAAAGTGTAAAGTGGGGCGTAAAGTAAAGTTTGGCTGATTTTCCACACTAGGGGCCCTTTAATGTGTATTAATGAATCACCAGTTTCACGGTGGATTTAGGGCGGCGTGTTAATTCTTGATCTCTGATACAAGATTACAGCTCCGTACAAACTCTTTAGGCCTCTAGATCTACTTAATGATCACGTTTCGGAGGCGCCGGTGTTGGGAGTGAGATAAATCAACATCTCGCGCATGCCGGCAGGGGGTGGGTGTGGTCTACGCCACTGCAGTCACGTAGCAGGACCGTTAACCTTTCACTGACTTTTCCTGCTCTTGGCTTTGGCTGGAGGACATTCCTTTGAGGAGATGTGACGAGAATAAAAGCAGCGACACTCTTTTATCCCCCCAGAGTCCTCTCCACGGGCTCCATTCCATCCCTTGTAAGGTATCAAAACTGTAAATATTACTTAAAAAATAATAATAATAATTTTCCCCAGAGGAATCAAGTCACCCAAATCCTTTCTTTCTAAAACTTCTCTGCACTCACTCCAACCTCCTCCAGATCTTCATGAAGGTGGATCAGACTTGTGGGTGTGGTTTAGGACACAATAGGACTTACTGTCTCTGCAAACATCAACTACACTTAGACCCAGGGTTCAGGCTGATCTGGGATCAGATTCCTCTCTAGATCAGCTCCTGAAAACATACCCATGTAAAAAGTCTGGAGTTTAGCTGATGCAAGCATAAATAATGTATTCAACATTAAAACTACCTCTCTCATCTACCTCTACCTCTTCTAAAAAAACTACCTCTTCTAAAAAAAAAGAAAAAAAAAAAAAAAAAAAGGGGCAGCGGTGGCCTAGCGGTTAAGGTGTTAGCTTCATGATTGGAGGATCGGGGGTTCAAACCCCTTCCCAACAGGTTGCCCTGAGGTACCCTTGAGCAAGGTACCGTCCCTGTCACTGCTCCCCGGGCGCTTTCAATAGCTGCCCACTGCTGCACGGGTTTGAGTGTGCATGGGTAAAATGCAGAGGTCCAATTTCGTTGTGGTTCATGTGTGCAGTGCCATGACCTCGCAATGACAAGGGTTGTCACTTTCACTTTCACTTTTTTCACTCATTAGGACGAACGGGATTTCTGGATAGTTTGTCCAACCTGGCAACCGTTGCTATGCAACAATATATAATAATAATGCAGTTACAGGGCATAGACAGGTCTAAAGACAGCTTTTTTAATTGGTCAACGGTTTGGTATTTCAGCATAAGGAGTGCAATTCTATGCAATTAATTCTAATTAACGCAACAATCATTTACTACCTCTAAAGTCCACACTTAAAGGAAAAATGGGACTTTCTGCAGAAACATCGCTTTGAAAAGACGGTGATCGGTGATCAAGTCTGTATTAGAGCCAGCGCTCAGGGACGTGTGTGTGCTGGAGATAGGAGGGAAATGCATTTTGGGTTACACCCTACCAGGAAGAGCAGCAGTGGGACAGGACACAATCAGATCAAACCCAGTCTCATGTCCCTGGGGTCCCACACTTAACCTCCCATCCTTCGCACGTCTCTTTTAAAGAGGCCACTGGACTAAACCTCCCAGCCTCCTAATGAACAAATTAAGCCCAAATTTCTCCAAAATTCTCCAACAAGGACCAGGATCTCATCAGGGTTGGACGATATTTTGGAAACAATTTTTACCGCCAATACGCCAAGCTGGAGGCACATCAACCCACATAAAGAAATAATAAATAAATAAATAAATAAATAAATAAAAACAAACAAACAAACACACTTTCCCTCAAACACGTACTCAAAAGCTAGAATCGCATCTGTATCAGCAGAAGAACCAACGTCAGCGTCGGACTGACATTTTAATTTGAAATTTAGTTCAAACCAATTAAATTATGCAAATACTGTTAACAAATTCAGCTTTTTAATGATTTTTTTATTGCATCTAATCCCACTTTAATGCATCCCTAATTAACATGGTGGCTTCTTGAATTTGAATTTTATTATATAAACATTTCTCTTTATACAATAATAGCAATCAGTCATGAAGAGACTTATTTAATAAATATCATGAATATTTAATGCAAGTATAAAAGAATTGCTTTATTATATTTAAATAAGTATAATTATAGATATATATTTAATCCTCTGTGCAATAATGAACATCACCACGGCGACACTAGCACTACTTTACGGAAGCGCCTCTCTGGGATTTCCTTTGTTATGTTAGTGTAAACTAACTGAGCCACATATTTGTACATGTTTAAACACGGGGTTTAAAAACGCTTATTTTAGAGCTTAAAGAACCCTCTTCCTGCAAGACCTTCACACATTCTTTACTTACTTTGCTTCAATATTTGAGGAGACGGTTCCTCCGAAGGAGCCCGACAGCCTGAGAGCTTTTTAGCCGTTCAGAGACCTTTGAGGCCTTCGTTAGGAGTACTTTTAAAATTCATTTCAAAACAAAGGTCTTATTCACATCGGCAGTTAATCACATAACATCACGTTAACAACTAAAATATCACTAAATAACACTAAAAACACTCTAGACCCCAATGCACTCCAGACAAACACAAGATGTGACGTTAGTAAAATAATACTGTGACAGTTTTTTTATGCTAATTACTGAATTGAGAGTGTATTGATTAGTGTATTGATTAGTGTATTGATAGTGATTTGCCACTTTTCCTGGTTTTTACAAGAAATTTACACTCAAACATTAATTTTTCCATGAAGCTCAGGGTGTTTTCTTCTGCTTCTTCAGGGAGTTTTCGGGGGTTTTTGCTCTAAAGTTCACGGTCGAGCTGTAAATTATACAGCAGAACGCTGAATTTCTCTGTTTATTCTTCCTGCAATTTCACAGCACTAAGAGAGAAAATGCTCCTTTTTGTCGCTTCTTTCATAAAAACGAATAATTCATAACGCGGCCGTTCCTCAGACGTCTGGGAACAGAGTACTTCATGCTGCCTAAAGCAGAAAAACACGATTTTAGGCTCATAATTACCACCTTTATGAAAGATTTCACCGGAAAACACAGACTAAACCATTCCTGACTTTTTTTTTCTTTTTACAATGGACATCCCAACTGGGGATAAATATTAAATGAATGTTTTGGACATTTCTTATGGTCAGAATACGTACAGAAGGACAGACTGACCCCATCGCCTGCTGAGGAACCACAGGCTGGAGGAGAAAACAGAAAAAGTCTCTTATTTCTGTCATTTCTCTGAAAGTAAAGTGGAGCAGCGAGTTCTTTGTGCACTTCTCTTGTTCTCAGGCCGACGAATGCCTGGTTTCTGGTCACCGGTCACTTGGCGACCCGTTCAAAAGCACCAGGACCCAAATCCGCAGCAGCATGTGACCACATGCCAGTCCGACCGAGCAAATTCCAACCGTTAAGAACTTTTTCTGCATGAAACTGCTCGGGCGAGCATTAACGCGGTCATTTTTACAGCATCACTGAATTCTGCCCCATTTTTTTTTTTTTTTTTTTTTTTTTGGACTGTTCGCCTCCTGAGAAAAAGCTCAGGATTAGAAGCCCATCTCCAGCCGGTCATGTGAGAGTCACACTGGAAATTTCCAAAACTGACCCATCGGAGTGTAAAATATATATATAGCATATTCGGAGCCAGTGACTTTACTCCATGGTCTGTAGCGCTCACGCTGCTGGAGACCGACTCAACATTTCAACAAGGAATGAATCTGCTTCAACAAACTTCAAACCAAATGGAAACAGAAAAAAACCATCATTCTTACTCCCGAGGCAGACAAAAGGAAGCACTTTTAAACACTGAAAGTGAATAAAATGTCAAAAAAAAAAGCAACCAGTGTACTTTCCACACATCTCATTAGAGTTTACGGATCCTGGAAATTAGATTTTTGATCATCCTCATCAGATGGGGAAGCAAATAGTCAAAGAAAATGAGTATATGAACAATATAATACACACACACACACACACACACACACACACACACACACACACACACACGCACATCTGCAGAATTCTGCAAAAGGATACTACTGTACATTTCCCACCTTGTTAGTTTTTTTTACACACACACACTCTGTTTCCAGGGTTTGGACCTGTTGGGACTGTAAAGCTCCAGCAGAGCAGGTTCAGGCTTTGGCTGCAGATTGTGGTTCTGAGTAGAATCTGCTTAAGTAGAATCTGAGTTTAAAACCTCATTAACTTCCTCCTGTGGAGGTGAAGGGCACTGAGAGAGAGGAGACACTGTAAAGTCCTCACCAGAAATCAGAGCAGGACAGGTGAGTGACCGAACAGGACATAAACAAACAAACAAACAAACAAACAAACAAATGGATCATTAACACCATATTCACACCTGAGATACAGAGAGCAGCATACACCACACACACTCACATCTTCACCAGCCTGAAGGTCATCTCTCACTCTCTCACGCGCGCGCACGCAGCGCCCTGCACGGGCTCTTAAAGCACACAATAACTTTATCATCTCGAACCTGCAGCGCAGAACTTCAGAGTAACAGTGTTGCACCTACCTTTCCGTGCACGCGCTCGGTCTGCCTGGCTCGCGGCGCTGCGAAACCCCCGCGGCAAGGATTTTTAATGCTCCGTGACGTAACAGCGCCCCCAGACCACGTGCTCGCTGGACTCCCAGCACCGAGCCAAAGCGTTCAGTTTTACTTCTCCTTTATTCCATCTTAGTCTATCTATCTGTCAGTCTGTTTATATATCTGTCTGTCTATTTATCATCTTTCTGTCTGTCTATTTATCATCTGTCTTTCTGTTTGTCTATCTATCTTTCTGATTTTTTATTTATTACAAGGCCCTTAATTACACTTTATATATGTGTGTGTTTCCTTTCTCATGTTACTGTGCCTTTAAGACTGAAATATGCAAATGACCTCTATTTGATTGGCTGCCCCATAGTACATAGCACATAGCACAACAGCAGAGCAACACTCCTTATAACACTCTGCCTCTGCCCCTCCCCCCCCCTTACAAACACACACACACACACACACACACACACACTCACTCATTACAGACAAAAAAACAGTCAAAAGTCATTACATTCTATTTATAAAGCCCAGCAGTCTAGTGTTTAGGGAGCAAGGTACCATCCCCATCTTTGCTCCCTGGGTACTGGATATGGCTGCCCCCCTGCTGGAGTGTGTTTGTAAGATACGGAGATTTAATTGTGGTTCACTGTGTGTTGAAATGTGTCCACAAAGACAAAAATAGTTACTTTCATTTAAAGATGTAAGTATTTGCTGTAAAAATTAACAAATAAAAAAAAAGAGGGAAGGCTTTAACTGAGCACGTCTTCCTCCGGTGCCTCTGTTTCTGCCTCAGTGAGAAGGTGAACGTGCTGCGATGAATGGCCGGCTTTATTTCAAGCCTGTCTGCTCAGCAGGCTCTAATCATCCTCAAAATAGGACAGAAAAGACCTGTCGGAGCCAAAAGCATCAAACCCTGAAACTGGAAGGTGTTCAGGAAAGCAGAGAGTGCAGACACAACCTCTGTGGCTTTTTCTCACGTAATTTCTCAGCACCTGTAAAAATACGGCAACGATCACGATCTGCGCTGCACCCTTGGATAAACATCTCCGTCCTTTTACTAAATATTTTATCCCTGCTATTAAATCTTCACATATAAAGTGTGAGGACATTCTGTGAGTCTGGATTTCTGCACTGGAAACAATTTTTTAAATGTTTTTAAAGTTTCTGGACAATTATTCTTCATCCCTGCTTTTTTTATTTGTTATTGTTTTTTTATTTTATTTTTTATTTGGGTGGTCCTCCCTCTCCCCCATCACTCAGTAGAACTGTCCTCTCTTCCTCTGGGGGTGTAGGGTGGTCCTCCCTCTCCCCCATCACTCAGTAGAACTGTCCTCTCTCTCTCTGGGTGTGTAGGGCGGTCCTCCCTCTCCCCCATCACTCAGTAGAACTGTCCTCTCTCTCTCTCTGGGTGTGTTGGGCGGTCCTCCCTCTCTTTACAGCTCCTGTGCCATAGTTTTAAGGTCATCCAGTGCAGGGTGTTTTATTAACACACTGCAGACACACACACCCACACACACACACACACACACACACAGGCCTGTCTGTGAGAGTGAATAAGTTACTGTAAACTGTTTTAATCTTCTAGCTGGAACTGAAGGACAAAGAGAAGTCCCTCTGAGAGCAGAGTCTGAGAGCAGGTCCAGTCTGGTCTACAGCAGGAGTTTAAATTTAGAAGCTCCGTAAGAAGTGTTCTCACTGGAGTTCATGCTGTCTTTTCCTCCACAATTGCTCTAGAACTGGAACCGCAAACAAAGTCAGCCTCAGGTCGCAAGTCTTGTATATTTTCATATTAACCGCTTATAAAAACACTGAGTTAATGTCCACCGGCCTTCAGGGACAACTGGTGCACACAAACATTAACAGGTTTAACACATTAAATAACACGTTTAAGAGGAAATAACCAAACGCTGTCTGTTGTTTGGTCATTCTTGTGAAATGTATTTCTACATATTCATTGTTTTTATTTTAGTTTTTAAACATAATTTTTGGTTTATAATCCACTCAGAAAAATGATAAATGATATAAAATGGCATTAGAGGATGTAAAGAGGATGTAAAATAGTGCTGGATACTCTAAAATAGGAATTGAAGATATTTTTGGCTCATTAAGTTACTAACAGTGTAAAAATGTTCCATTAAAGGTCTAGTTTTGTACCTTAGACATGCTTGTTCATAAAAAAGGAAAAAATTAAAAATAGAAAATAAAATAGAAATGGAAGCGTGTACAGAGTCAGTATTATATGCAATAAATTATAGGTGGTCACTTTATTGGAAACACCACACCTTGCTGTTGTACAGTTAAAGACTGAAGTCAAGTCAACTTTATTTATAAAGCGCTTTTTACAACCGTTGATGTCACAAAGCAGCTTTACAGAATCCGGTCCGAGTCCCAGTTGGATAAATCGAGGGCTGAGGAAGAAACCTTGGGAGGAACCAATACCCAAAATGGGAACCCATCCTCCTCTGGTCCACACCGGAAACAAGAGGTGGCAGCTTCTCCTGCAGATGAAGACCATCTGTTGGTGCTTGTGTCCCCTGTCGCTTCATCAGTGAACAGTTTTGTGATGTTTGGGACATGTTTTCACCTGCTAGAAATACTCTGTGTGGTTTAGGCAAGAGGTGGCACCAGGGATAGAGCCTGCTTGAGGCCCTGAGCAGCGTCTAATACTGTTCCATAAATCTGTCTGTTAATTTGGGCGTCCCAATCTCCATGTCTCCGTTTTCAAGCTGCCTTGCCATGGTTTGGACATGTCCAGAGGAGAGACGAGGAATATATCAGGAGAAGGGTATTGTGGATGCCAGGAAAGAGGATAAGAGGAAGGACAAAGAGGAAGTTTATTGATGTGGTAAGAGAGGATAGGCCAAGAGGACAAGAGATCATTGTGAAAGAGCAAGATGCAGAGGACAGGAAGACATGGAGATGGATGATCTGCTGTGAGCACACCTAAACCGAAACAGCTGAAAGAAGAAGAAGATTTAACACACACATGGTATAGAAGTTGGCAGCCATATCCAGCACCCAGGGAGCAGCAGTGGGGACGGTATCTTGTTCAAGGGAACCTCTGACCCACAACCTCCCTAACCACTGGACCACCACTGTCCCATTTTGGACATCTGCGATCACACATAGAACTCCTGATGTCTAGAGCAGTTCAGGGATGTCTTGCAGTTGCAAATAAGGATCTATGTCCCTGACTCAGAGCAGGGTCCACAGTCTTCTCTCATTACAGTGTTTTGAGTCAATGGCTTTTCTGTTCTGTTGTAAGTGCAGGGAATGTCTTACTCACGGTAACCAACCACATGATGTGGTGAAGAGATGCTTAAAAACCACTGGTTCCCAAAAAAACCCACCTCTGTGCCAGCCTTGCTGAGAAGGGTTCAGCAACATTGGCATTTGGGGAGGAGACAACAGGGAGTGCACTATGGAGAGAACAAGATTAGTGTAGGGACTCCTTTCAGTCTCAAGCACCACCCCTTCCCCCAACGACAGACGTCCCTGACAATCACTAGGCTCCAAAAATGTGGGCTTGGCAACCACCCATATCTGCTCAACTGTGGTCCTGTGGTCAGGAGGTGATCAGGGGAGCTGATAAATGAGTTTCAGCCTCAGGAGCTCCCAAATGGAGCGCTTATGAAGTTTAAAGTTCAATAAGGCACAACAGAGGGCTGCCAATTAGAACATAATGAAACCTGTATCACCCAATTATGGAATAAGTGGGAAGGAAAGTGAGGACAGTGGAGTGGTGAGGACGCAGGGAGCAGAGGTGAATGAACATTAACTTCACTGCTTCTCTTTCATCCACGTCTCTACTAGTTCTCCCGTCACGGACACACACTCAACACACGCCTGAACTCCACCGTCCACTCTCCCTGTCCTCTCTCTCACGTCTCCTTCACTCTGTCCTGCACCGATGGACACTCAGAAGGACGTCTTTACTGTGTGTCTGTGTCCACTTGGTGGTGATGGAGGATAGAAATAAGGGAGGATTAACTCAAATGTGTTCAAACTAAAGTAATGTGTCTCTTCTGAAGATGGAAGGAAAGACAGATATTTAAATATCGGTTCTTTAATTAAACAAAACAGGAACAGAGACAGTGATCCCTAAATATACAGGACCGTTTAAGTAAGTGTAATGTTGATCTCCTGTTATGGGAGATGAACTCTCTGTGTGTGTGTGTGTGTGTTTGTGTGTGTGTGTGTGTGTGTGTGTGTGTGTGTGTGTGTGTGTGTGTGTGTGTGTGTGTGTGTGTGTTATTCTCATTGATCTTATCTTTTTCTCAGAAACACACAAACCCGGAGGCTCACCTGGACCGGCCTGCATGTTTAACCCGCATGTGTTCAGATAAGAGCTTCTGCTCTGCGAGAGGAGTTGACAGAAAGGTAAAGACCCATGTCAGCTCACACACTTCATCCTTAATCCTCACTTTCAAGCGCTAAACAGTGTTTACCCTCACCAGGTTTTCTCACACACTCCACTGGATCCAACCAAATACTTTAATTACACTTTCAAGACATAAACACTCATTTCCACCCCCTCCTGACTGGTGCACCTCAGAGATTATGGACCTTAAAATCCTCCTCTAATGCCCCACCTGTTCACACGGGTGCAGGTCTAATCGTCATATCCTGTAAAGAACACTCCCAGTAAATGTTCTGATGGGTGAGGAGACTCTCCTCCCTGAGCAGCTTCTGTTCTTCTTGGAAGGTTAGATGTCGGAACAAACAGGGTTTGATTGCAGCCATGAAGGGACAGCAACTGATGCTGGATCAGTTCTGGATCACAAACAAGACTCAACCCCACCTTGGCACTCACTCATTTTCTGAGCCGCTTGTCCTGTTTAGGGTTGTGGGCGAAGCTGGAGTTGGTGCAGGGAAACACCCTACACCCTGGACAGGTCACCAGTCCTTCATACTCACACACACACTCACACCAAGAAGGACAATTAATCTCCAATGAAGACAGTGCAAGGAAAGCAGAGCTCCACTCCACAAAGAAAGGACCCGGACCACCCCGCCTGGGAATCGAACCCAGTACCTTCTCACTGTGAGGCGTCAGTGCTACAGAGTGCATCGATATGGTGTCCCTAAAAGGATGGCTAACAGGCTAAATAGATCCTAAATATCAAGAGACAGATGTTGAGGATGGAGCTGCCAGGAAAGAGGTGAAGAGGAAGGACAAAGAGGAGGTTTCTGGATGTAGTGAGAGAGAACATGCAGGTGTGAAAGAGGAAGATGCAGGTCAGGAGGACTTGGAGACATATGATCTGCTGGGGAGACACCTAACAGGAGCAGTCTGAAGAAGAAGAAGAAGAAGAAGAAATTGCTCACTACCCTACACTGAGTCATTGTTTCATTAAAACAGCTCTTTCATCGGAGACACACTTCTGCACAGGAACAGTTCTGGGCCTGGTTTCAGGAAGACATCTGGACGCAGAATGAGCCAGGTGGCTGTGTGTTTTCATAGCTGGTGTTTGGTGGGGTTTCAGGGGTCCCACCACAGACACCACAACCTGTTTTGGAAGAACATCCCGGCCCTGAACTGGGAGATTGTGCTGAATTTCAATGCCACAGCAGCTTCAGGGCCACACACTGCTCTTAAAGGCATGGTCCAGATGTTTCCACCCTAACCTGGTCTGTGCTCTCTGCACATACAAGAACAGAAAACCAGAAATGGAAGCCGATGAGCATCTGGCGAAAAATATCCATCAGGAAACTACAGTTAGGAGTCTAACGTTGTTTTATTAAGCCGAGCTTTCCGCTCGTACCATTTTGCATACATTTTCTTGAGATATTTTATGATATAGATCTATTTTTATGTGTTCCTACTGTAGTGCGATCAATCATTGTTTTAAAATTGGAAAAAGGTAAAGCACTTCCAGCTCTTAATGCATGAAAGGTGCTCAATGATGTTTATTATTATTTTTATGAATTCTAGTATTAGAGTGTTAATTCTGAGCGCTGTGTGTTTTATTCAGTTCTGGATCTTAAGGTTGTTATTGGGTGATTAGTCTGCAGTGTGTCCCCTCATGCAGGCCCGTATTCAACCATTCACAAAGCTGATGAACACACACACACACACACACACACACACACACACACACACACACACAGAGCTTCCTTCCCGCCTTTCTTCCAAACAGTATCAGCGCCGTCCATCCTCCCCAACCCAAACTGTGCGCCTTCTGTATCTGAGAACAGCTGCTTATCAGTGTTTCACATGCAGAGCAGACAACTGAGAGAGAGAGAGAGAGAGAGAGAAAGACATCCTTTTGACCCTTACTGACCCCCGAGTGTCATCTGGCCAACCTCAGTTTCCTCTCAATAGAAATCTCAATCTTAAAGCAATGAAAAAAATGTACAAAAGCTTAAAAAAGATGCAGTCAAACAAAATGTATCTTCAATTTTCTATAAAAATGGAAAAATGCAAACAAAGCTACAAAGAAGCTGAAGCTGAAGCTTTCAACTTGGGGCAGCCGTGGTCTAGTGTTTAGGGACGAGGCCCCAGGATCAAATCCCACGACCTTCTGAGATACCCTTGAGCAAGGCAGCGTCCCGTCACTGCTCCCCGGGGCGCTTTAAATGGCTGCTCCCTGCTGCACATGTGTGTGCACTGAGCACTGTGTTTCACAAATAACAAATAGTCTCTTTTACCTTGTATAAACAATGGACACACAGCTAAAAAAAATCAGAAGACATGTGAAATGTGTCTTTAATTTGGAATATTTTAACAGATTATACTCTGTCTCAGTGCATGTGGAGGGATTCTGTAATCTCTAGCAGAACTGCTTATGTGGTTTCTGTACGACACACTGTTATCTGTAGTGTCTAAAGCTGCTGTCTTCAGCCTCAGCTTTTAGCTTTGATGTTCTTTAGTCCACATTTCCAGATAAAAGCACGTCAGAAACCACATAACCAAGTCTAGAGACAAGACCGAGGACAATCCCCTTAAAATTTCTTCATAATTCGGTGACTGAGGTGCCCTTGAGAGTGGATTTGGTGTGAGAGGGCTCATTATGGTGGTGAATGGAACCAGGCCACACGAATTCGGTGCATTTCTGTCCCCAGTGAAGCTACACCTGTCTCTGAGTGTCCCTATGATGGTAAAATAGTCCAATGATTTTCTTAGAAAGCCTCCACCATGATTGGGTTCAGCTTTAGTCCAAAATCTTCTCCAAACTCTGGAAAACAAGGTCTCAGGCAACAGGCAGCATCTTCATGTCTTTGAGGGAGATTCAGACGTTCGGTTCTGCTCACCAACACCGGGATCGGTTCTGCTTCGCACCAAAACCAGACTGAACACAGACTGAAGCTGGAAGTTGTTTGGATCTGCCGCTTGCAACAAGAGCTATGCAACCCATCAGCTGCCGGGTTTGGGAAAGGAAAGCCGCTTGGATCAGACGCAGATTCAGTTTCACAAAGTGATATTCTGTTTATTATTTTGCTGCTTCTTTTCGTTTCTTTTGGCCCAAGCTGCTCCATTGTGAACGTGAAACATAAGAAGATCAAATATTGTTGCTTCACAAAGTGAGAAGGCCTAAACCATACGCTGTGTGATCTATAGATTAAGATGAGACTGGATAAATATCCTGCTGCTAAATGAAAGTAAACCTGCATCCTAGATAGAGTTTGCTGGCTTTAACAAAATGTAGGAAATAGGCAACATGGTGGCTCAGCGAGTGGCGCCTGTGTTCTCACAGTGAGAAGGTCCTGGGTTTGATTCCCAGGTGGGATGGTCCAGATCCTTTCTCTGTGGAGTGGACATGTTGTCCTGTGCCTGTGTGTGTTTCCAGGAGCTCCGGTTTCCTCCTGCCGTCCAAAGACCTGCATGTCAGGTGGACTGGAGATGATAAATTGTCCCCCTAGGTGTGAGTGTGTGTGTTTGAGTGTGTCTGCCCTACGATGAACTGGGGACCTATCCAGGGTGTCCCCGTCTTTCATCCTGTGAGAGCTGGGAAAGACTCCTGTAGTGCCCGTTAGCTTAATCAGGACAAGCAGCACAGTAAATGAACATCATGTGGCGATTATTATTGTTGTTGTTGCTGTTTTTGTTGTTGTTGTTGTTTTTAAGTGTGTTAATGTCTGTGATATTTTGTAACCATGTTTATTGGTTTTATTCATTTATTGCAACTGCAGCTCATAAATGTAATTATTATTTATACATTAATCTATATCAGATGGAAATTGGATTTATGAACCAATTTATGAGTTTATTTTAAAAGTGTATTCAGTTCAAAGTTTTCTGAGCTCAACTGAACCCAGATCAGTTTCAGAAGTCTAGAAGTCAAAAGTCACAAAATCCCAAACTTCTCTCGACACACTCACACCTCCTCCAGCTCTTCATTAAGGTGGAGCAGATTTGTGGGTGTGGTTTAGAACACAGTATGTATTACTATCAGCTACAAACATCGACTAAACTCAAACTCAGGGCTGCGGTTTAGACTGATCTGGGATCAGACTCTGCTGTATTTAGAACTGATACTAGATCAGTTCTAAAAATAAAAATAAATACCCTGTACGATGATGTTAAACTGAACTAAATCAGTGACTCAACTAAACACCTTGAATGTTTCTGTCCAGTTTAGCTTCAGTCCAAAATCTTCTCCAATCTTCATACATCGTTTTCAGCTTCAGCTTTTAGCTTTGATGTACTTTAGTCCACATTTACAGATTCCAGTGTCTCAGAAACCACTCAAGAGACAACTCTGAAGACAGTTCCTCTCAAAAATCTTCATAATTCGGGGTGAGATGGTTCACTATGGTGATGAACAGAGCCAGATGTCCCAAATCTGTGCATTTCATGTCCCCCAGTTTCTCGGCGTGTTTCTGTGGGACGGTGATGATGGTAAAATTGTCCAATGACTTTTCTTTGGTTGCATGAATGGGTTCAATTTTCATCCAAAATCTAAAAAACAACATCTTAGGCATCAGGCAGCGTCTTCATGTCTGTGAAGAGCATTCAGACGTTCGGTTCCATTCACCATCACTGGGATCGGTTCGTACTCTGAGCATTTCACACCCAAACCAAGCTGAACACCTTTTAATTAAAAGACCATTCTCATTATT
Source organism: Hepsetus odoe (assembly GCA_017165825.1). Lineage (NCBI taxonomy): Eukaryota > Metazoa > Chordata > Actinopteri > Characiformes > Hepsetidae > Hepsetus > Hepsetus odoe. The sequence goes on from CM029387.1 coordinate 1,350,260, forward strand.
TAAATCAAATCTTCTCCAAAAAACATCTCAGGCATCTTCAAGAGGAAAGTTTAGATGTTCAATTCCGTTCAGTTCTGTTCTGACTCGGTGAGTTTCACACTCGTTCTGAAAGCCTTATTTGATGTTTTAATCAGTGTATTGAGCATAGATTTGGCAAAGTTGGTGGAACGGCCATTAAAGGGAGCAGTGGTTGCTTGGCATGAACCAAAAATCAGAAGGGCCTCAAAGAAAGTGTTGAGAAACATCACAGTGTGGTGTGTTTTCAGAGAGCAGAGAGCTTCAGGTGGTCTGGATCATACTGACATATCGAAAGCCTTCAGTATCAGATACACATGGGAAAATATTTGAACCTAGTTAAGAACACGGACACAGTTCCACCTTTCACACACACACACGCACACACACACACACACACACACAGTCACTAATCACAGCATTCCATGGATTTGGCCACTAATGCCCAAATCTCATGTAATCCCTCAGCAGTTGATGATGGGTTTTTAGTGTTGCTTGTGAACAAAGTTTAGTAAACACACATTAAACCCACCTCGCCGTGAGAATCTCGCCCAATAAAGGTCATTAAGAGGCAGCGCATGATAAGACTTTTGTGTGAAGGATGTGAAACAGTGCAAAAATGAAGAATGACCAGCCCTGTCTTCAGTCATGACCCCCTTCACACTCAAACACAAGAGCTGCTCGATAAATAAATATCAAATCATAAATAACGCTTTGTGAATGTAATTTTCAGGAATCTGTACCTGAATATTTATTCTTCCCTCAACATTTTACCCCAGATATCTGTCCTTTCCTTCCATCTTCAGAACTCCTTCCTTCAGTCTGAACATCTGAGTTAATCCTCCATTATTTCATCCTCCATCACCTTCCCAACATCCAGACCGTCTCAGACTAAATGGACACAAACACAGAGGAGACGTCCCTCTGAGTGTCCATCGGTGCAGGACAGAGTGAAGGAGAGTGAGAGAGAGGACAGGGAGAGTGGACGGTGGAGTTCAGGGTGTGTGGAGTGTGTGTCCGTGATGGAGAACTAGTAGAGGACGGTTGATGAAAGTGAAGCGGTGAAGTTCATGTGGATTATTTTCAGTAGATTGTTTTTATTGGAGTTGAAGTTCGAGCTTTAATAGTCTTTAATTCTATTAATATGGTGAATTCAGTTCACTTTCACAGACAGACGTCCTTCAGAACCATCTCACTTTGCACTCTCAGTACACTCTCAGTACACTCCTGTACTTTTGCTACACTCTCAATTTTGCTCTGTCACTTTTACTTTACACTCTCAGTACATTCCTGTACTTTTACTTTTACTCTCAGTTCATTCCTGTACTTTACACTCTCAGTACATTCATGTACTTTTTACTTTACACTCAGTACATTCCTGTACTTTTACTTTACTCTCTAGTACATTCACTGTACTTTTACTACCTCTCAGTACACTCCTGTACTTTTACTTTACACTCTCAGTACATTCCTGTACTTTTACTTTACACTCTCAGTACATTCCTGTACTTTTACTTTACACTCTTTGTGCATTTGTGTACTATTACTATATACACTGAGTATATTCCTGTTCTTTTTTACTCTAGTACTTTATTACTAAACTCTTTTTAATCAAGAGTCTGTACTTCTACTTGATTAAGCAACATGTGGATTGATCACAAAATAAATTGTTCAAATGTTCTGGATCCCAAAGGGTAACCTGTGACTGGTGTGTTATTTTAATTGGATCTATATATATATATATATATATATATATATATATATATTTATTTGCTTGCTAATGGCAAGCAGAAGCAATACATGCAACAAAATGGCCTTTAGATTTTTTTTTGATAAGTGAAAAACAAACCAGAAACAAAAACATTCAAACACCAAGCGTGCCTGATCAGCTACATTTGGGAAAAGAGGGGAAACTGAATGGCAGTGTCTCTTACACTACAAGAGAGGACGTAGAAGACTGTAATAAAGCAAAGCTTCGCAGGAGAAGGTAGACACCCACGACCCTCAGGGCCTGAGCCGCTAGGTGTGCTTCTACAGAGCAGGAAGCTGGAGATGAGTGATCCTCCGCCTGGAGATGTGTCGTGAACGGGGGCGGACTGTCCTGAGCTGATAGAGTATCTGTCCAGGAACACACCAGCTCATAAAGTCCTCTCTGACTGGAGGGAGTAGGTTATCTGGACCTGCTGCCAAATTGAAGGCAAACGTTGCTGCAAAGTCATTCTGTCGTACGAGAATTACAACCCCTTCCCAGAACCAGTCTGCGTCTGAATGGCTGGATCCATGGTTCTAGGAAGAACATGTAGTTTCATTATGTATGATCTCACTTACAAACTCATGGTGCGCTTTGGGGACTGAACATGATTCTTCTTTTCCTGGGTGTAGTGAAGGAACAGAAACCATGGAAGAAATAAAAAAGTCCTAATCATTTAAATAAAAGGAATAAACTTCAACACCAGTGAAAATGAATCATCTCTTCTGAACCGAAAGTGCAGTTCATTAAAAAGGGCCCTTGTTGCTTTGAAGCTACTAATTGCAACCTGCACAAACACATTATCAGCACAAATAACAGATCTACACTTCTAATATAATAAGCACAGAATAACGGAAGGAAAGGAAGGCAAAATGTGAATAAGCACAGAATGAAGATATTTCACATTTACCAATGTCAAAAACGCAAAAAAAAAAAAAAATGTAAAAGTCAAAATATTCACCGTTTCCTAATGAAGAGCTGACCTGGTGAGATTGACCCCCAGTATTGAATTACGCCACTGAAATGAAGCTGATTCTGAGTTTTTACCACAGTTTTTAACTTTATTAGTTTAAAATTAATTATATTTATAAATTGGAAATTATATATATATATATATATACAGACACACACACACATATATGTATATAAAACTTCCACGTCCTCATTACAGGGACAGTCCCCCTGGAGACACTCAGGGTTGAGGGTCTGCTCAGAGACCCAGTGGTGGTAGTGCTGGAGGTGGCATTCAAACCTGGACCTTTTGTTATAGGTCCATGGCTAGTACCCTGCCACTAAACCACCACCACCCTGCATACAAGCATGTGGGTGCCAAACAAACTACTGTTTGGAGACGGTACCTTGCTCAATGGAACCTCAGGGCAACCTACTGGTCAGGGATTCGAACCCATGACCTTCTGATCCTGGGGCCTCGTCCTAAACCGCTGAGCCACTGTTGCAAAAGTTTTTCTTTGCTGGAAAATAAACCTGTGGAGCAAAGGTTCTCAAGGTTAAGAGCAGGAATGTTGAAATGATAGCGTGGATAGTGATATCGAAACCCTGGAGGCGAATTCTGTAGATGATGTACGGCTGATATGCGACAAACATCATCTAAAGTCTAGCGATTTTACACAACAGTTTTGTTTTCAGGAGCCGATCCCAGATCAGTCTGAACAGCAGTCCTGCTGATCCCAGATCAGTCTGAACAACCGTCCTGCTGATCCCAGATCAGTCTGAACAACCGTCCTGCTGATCCAAGATCAGTCTGAACAACCGTCCTGCTGATCCCAGATCAGTCGCAAACAGCAGTCCTGCTGATCCTAGATCAGTCTGAACAGCAGTCCTGCTGATCCTAGATCAGTCTGAACAGGATTGAGGTTAATGTTTGTACCTGACAGTAGAATCTACTGTGTCCATAAACAACCCCTGGGTCTGTTTCTGAGAGGTTGATGATTGGGAAGATAATTCTGAGACTCCAGACATGTCCTGCACAGTTTATGACATCTGGCGTCCGAGTGAAAGCTGAAACTGTAATCAGTAACGCTCTTCCAGGCCCTGTTTTTATCTCTCAATCTTTCCACCGTTATTTGGCTCTAATACCTTAAACTTAAACGTCCCCCTACTTAGTGTGTAAATACTGCGAGGAATCCTGTCTTCCCAGAACCCGCTGTGTGTGTGTTTTAGTGGTTCTTGGACGTTTGGTTCTTGGAAATAAAACCTTGAGAACCTTTATATTATGTGTGATCTTGTTTACATAAAACAAATTCCTTAAGGTACCATCGATGCAAATATATTTCTTTGATTCTGTACTAAAAGATGGGACAGTACAGTGCATGCAAGTGTTCACCCCCTTGGCATTTTTCATGTTCATGAATTAAAATGGATTGTTTGAGAGTTTAAACCATTTCATTTACAGAACGTGTCTACAACTTTGAAGATGTTTTTTTTTTTTTTTGTGAAGCAAACAAATAGGACAAAATAACTATTCACCCCCTTGCAAGTCCAGTGCGTTTGAGCACCTTTGCTGGCAATAACAGCTGCAAGTCTCGATCTGTATCAGGCCTCATCTTGCCACTGGGATTGTTGCCCGTTCCTGAAGGCATAACTGCTCCAGCTCCTTCATGTTGGATGGTTTCGTTTGTGAACAGCGATCTTCATGTCTGACCACAGATTCTCAGTTGGATTGAGGTCTGGACTTTGACTGGGCCGTTCCAACACATTTAAATGTTCCCCTCAAACCACTGGAGTGTTGCTTTAGCAGTGCTTCGGGTCCCTGTCCTGCTGGAAGGTGAACTTCCGTCCCGGTCTCAAATCAGACAGACTGAGAGGTTTTGCTGAAGAATGTCTGTATTTAGCATCATCCATCTTTCCCTCAACTGACCAGTTTGGTCTCTGCTGCTGGCTTTGTCTCGGCACTAGTCACCCACCACCATGTTTCACTCTGTTTGATGGTGTTCCTGGTGATGGGATGTGTTGGGTTGCACCACACCGCATTTTCCTTTCCAGGCATATCCTCCACACATCTGGTCGCCCACGGGCCTTTTGGCAAACTCTAAGCGTGCCTTCTTATTTTTAACGTTAAGTAATGGCCACTCTTCCATAAAGCCCGGCTCTGTGGAGTGTAGGGCTGATTGTGGTCCTGTGGACAGATACTCCCGTCTCTGCTGTGGAACTCTGCAGCTCCTTCAGGGTTCCCTTTGGTCTCTGTGCTGCCTCTCTGAGTAATGCCCTCCTTTCCCGCTCTGGGAGTTTTGGTGGCCCTCTCTTGTGGGTTTGTTTGTGGCACATGGTGCCATCAGAAGATGATGGATCTGATGGTGCTCCGGGGATCATCAAAGATTTGGATATTTTTATAACCCAACCCTGACATGTACTTCTCAATAACTATGTCCCTGATTTGTTTGGAGCTCCTTGGTCTTCATGGTGTGATGCTTCTTGCTTAGTGGTGCTGCAGCTTCTGGAGCCTTTCAGAAAAGGTGTGTTTATACTGAAAGATCATGCACACAGGTGGACTTCGTCTCACTAATTATGTGACTTTTGAAGGTGATTGGTTGCAACAGGACTTTTTAAGGGCTTCATGGCAAATTTTCTTTTTTTATATATATATATATTTTTTTTTTTTCTCATTTAAATTAGAAACATTTAAATTATAGGGGGTGAATACTTTTGCAAGGCACTGTATATATTTACATGGGGCAGCGGTGACCTAGTGTTTAGGGACGAGGCCAGTGGATCAGAAGATTAACCAGTGGGTTCAAATCCCTTACCAGTAGGTTGCCCTGGAGGTACCCTTGAGTAAGGTGTCGTCCCCATCACCTTACCATGTGTGTGGGCTAAATGCAGAGTGTAATTTCATTGTGGTTCACTGTTACTATGTTGCCACCTGTGCTTCACAATGACAAGAATAGTCACTTTTACTTTCACTTTAGATATATAATGTGGTTCTTCTGTTCCTGCCCTACTTTTAAAGTGTAAAGATCTCATGGAAGATATAAATACTCTCGTGAACTCATTTTAAAGGCAAAATTCAGTGACAGTGCATGATAGGTGTTTTTAGTGCATTAAATGAATCATCCCTTTTTATGAATCAAATGTTATATTTATATCTGACTAATATTATAATAATAAAGGCTATTTTAGCTTTTATTAGTTCTATTTGCACAAACATGGATTCCCTTTTACAATGAAAAAGTCCCAAAGAAACTGTTCAGTGTTATTCTAAAGTCAGAAGTCTCTGAAAAATTAGATTGATTTACCTCTCTAATCCTGTAGCATCGCCCTCTTCTTTTCCTTTTAATATCATGATCGCTATTGTGTTGTGTGTCATTTATAGAATTACTTGCTGATGTTTAAACTGTATGTCTTTTAATCTGTTAACAGCTGAAGTGGATTCTTCTTTGAATTTTTAATTCCACCTTAAATGCTGGGCATTCTGTCAGGGCCATTTAAGATGGAATGGATGCCAAAGTGACCTTTATTAATAACTGCGCTGCCGAAAAATAAACCTCATTCTATGTAGTAGTATGTTTTCAATGTCAATATATTTTAAATGCTTTGGAAGAAAATGACCTTTTACTTGATTAGACCATTATGCATTTTTATAAAAATGATTATTTAATTTGAAACATCATTTTTCTGTAAAGTTAGAATAAAACGATGAATAACTGTAGACTCAGAGGACCTCTGATGATGCATAAAAACCTTGGAAGACGTTCTCCCTGCCGGGCGTGGGTGCAGGGCCTCCACTCTGGAGCCAGGCCTGGAGGTGGGAGGCCCGCTGGCGCGCCTGGTGATCGGGCCTTCACCCATGGGGCCGGCGGGCAGCCGAAGAGGCAACGTGGGTCGCCCCATGGGCTCACCACCTGTGGGAGAAGGGCCCAGAAGGTCGGGTGCGTGTGAGCTGGGCGGTGGCAGCAGGGCCTTGGCGGTGCGATCTGAGCTGCAGAAGCTGGCTCTGGGACGTGGAATCTCACCTCTGGTGGGAAGGAGCCTGAGCTAGTCTTGTGGGATTGAGCAGTTCCAGCTAGATATAGTTGGACTCACCTCGACGCACAGCTTGGACTCTGGAACCAGTCTCCTTGAGAGGGGCTGGACTCTTCTACTCTGGAGTTGCCACCGGTGAGAGGCGCCGAGCAGGTGTGGGCATACTTATTGCCCCCTGGCTCGGGGCCAGTACATTGGGATTTACCCTGGTAGATGAGAGGTGGCGGCCCTCCCTTGCTTCCGGAGTCGAGGGGCGGGTCCTTGGTGTTATCTGGCTGTCGCCAAACAGCATTCTGGACTACCACCCTTTCTGGGGTCTCTGGAGGCGCCCAGGCGTCCCTCCTGGTGAAAGCTCTATCGTTCTGCTGGGGACTTCAATGCTCCGTGGGTAATGACAGTGACACCTGGAAGAGCGTGGTGGGAGGAATGGCTGATCTGAACCAGGCGGTGTTTGGTTGTGGACTTTTGGTAACAAATCACGGTTGACCTGAACACCATGTTCAGCCTCAGGATGTCCATGTGCACCTGGCACCCAGGACACCTGGGCCGCAGTTCAATGATCGACTTTGTGGTGTGTCATGGACTTCAGCGACCCCATGTCTTGGACACTCGGGTAAAGGAGGCGAGGAGCTGTCAACCCGACCATCACCTGGTGGTGAGGTTGGCTTGTTGGTGGGGAGGATGCGGTCAGACCTGAGCAGGCCAAGCATTATCGTGAGGTCTGCTGGAGCGTCTGTAGAGTCACCTGTCAGGACAAGCTTCAACTCCTCCGTCAAGCTTAACTGCGTCCGGGGAGGTGGGGGGATATTGGTCTGAATGGACCTTGTTCCGCGCCTCCATTGTCAGGCGGCTGGCCGGAGCTGGCGGGAGGTGGTCGGTGCCTGCGTGGTGGCAGCCCTAGAACCGTTGGTGGACACCAGCGGTGAGGGATACTCATCAAGCTGAGTCTACGGGCCCATGCACGACCAGTGGGGCTCGGAGTGGCGGCTGATGCCGACAGGCCAAGCGAATCACGGCTCCTGGTGATTTGCTGAGCCGCTTCGGGCATGGGAGGAGTTTGGAGGCCGCGGAAGGACTTCAGAAGGCGGCCGAAATTCTGGTCCACCATCCGGCGTCTCAGGAGGAAAGCAGTGCGGTCCAGCCATGGTGTATATTAGAGGGATAGTGCGCTGCTGACCTCGACCGGGGCGTTGTGGAGTCGGTGGGGGGAGTACTTCGAAGACCTCCTTAATTCCACCAACATGCCTTCCGAGGAGGAAGCAGAGCCTGGGGACATTGAGGTGGACTCTTCCATCTCTGGGGTCGAGGTTGCCAAGGTGGTCAAAAAGCTCCTTGGTGGCAGGGCTCCGGGAGTGGATGAGATCCGCCCAGAGTTCCTCAAGGCTCTGGATGTTGTAGGACTGTCATGGCTGACACGCCTCTGCAACATCGCATGGACGCCGGGGCGGTGCCTCTGGTTGGCAAACCGGGTGGTGGTCCCCTCTTTAAGAAGGGGACGGGAGGTGTGTTCCCAGTGCTCGAGGATCACACTTCTCAGCCTCGAGAGAAGTCTATTCAAAGGGTCCTGGAAAGGAGAGTCCGTCGGATAGTCGAACCTCAGATCCAGGAGGAGCAATGTGGTTTTTCGTCGGAGTCGCGGAACAGTGGACCAGCTCTACACCCATAGCAGGGTCCTGGAGGGTGCATGGGGTTGCCAACCAGTTTACATGTGCTTTGTGGACTTGGAGAAGGCATTCGACCGTGTCCCTCGGGGGCTCCTGTGGGGGGTACTCCGGGAGTATGGGTTATCGGATTCCCTGTTAAGGGCTGTCCGGTCCCTGTACAACCGGTGTCAGAGCTTGGTCGCATTGCCGGCGGTAGTCGGACCTGTTCGGTAGAGTTGGACTCCGCCGGGCTGCGCTGTCACGATCCTGTTCATAACTTTTATGGACAGGATTTCTGGCGCTAACCAGGGCGTTGAAGAGGTCGGTTTGTTATGGGCTCAGGATTGGGTCTCTGCTTTTTGCAGATGACGTTGTCCTGTTGGCCTCATCATGCCGTGACCTTCAGCACTCTGGATCGGTTCGCAGCCGAGTGTGGAAAGCGGCTGGGATGAGAATCAGCACCTCCCAAATCGAGGCCATGGTCCTCAGTCGGAAAGGGTGAATGCCCTCTCCAAGTTGGGAGTGAGACCTTGCCCCAAGTGGAGGAATTTTAGAGTATCTTGGGATCTTGTTCACGAGTGAGGGTAAAGCTAGGCGGGAGATCGACAAGCGGTTCAGGCAGCTTCTGCAATGTCTGGGCTCTGCATCGGTCCGTCATGGTGAAGAAGGACCTGAGCTAGAAGGCAAAGCTCTCAATTGCAGTCGATCTACGTTCCACCCTCACCTATGGTCACGAGCTGTGGGTAGTGACCGAAAGAAACGAGATCGCGAATACTAGCGGCCGAAATGAGTTTCCTCATGGGTGTCTAGACTCTCCCTTAGAATGGGGTGAAGCTCAGCCATCCGGGAGGAGCTCAAAGTAGGCAACCATATCGCCGAGGGGTCAGATGAGGTGGCTTGGGCATCTGGTCAAGGATGCCCCCTGGGCGCCCTCCCCCTGGTGAGGTGTTCGGGCCGCGTCCACGGAGAAGAGACCGGGAAGACCCAGGACACGCTGGAGAGACTATGTCTCTCGGCTGGCCTGGAAACCTTGGGATCACGCCCGGAGAGCTGGAAGAAGTGGCCGGAGAGGGAGAGTGGCGCCTGCTGGAGCTGCTGCCCCCACGACCCGACCTCGGATAAGCGGGAGAAAATGGATGGATGGATGGATAACTGTAGACTCTTGTTGCTTAGTTGAGTGCAACTGGATATATTAGGGGACTCTTTCGTATAGAATTGCAGTTAAAATGTAACTATAAAGTACATTTAATAAAAATGTTTTAATCATACTGATAAAGTTCGAGTCAGTTGGACGTGTGAAGCAATTTTCTGAATCGGTTCTTCAAAACGGATCCTCAAAGAATTTTTGTTTATTGCCCAAATTACAAGCCTTGATTAAAAATACCTTTTGGTCCATTTATAAACATTTTCACTTTTTAAAAATAAAATCTCTACACGTGATCGATTCCGTTCAGCCGTGTGTTGATTCGACGTTGAATGTACGACTCAGTTCAAATGAATCGATTCGAAATCAGCTCCTTCCTGTAGGGGGCAGCATCGGTTGCGAGCTGCTGCATAAACCCCTTACTGCGCATGCGCGTTGTGGGACAGTAGCTCTCGAGCTATTCCAGGTAAGAAAACAGTTTGAAATCCTCTAAACGGTAACCTGACAGCGCTGTTTGTCCATAACACAGTTACATTCACTGTGTAAAGATAAAGTAGAAAGAGACTGTAGCTGTTCAGTTTCCAGATGAGTGCTGCAAGCTCACTGTTCGCCCTCATCCACCGAAGCCGCAGCTCGTGGGCAGCTTTCGCCGAGTCCAGAGCCATCCGGAGGGCAGCACAACTCACAGCCTTCGCCCTCAGCAGAGAGACAGCAGGTGGGTCAGAGAGCAGACAGACAGACAGACAGACAGGAGGGTCAGAGAGGAGACAGACAGACAGACAGGAGGGTCAGAGAGCAGACAGACAGACAGACAGACAGACAGACAGACAGACAGACAGACAGGAGGGTCAGAGAGGACAGACAGACAGACAGGAGGGTCAGAGAGGAGACAGACAGACAGGAGGGTCAGAGAGGAGACAGACAGACAGGAGGTCAGAGGGAACCGGGCAGACAGGCAGGCAGATAGACAGACAGACAGACAGACAGGCAGGCAGGCAAGCAGACAGACAGACAGACAGGCAGGAGGGTCAGAGAGAGCAGACAGGTGAACAACAGGAGGGTCAGAGAGGAGACAGACAGAGAGACAGACAGGAGGGTCAGAGAGGAGACAGACAGAGAGACAGACAGGAGGGTCAGAGAGGAGACAGACAGAGAGACAGACAGGAGGGTCAGAGAGGAGACAGACAGAGAGACAGACAACAGGAGGGTCAGAGAGGAAGACAGACAGAGAGACAGACAACAGGAGGGTCAGAGGAGACGAACAGAAGACAGACAACAGGAGAGGTCAGAGAGAGACAGACAGAGACAGACAACAGGAGAGATGAGCCAGGTGAAGTGATGTGGATCAGGACAGTTGAAGGTGAAGTGGGAGTGTGATCATGTGTGAAGCAGTTGATGTTAGATATAGTGTCTGGGCAGATCAGTCACTCTCTGGGTCAGCGGGTAGACAGGTGACAGACCTTGGGACCAGCGGCTAGACTGGTACACAGACAGGTGGCTCAGAGGGTATACAGGTAGACAGACAGCATCTACTTACCTTTCCACTTGCTGACCCACCTCCTGATCTACCTAGGTAGACAGACAGGCGGAGTAACAGATAGACATGTAGGTAGACAGGTAGATCAGCAGGTGTCAAAGAATCACAATCAAAACCCATGTTGCTATAGTAACCAGTTTTCAAAAGTACGATCAACCAATAAAGCCACAGCTATTCGAGCCGATCTGATGGCAACTTTACCGTCAGTGTTTTTGCAGTCGTGGCCACAAGTTTTGGGACGGATAATTATATTATACAGTAGGAGTTACGTGTTTTCTCCGTCATCTTGCACAGGTGGGTCGTCAGGCCTCGGCCAAGCTCCAGGACTCCAGCGCAGTCAGACACTTGCGGGACGAGGCGCAGAAACTCCCGCACACCGCCTCCAGGCTGAGGGACATGTTCATAAAGGAGGTCAAGGACGGAATGAGGGAGGCCAGCCGGCAGATGAAGGACAGAAAGTGACCCCGTGTGGGCCTGGAGGACAGTATCGTCCAGAATCAAAGACTTACCTCTGATTGGATGGTGAACGGCAGCAGATCCACATTTTAAAGATGACTAGATTAGGAAACCTCAGGGCTTATGTAAACCTGACCACACAACACGCTACACTCTTTCGTTCCACCTTAACTGGACGCGGGACTGCTGCGCCGTTTAGGATGAAGAAGTGTCTTCCTGCTCACCTGTGGTTCATGTGTCAGTGATGTCAGTGCACGGCGTGTCTCACCAGGACTGTTTTTTTTTTTTTGTTCTTTTTCAGTTAGCTGGATAACTTCAGGCTCATCTAAACAGAGATCCTGCTTTAGATTCAGGAAACGGCTGCCTTTAAATCCAGTCCTCAGAGGCCATGTTCATGGGCCGTCCCACGTCGGATCACGTGCTGGACTATGTTCATGTAAATAGGCCAAAATAAACCTTGTGTCTTTAAGTTGTTGCTTGTGTCCCCTAGACCGGGATCTGTAGGATCAGGTTTTTAAGATCAAAACTCCAAGATTTAGTGACGATTTATTGTTTAAACCACATAACCTGCCAAAATAAATCAAACCCAGCTGGAAAGATTTAATTATGGAGAAGAAAAAAAAAAGGTGAAAATAAACGGTTGAGACTTCAGAGCTCTGAACTGTAACATACTTCTCTGCACTATTTATATTATATAACGGCATGTGACTGACGAATCGAGTTTAATTATTCTAATATTCATGTCGTCTTAAAGAGCTTTATTAGAAACCGATTCTCTACCAAACATTATTGTTCAAAGCCCCAAAGGTGAAGCCATGTTTCAGAAATAAATCCTTCATCTTTAAGCCCAATTGGACAGATGAATTGACTGAGACTGATCGTTAGGCCGACCCTCTTAAACTGCGTTTGGTGCTGATTCTGATCTGGATAAAATCATCAGCCTCCTAAACTGCTTCAATAAAGAACGATCAGCCAAGAAAGCCACGCTTCATCTTCCACTTGAAGGTCTGTGTTTTCGCAGCCGTGGCCAGATGTTTTTGGACGGGTGATTAGACGGGGCCGTTTTGTTTGCGGGACGATAATTCAGAGACTCCTCTGGATCGTGGGAACATTGACGGTCCTTTTTCAGGATGAAAGATGATCTAAAGTGATGAAGCGGTGGTGAAAGGAACCAGACGTCCACAACGATCTGGTTCCGTTCACCAACACTAAAACCCTCCAGAACGTTTCAGGCCGAGCCCACTCTGGACTTGGCGATGAAAAAAATACTCAAAACAACCGGAGCTGTATGAGAAAGATTTTTATTTGTTGAATCAGCCGTTCTCCTCTGGTTCTGTTCGATCAATGGAATGAATCAGATCAGTAGGTTATTTACAGGTGTGTGTCTGTGTGTGTGTATATGTATTTGTCTTCAGTCCCAAAGTGTCCCTAAAAAGCAGAGGTGGTGAGGTGGTAGAACAAGCAGTCTTTAGAAAACAATCAGGTCATGAGGGGTGCGGGGCGGGTGGCGCCCCCTCCTGGACAGGTTTAGAAAAGGAGGAGTCACGGAGCTCGAAGCGGCGGGGACAGACCAGGCGCTGCTCGGTCCCTCGCAGCAGAAAGACTGGACATGGAGCAGACGAGGCGGAAAAAGAGAGAGTGAGCGCTGGGGATGGTTTCCACTCGGGTCCCTTCCCGACGTCCTCGTTCGTCCTCGGGGAAGACGCGCTCCCTTTACTGCTTCGGGTGTAGGAAAATAAAGGTGGCAAAAGGAAAAAAAATATATATCCATATAATAAGAGTCTCTGCAAAATTCCGTGTCCTTATATTCGTCTTAGGATGTAAAGAAAAATAACTCCCGTCGAAGTAGTGCTTAAGTAAAGTTCAATATAGACTTTTATTATAACAAAATAGGCAGTTCATGGAGGGTTAAATATATCTGTTAAGATTTCATTGTACAATAAACCGTACGCGACCGGAGACGCGGGACGTACCGTGGACATCTCATCAAATGGCAGTTCCTCACGAATGGCAGACTTTTCAAAAAACGCAGGGTGTAAGACACTGATCGGAGCCGAAAAAAAATTAATGTCGAGAAAAAAAAAGGAACTAAAACTAACATGGACACGAGCGAAATATGCACGGCAACAGTCGGAGGATGAAAGAAAAATAATAATAAATGTATCGAGACATGAGACTATGTTGGAAAGGAAGAACGACACAAAAAAGAAGAAGACATGCTCTTAAAGCTATAACGTGCAAAGTTTTGCTTTTTGTGATTTTTCTGTATTTTTACGATTCCAATGCCTGAGACTCGTCGTCTTACACGAGGAAAAAGGAAAGAAGAAAAAAGAAAGAAAAACCAGCTCAGTCCATCTCGTCTTCCTTAATATCCTCCCTTAAACATTAAGGAACTGTACCGTTTTATTCAAAGGCCCGTTAATGGTCATCCCTCTTTCTCTCTCTCCGTCTCTGAGCTGGAGCGAAGATCAGTAGAGGACTTGGGACACACCCTTGAGGAACACCGACTAAGCGTGGATGTCCTCCTCGGGTGTCTCTCGTGAGGGATGGGCTTGTGAACTGGGGAGGGAGGGGACGGATCGAAGGATCAGGGATTGATTTATTAAAAAAAAAATAGTGGGGGACAAAAAGAATAATAAATAAAGAAAGGAGGGAGAATGGAAGCGGCAGATGTTCATAGTTTCTCCTTGGACAGAACCCAGATGTACGGTCCAGACTGCTCCTCGATGACCTGTTTGACTTGATCGTATATTTCCTCCAAGGTGTCTCCCTGGACGATGGCTGCAACAAAAAGACAAAGATCAAAGGACTGAAATCAAAGGGTCCAAAAGTTGATGAAAAAAAAGTTTGATGATTCTCAAACCCCAGAAAAATGAAATGTTTTGATGAAATGGAATATTTTTGACGCCGCCCGATTCTGCCACGAAAGCGCGGAGGGTTGTTTTGGCCCAGATGTTATTCTAAAGGGGGCAGAAGTCTCCAAAGAAATAAAATCAGGGACCCCTCGTCTATACGTCACGGACCCCTGGAGGACCTTCTGGTCCCGGCTGACCTGTGAAGTGCTCTGTGAATTCCTGCTCCAGCTTCATGGCTCTGTCGTAGGTTTTCCTGCCCTGCTCCTCCGTCAGTCTCCTGTTCATCTCCCTGAAACACAGACACGTTCTGATGATGTCAAAAGCAGGTGAGATAAAATTGTGAACAGCCATATCCGGCACCCGGGGAGCAATGATGGGGACGGTACCTTACTCAATGGTAACTCAGGGCAACCTACTGGTCTGGGATTCAAATCCATGAACCTGGGGCCTCGTCCCTAAACACTAGGCCAGCGCTGCCTTGGTCGGGTTGTGTGTGTGTGTGTGTGTGTGTGTGTGTGTGTGTGGGTACTCACATTATATTCTCCACTGATTTTGGTTTGATGAAGATGGCGATGGGATAGAGCAGAGCAACCTGCAGTCTCTTGATGGCGTTGCCCGATACATCTAGAATGCAGTGTTTGCCCTGAGGAGAACAAAGTGAAAGTGAAAATGACTATTTGCCATACGACCACCAAATACTCTCAAATGCAAAAGTCTTGAGCCCCTGATTTCTTCATATTCTTCGTGTATGTCTTGTTAAGGAGCAGTTCTCCAGATCTTCCTGAAGGACAGTGTTGTTGTCTCTCATGTTCAGTCCAGTCTCTGTACCTGAGCAGTTTGATAGTTCTGTGTTGGTTAATCCACACAGTGATCTACGTCTGAACCTTCAAGCAGAACAAAGCGTCTAACTTAAGACATGAAGCAGTGAAGAACCAGGAGCAGATGATTCCAGATGATCAGGTGATTGTGCTGAACACTGAGTGGGTGGAACCCCTTTATCTAGAGCCTTGTATATGACAGAAAGAGTCTGACAGGTGTAAAATGGTACTTCTGCACCAAAAAGGTGTTTCCAAACTAAATATGAAGAAACGAGCAGCTCGAGAGGTTTTTCCAGACAGAACTTAGTGCTGAGTTAATTTCGTTTCCTGGAGTCTTACTTTTTCAGCCACCTCTCGCACCGACTGCACACTGGTGCCGTATAAGTGGTTGTTGTACTGGCCCGCCTCGATGAACTTATGCTCCTGAATATCTTTCTCCATCTGCTCTCGAGACACCACAAAATGGTAATCTCGACCATCCACCTCGTAATCCCGCTTCGGCCGGGTCGTATCTGGAACAAAAGTGGAGAAAATTATCTCAGTCAATGCCCTCAAAATCAGTGCTGATCTCAAACCCTGGTTCCTTCTAGATCCTAAAATGCAAACATATCTCAGATGATCGACTAAGTGAGAAGAAACACAATTCCAGTCGAGAAATCCATGTGATTCACACAAATGGCATCTTTGTTCTGAGAAATACGAGACAAAAGTGTGTTCTTAAACCTCTCGAAACAAAGTGTACAAAGAACAATGACAAAAATATTTGGACGCCACAAATTTAAGCATAAAACCTTTGAAGAACTCCAGACTAGAGACTGTAATGGAGCTTTATTTCCACTGAGCACAGACTGTTCCACCAGTTTACTCTCTAACTGGGAATGTTAGACTCTTATTTTCCTTCTTGATGACCTGGTGTGGACCAGAGGAGGACAGATTCTCTGTAAGTTTCGGTTCCTCCCAAAGTTCTTCCTCCAGTTTTAGGGCGTTTGTTGCTCATTAGAGGTTCAGACTGGATTCTGTGAAGCTGCTTTGTGAAAGTGAAAGCTGTAAAAAGCAGTAAAACCTGACATGACTTCAAAAATCAGTCTGAGAGAAATGCTGCATGAAGCTCCTGTCCTGGGACGACTAGTGACTAGGGGTTTCATGAACTTTCCACTTTCATGTATTTGATCCAGAGTGGGACGTTTATTGTCCTTCCAGCTTTGTCCATTCCTGTGATGTTTAATAATGTCCTCCTTTTGAACCAGAGGAAGCTCAGTGATCTTCAAATGATAACTATTTTTTGACCTGCACCAAACCTGCTGAACATGCCAAACTGAAGCCACTCTGGCCAAGAAACCTGGACACTCACGTGGAACACAGGAGCCAAATTTGTCCGGGAACTCTGAAATCAGGTCATCGTTGACCCTGTCCTTCATTGGACCCAGGATGATCACAGGACGAGTGTAGTTCACTGTGAAAAGAAACCATTTAAACCATTTAAAATCAAACAGAAACAAGACTGACTGTAGGACTTAAAAATCCAGCTGGCCATTCAGATTTGGTGTGAAATGAGAGTGAACTGTCCACAGTGGTGGTGGAATCGGACGTCTCCCTCACAGACATGAAGATGCCGTCTAATGCCTGAGACCTTGTTTAAATTTAGACTAAAACAGAACCAGTTCATGGAGGCACTCATTTAGCACATTTTTCCATCACCGTCTCAAACCCTTGGAGCTTCACTGGCAGGTTTGGAGAACATGGCAAGATTTGTGACGTCTGGTTCCATTCCCCACCACTGCAAAGAGTCTGTACCGTTTCACCCCAAACCCACTCGGGCCGAGTCTGTTTACGACCAAATAATAAAGGGATTTTTAAAAAATGGAATTCTATTTAAATAAACACAAAGCCGTCTGCATTTGTAAAAAGTGGAATATTTTAGCGTCACAAAATTGAACTCCTCACCTTCTTGCTGACACACCGGCTCGTAGGACAGCACATACTCCTCTTGTCCACCTGAGAGAAAACCAAGACAGAGGTTGAGAAAGTGTAGCCCGTTTCCTCTGCTGTTTTGGCTCATGTGTTGTTTGGGACAGTTTTTATAATTTCGGCAGAGAGACAACAATCATCACCTTACAATCAAGTCCCTTCGAGGTCTGTTTGATGGGTGTACAATTACGGCAGCCCAACTGGTTCTGCTGTTGTCCCCGAGTATTTAAACCACCTCCACTTCCTGCATCTTCATGAAAGAGAGGACAGCGGAGTGGTGAGGACGCCTGGAGGAGTTTAAATACTCGGAGTGGACAGTTCAGAGTAACGGAAAAGAGGAGAAGAAGAGAGTGCAGGCAGGTTGGAATGGGTGGAGAAGAGTGACAGGAGTGATTTGTGACAGACGGGGACCAGCAAGAATGAAAAAGCAGTTTTATAGGACGGTAGTGAGACCACCTATGTTATACAGATTGGATGAAAGTGATGAAAAGACAGGAGGCGGAGCTGGAGGTGTCCGAGTTAAAGATGGTGAGATCTGCACAAAGAGGGACGAGGATGGGCAGGGTTATGGACGAGAACGTTAGAGGGACAGCTCAAGTTTGACAGTTTAGAGACAAAATGTGAAGTGAGGCTGCATTAGTTTGGACGAGTCCAGTGGAGAGACGAGGTTTGTATCAGGAGGAGGATGCTGAAGATGGAGCTGCCAGGAAAGAGGAGAAGAGGAAGGACAAAGAGGAGGATTATGGATACAGAGGACAAGAAGACATGGAGACAGGGTGGTGAACATGAGCCGTGCATCAAAAGATGGGCTAAAGTCTCCACATCAGCAAGGTGGAGCTACAGGGTTTCTAATAAAGTGGCCGGTGAGGGTGTGTGTCTGATGGTAGACGTTAATAGCGGAGGCTCTAAATCGCATCTGTACAGGAAGTTGTTCATGTTCATGAAAACGCTGCATTTTGGGCGTCAACATGAAGCTGAAGTTCATCTTTATGATAATGAACTCTGACACCAGCCAATCAGAATGCAGAATCTCCGACGTCTTCACCGCAGAAAAATTAACGTCCCACCAAAAGAAAGGACCTCTCGTTTATCCACAGTACTGAGATTCAACACTTTAAAACTTGAGTTTTTAAGCAGGAATCCATTTCATTGGCTGTATATAAAGAAATAAAAATAAAAAAAATAAAACAAAAAAAAAAGTCCAGTTACTTGTGGTACAATCTCAGTTTGCTTTGCTTTGAAAAGTGTTCAAGGCCGAGTATTTTGTGAGCGTCCACTTCATCTAGATCAGTGAGCGTCCAGAGCAGGACGGATGGCGTGGACGTACGGTCTGCACTAAAGAAAAGAACGAAAAGTGGACAATAAAGAGAAGCACTTTGAAGACAGTGTCCTCTAAAACCCTGCAGCCGGAGAGACTCCGCCGTCCAGCGGAGACTGTCGGCCTGCGTGATGAAAGAGATGGTGGGAGGAGCATGGAAAGCTTGGTTGCCATGGAGACCGGGCTGGGGGCCGGATTAGGCCTCGCTGATTGATTTTTGTTTGGTTTTTTCTGGAAAACTCATCACGTCCCCCAAACCGCAGCCCTGAGAGCAGAGTTCCCGTCGCAGGAAATCTCGATTCTGAACCACGTTTAATATTTTGGGGCGAGAACGATATTTATAACACAGCAATGAAAATGAATCCAATCATTTATACATTTACTTTACTTGCTACAATGTCTAACATTTACCCTCAAATTCACCATCATAACCGGTCCAAAAATGCTGTTTTATTAAAAATAACGTAAATAAAGTTTTACCCTTTTATTACAAAAATGTAATATCATAAAAGTATTCCATATATTATACAATAAATTATAAAATATTATTTAAAAATAAAATTAAAATATAATTCGTACATAAAATGAAGTCATATTAAAAATATTCCAAATAAATATTCTGATAGATTTTCCGTGTTTTTAATGATGTAGATGTTGATTTATTTGTTAATTTATTAAAACATGAGAAATGTTTTCCCCACCGTCACTTCATTAAACATTAGCATATTTTTTGCTCGGCTCTTGGTGAACACACCGTTCTTCACACAGCTCCATCAGTGAACGGTCCACACTACAAAATAAAAGTCCTTGGTCAGGACTCCTAATGTTATGTTCACCTCCACCGTAAACCCCTGATAACCTGAAAAACTGATGTCCGTGGAAAAAAGTGCTCACAAGAGTGTATGTGTGTGTGTGTGTGTGTGTGTGAACCTGCTGGAACAAATTATGGCAATTTAAGAGGTAAATCAGACAGACGGATGAGACTGGGGGATGATATGAGGGGGGAAAAAAGGGAAAAACTTACGGTAACTACTTTCACTATCACTGGCATTAGAGGTGACATGCTCTGAAAAAAACAAAGGAAGGAAGGGATGGTGAAAAAAGAAACAAACACACCGAGTCTGATGGAGATTCATTACATGAACAACACCCACAACAGCCAGCAGGGGGCAGAACAGAGCAGAGGAGCCCTTTATAATCCAGGAGCACAAAGACATTCAGCATTTCTGTCCTACACGGCAATAAAGTCATTACTGTTATTATTCTTATGATCACTGTTATTATTATTGTTCTTATGATCACTGTTATTATTCTTATTATCACTGATCATTTCCACTCACCTTGTAAAGCAAGCACATCTTTGTGGATCTCATTCTCATTCATTTATTTATAAATTCATTATTTTCAGCCTCTCCAGAACATTTAGAAATCATCGAGCCGTTTCTGTGACTGCGTCTTTATAAACGGATTATCTAAATGAGCTCCATTCTGATTGGTCGCCCCAACACTGCATATTTAATTATGAATTCGTTTTTGGGGATTTTATTGCCATATTCTGTGACTGTAATGTTTCTCAGTTAAAAACCCCATACTGCTTATTCTTCGTTTTAAAAAGGGCAAAACTGTTTGAGGACAGCCAATCAGAAAAGAGATCATTTACATGTTAATCTCATAGGCAGCATAACCAGCACAGTCTGATTCAGAAGGAAAAACATTGCTGGACAATAGTCAGGTAAGAACAGATGGCATACAGATGGCTGATATGGTTTTGGGATAAAAAATTAAATAAAAATGTAAAATAAAAGGTCCTTTAAAGGCTCAGCGCCTTTACTGGTTAAACTGGTCAAAAATAACTGGACGCGAGTTGCCTTCGTGGATGTCAGTTTTGTAGAAAGTGATATCGCGATACGGATTGATGGACTGGGAAGTGAAAGTTCGATTTTAAATTATGTTTAGACATTATTACATCCTGCTTTAACTGAAAAACTTTCAATAAAACATTCAGAAAATTCAGTTTTATATGATATTTACAACTTTAACCCGAGCTCTGTTATAATATTATAGCATGAATCATTTTCCTTTAGATAAAAATCAAAAACAAGTTTATTTTTTAAAGTCTTTTGAACTAAATTGAATCAATTGATCTAGTTATTAATACCATATAGGACCCATGGGAATGTATGGTTCCAGACATAAAATGTCTTAGTTGGTCTCATCTTGTATGTGTGAGAGAGAGTCTTCATGAATAAGATACAGGGACGTGGTTTGGGACTGAACTGTGGACGGGGAGCGAGCTGTCGGTGGGTCTTCGTGGTGGAATGAGTGGGGACGAGTCACAGAAAAGAAAAGGGTGAGAGTGGAAGAGTGGAGGTGAAGGGGCGACTGCAGAGGCGCCCGGGCGCCGGCGGGGACTTACTCTGTCCTTTGGAAATTGCGTCGTCTTGGTTGTCCTGTGGTCGGCGAGAGAGAGAGAGCGGCAGGAGAAAACAAAACAACCACAACAGCATGAAGGAGGGGGAGTTTACTGACACAATCTGGCAACAAGCACCGGATACAGCCACCCCCCCCAAATCCACACCACAGCACTGAGGGTAAAGTGACAGTTCAGCAAAAACCACCCCCACCAGCCCCAAAAAGATCTATTTCTAATTTAATATTCCTAATACTCAGATTTAAATATTAGACATACTATTCTGAATAAATATTATTTCATAAATATTTCTAAAATAACATTATATACCTATTCTAAATATATTCTATGAAATATTCTATTGTAGAGATTGCATATTTATAATGTATAATATTTTATATAATAGCATATGTACTTCTGCCCCATAGGAGTGTGTTAAGTGTGGGGCCTGTTAAGTGTGGAGTGTGTGGAGCATGTGGAGCGCGTTGTGTGTGGAGCGCGTTGTGTGTGGAGCGCGTTGTGTGTGGAGCGTGTGGAGCGCGTTGTGTGTGGAGCGTGTGAAGTGTGAAGTGTGGAGCGTGTGAAGTGTGGAGCGTGTTGTGTGTGGAGCGTGTGGAGCGTGTTGTGTGTGGAGCGTGTGAAGCGTGGAGCGTGTGAAGTGTGGAGCGTGTGGAGCGCGTTGTGTGTGGAGCGTGTGAAGTGTGAAGTGTGGAGCGCGTTGTGTGTGGAGCGTGTGAAGTGTGGAGCGTGTTGTGTGTGGAGCGTGTGGAGCGTGTTGTGTGTGGAGCGTGTGAAGTGTGGAGCGTGTGGAGCGCGTTGTGTGCGGAGCGCGTGAAGTGTGGAGCGTGTGGAGCGCGTTGTGTGTGGAGCGTGTGAAGTGTGAAGTGTGGAGCGTGGAGCGCGTGAAGTGTGGTGCGCATTGTGTGTGGAGCGTGTGGAGCGTGTGAAGTGTGGAGCGCATTGTGTGTGGAGCGCGTTGTGTGTGGAGCGTGTTGTGTGTGGAGCGTGTTGTGTGTGGAGCGTGTTGTGTGTGGAGCGTGTGAAGTGTGGAGCATGTGGAGCGTGTGAAGTGTGGAGCGTGTGAAGTGTGGAGCATGTGGAGCGTGTGAAGTGTGGAGTGTGTGGAGCGTGTGAAGTGTGGAGTGTGTGGAGCGTGTGAAGTGTGTGTCTGAACCTTCAAGCAGAACAAAGCATCTAACTTGAGACATGAAGCAGAGAAGAAACAAGAGCAGATGATTCCAGATGATCAGGTGATTCGTTCACTGCTGATGCTGAACATGGAGAACCCCTCTATCTAGAACCCCTCTATCTAGAGCCTTGTATGTAAGAAATTTTATTTTTAGCAGAACGTCTGCTCTCGCTGAACCGTCACTTTAATGCTGTTTCTTTCCCCAACAGGAGCGGGACGGCTGTGCCCGGTGCCGCTGCGCCCCCTGCTGGCCCTGCGCTGCCCTAATCCCGGGTCGGAACGCTGCGTTACTGTACTTACGGTCCACATCGCTGGTTTCCAGCTCGCTCGCCTCCTTGTTCTTGTAGAAAGGAAACTTGCGGGAAAAGAGGTTCTTTCTACGCTTGTCATTGAGGGACTGCTGAGGAAGAGAAGGAGGGAGGGAGGACACAAGGGAAAAACAACAAAAAGAGAGAAGGGAGAGAAGGGTGGCTGATGTCCATGTAGAGGAAATTAAAAAATAAATAAATAAATAAAATAAAGAAGATGAACCAAACCGGGTCGGTGCCGACCTCGTGCGTCCCATCAACGCCCAAACGGAACCAGCCTGGACGAGCTGGTTTAGCGTCCGCGCTCTTTAGCTTACTGGACATTAAAGGTTTTTGGGAGGCACAGAGTCGGACCGGAACCGAGAACAAAACATCACCTAAACCCACAGAACCAGCATGAGAGCAAGCAAAAGCGGGAGGAACAGAAAACGGCGAGCACACAAGCTCCTGTTTCTAACGGAAAACGTTAGGAATGTAATTTCAAAAATACTTTTTCACCCGAATCACACGCTCAGTTCACACCGTTCTGTACTTTGGGTGAAAATAAACGATTTCTTTATTATTTCTAGTGATCTTTGATCCTTCTTTGAGGTTTGCTTTGATCTGGGGTGACAGACAATTGATAAATGAGGACTTTTTCCATCGTGTCGTTGTTTAAACTGGACTATTTTACAGTAAAATATTTCACGCCGGTAAAAAAAAAAAAAAAAAAAAAGGGTCTGATTCTCTGTGTGACGCATCAAAGGAAAGATGAACATTAAGAGCCGTCTGTCGGGCTCCGTCCCCTTCACCCGTTTAGAGCTGAAGCAGAGTCTCGAACCTGCTGCAGAACTCGGCTGAACGGCATCACCGAAGCTTTCATCACCGTCTCGACATGATTCATTTTCCCCGAATTAAGAAGATCTGGCTTAAAAAGACAGCGCTGTGCAAAACGTCTCCGGCCTTCAGTGAACTGTTCTTATAGTTTATCAGAAAGTTATTTTCCAAAATCACAATCCATCAGGATCGTTTCAGATGAAGATACACTCTATACATCTATGAGATACTCTAAACTCAGTAAAAGTGAAAAAGGGTGATCTAGTGTGGAGGCACATCGGTTCGAATCCCAGACCAGTAGGACCAGTAGGACCAGTAGGACCAGTGGGCTGAAGGAAGCATTGATTGATTGTTGATTAAAAAACTACAGACAGATAGACAGAGATAGGTAGATAGAGACAAAGACAGACAGACATAGACAGACAGACTGACTGATATATGGATAGATAGACCGACAGCTTGACAGGCAGACAGACAGACATGCAGATAGATAGATACAGATAGACAGACTGAAAGATGGACAGACAGACAGATATAGATGTTAGGATAGATAGATACAGACAGACAGACTGAAAGATGGAACGACAGACAGACAGACAGATATAGATATTAGAATAAATACAGACAGACAGACTGAAAGATGGAAAGACAGACAGACAGACAGACAGATATAGATGTTAGGATAGATAGATACAGACAGACAGACAAAGATGGAAAGACAGACAGATATAGATGTTAGGATAGATAAATACAGACAGACAGACTGAAAAATGGAAAGATGGAAAGACAGACAGATATAGATATTAGGATAAATAGATAGGCAGGCAGGCAGGCAGCCAGCCAGCCAGCCAGCCAGCCAGCCAGACAGACAGACAGACGAACTACATTCATTAAAACATGGTCCCTGTGTACTGTACAGATCTGTGTGTTTGTTGTTGTTTATTATTTGTTTTTCTGAGTAAATAAACAGTTAAGATGAGAAGACCTTCAGACGGTGCACAGCCCTGTACCTGCAGTTTCCTGATAAACATGTCTGGTATAGAAACACGTCCCGGTGATGAAAGTATAAACACACACACACACACACACTCTCTCACACACACACGGCGGTTAAGCTGCTACATTTGCATGCACAATGGAAAGAGTTGGAGCAGATGCGTTGTATGAACAGTAGACGTGTGTGTGTTTGTGTGTGTGTGTGTGTGTGTGTGTGTGTGTGTGTGTGTGTGTGTGTGTGTAGGTGTTACTGACTGCTTCAGCTCAGCCAAAAGCAGAGAAACACAAAAGCAACATCAGGGCTCGCTCATCTAACATCATCTCCCCAACAACCAAGAAGGGAAGAAAGAAGGGAAGTATTTTGAGAAATAAATGCCTGAGAATATTTAGAGAGAGAGAGAGAGAGAGCGAGAGAGAGAGAGAGAGAGAGATGGGGGCTGTGGTAATAAACACCATTGTGTTCTTTAAACCTTCATAAATATTAGTTTGAGCCCTGCACCAGGACCAGGACCGGGACCGGGACCGAAACCAGGACCGGAACCGGGACCAGTCTGTCTGTGACCCAGCTGGACCTGAAGCAGCAGTGTAGGTCAGTGTGAGTCTGCGGGAGCTCAGCGGGTGAGAGAGGGATGAAGAGGCTGTGGAGGCGGAGGACGGTGAGTGAGGGATGAGGAAGAGAGGAGGGAGGGGAGGAGCAGTCCATCAACGGCAAGCGTACTCGTCCTTCGTTTTCCACTCATGCACGCCCAGCTCTGATTGGACAGTTAGATCAGAGAGGCGACGGGTTTAGCACTCATTCGGAACACGTTCCACTCGTCCTGTGTTAAACACACAACCCTGCAAAAGTTTGGGGACACCCAGCCTCTCGAAAACGTCCTCCCTATAAACCAGTCGTGTGGGAGGACATCATGAAGGGGTGGAGTTACCGGAAGAGCTAATAACATTTACATTTAAAAGCAACTGCTTCTTATTATTTTGTGTATTTTTTAAATAAACCTTTACAAAAATGTGTCATTAAGGATTTAATTACTTAAAAATGACTTAAAAGGATAAATATATTAAATAAGCAATGAGATAACGAGGAATCTCTCTTTAAAAAAGAATATTCTAGAACTGACAGAACCCTGATACTCTACAGCCCTACAGTGACATATCTAGAACTGACTAAAACATCATGCATCCAGAACTCACTAAACCAGCTGAAACCACTGCTCACAGTCAGCGATGTATCTAGAACTGACTGAAACCTGCTCATGCTACAGCTCCACACAGTGACATATCTAGAACTCACTAAACCTGCTTACGCTACATCTCTGCAGTCAGTGACGTGTCTAGAATGGTTTTGCTTGGACGTCAGGAATTTTTCTCTTTTAAAATATAAAAGAACAAGAAAAGGAGAAGTGTGTCCCCAAATTTTGGACGAGTTGTGTCAGATGATCAGGGCTGGAGGACCAGCAGCAGGCGCAGTTAAACATGCTGTTAACTCAGAAGAGACGCTGGATTAGTGGATTAAGGACGTTATCCAGGCTGCAGGGACTAAAGTTCACCACTCTGGATAAACAAATTCTAAAATACATCAGAACACGATCAGTTGATCTCCTGTTCATCTGAAATCCACACGTCTCTGGAGGTGCTGTCAGGAGTCGCCCCTGTTCTACGGATCTACTTACCCCTTTGTCTCGAGACTTCGAGTTGAACTTGACCGTCTTTAACCTCGCTCTCTCTTTCTTCTCCACTCTGAGGAAAAGACGCAGGAATAGCAGTCAACGCAAACCTGGAGACAGCGAGTGTGCAAATACTGAACTAGTGATACAATAAAAGATCATGTTGGAGACGGTAGTGAGACCAGGTGTGTCATACGGGCTGGAGACGGTAGTGAGAGCAGCTATGTTATACAGGTTGGAGACAGTAATGAGGCCAGCTGTGTTATAAGGGTTGGAGACAGTAGTGAGGCCAGTTATGTTATATGGGTTAGAGACGGTAGTGAGACCAGCTATGTTATACAGGTTGAAATAGTAGTGAGATCAGCTGTACAATACTGGTCGGAGGTGGTAGTGAGACCAGCTGTGTTATACGGGTTGAAGACGGTGATGAAATGAAAGGAGGTGGAGCTGAAGGTGTCAGAATTAAAGATGCGGGTGGGAGGGACGAGGATGGACAGAATTAGGAATGAGTATATTAGAGGGACAGCTCAGATTGGATGGTTTGGAGACAAAGTAACAGAAGTGAGACTGTGTTGGTGTGGACATGTCCAGAGAGACGAGGATTATGTCAGGAGAAGGATGTTGAGGATGGAGCTGCCAGGAAGAGGAGAAGAGGAAGACCAAAGAGGAGGTTTGAGGATGTGTTGAGAGAAGACGAGGACAAGCAGAGGACAAGAGGACATGGAGACAAACGATTCACTGTGGCCACACGGGAGCAGCCAGAGGAAGATGTTCACATCATCTTAACTTTAAAGTAAAAGCAGATGAGATGATCTCCATATTTTCTATAGGCTCCGCATGGCCGTTACCATGACAACAGCGTCCGCCTGATCTTAACAAGGAAAGCCGTTTGTGGTAAGATGGTCCTGCAGAGAACTTTTGACAGGCCGTGGCTTTTTATGGCACGTTCTGGTCACATACTGACCTTCTCTTGCTGGGAATGACCCCCATCTCCTCCACCTCCCCGTCCGGAGTGACCTGCCGTGCCTGCCACCACTCATCGTCTGAGGCGTTCACCACGTGCAGGATGTCTCCAAACTTAAAGTTCAGTCCCTGGCTGGGCAGTCCTGAGTCCCTGGTTTTATCATAATCAAACAGCGCCCTGAGGAGAGACCAGAACAGATGTTCATCAGCAGTTCAGTGGAATGAGACGCTTTACAACTCACTCACTCGTTTTCTGAGCTGCTTGTCCTGATTAGGGTCACAGTGCTGGTTTCTATCCCAGCTCTCACAGGACACAAGGTGCAGACACACCCCGGTCATCAGTCTATCACAGGGCAGACATACAGTCAAAGACACTCACAACTAAGGGGACAATTTAGCATCTCCAATCCACCTGCAGGTCTTTGGACAGTGGGAGGAAACCAGAGTTCCTGGAGGAGACACACACAGGCACGGGGACAACATGTCCACTACACACAGAAAGGGCCCAGACAGTCCCACCTGGGAGCTGAAACAAGGACTTTCTTGCTGTGAGGAGACAGCACTGACTAAAACCTGCTTACAGTCTGTCGCTACAGTCACTGATGTATCTAGAACACACTAAAACCTGCTTACAGTCTGTCGCTACAGTCACTGATGTATCTAGAACACACTAAAACCTGCCTACAGTCTGTCTCTACTGTCACTGATGTATTTAGAACACACTAAAACCTGCTTACAATCTGTCGCTACAGTCACTGATGTATCTAGAACACACTAAAACCTGCCTTACAATCTGTCTCTACAGTCACTGATGTATCTAGAACACACTAAAACCTGCTTACAGTCTGTCGCTGCAGTCACTGATGTATCTAGAACACACTAAAACCTGCTTAGTCTGTCGCTAGTCACTGATGTATCTAGAACACTAAAACCTGCCCACAGTCTTCTTCATTACGGTCACTGATGTGGCTAAAATTTTCTAAGAAACCTGCTACAGTCTCTTCAGCTACAGTCACTAATATATCAAGAACACTAAAACCTGCCTACAGTCTGGCTCTACAGTAAGTGACGTGTCCTGACGTATCTAGAACAGACTTAAAACTGCTTACAGTACAGCACAGCTCACTAACATGTTACAACTATCAATATAATATCTAGAGCCGACACAAAACTGTTTACAGCTAAACACTCAGTGACAAACTGGTAACAGTACTAAACAGTGTAGTTGGCAGTATGTGTGTGTGTGTGTGTTGTGTGTGTGTGTGTGTACCTGACATATAGGGATCTTTTCTGGCTGGTTCTCAGAGAACCGGACCCAGAGCTGATGCTGCTGTTCATCATCTGCTCGCGGAATTAAATAGTTTTGCTTGGCTTGGCTGCTCTGAAAACTTACACACACACACACACACACACACACACACATTTACGGCATTGAGCAGACACTCTTATCCAGAGATATCTTATTCCATGTCCTGATTACAGGGACAGTCTGGACCTGGACCTGAACCCTGGAGACACTCAGGGATTGAGGGTCTCAAAGGACAGTGAGTAATGGTGGGAAATTGGGATTGAACATGGGAGAACCACCACTAGACCACCATCACGCCCCCACACACACACACACACACACACACACACACACACACACACACACACAGCGTCTTTGAAACAGTGCCACTGCTCCAGTGTGTGTGGGTGTGGTGTGTGTATGTGTAGCGTGTCGATGTCAGTTTCTCTCTCCACTGAAAACAAATATGGCAACATGAACCCCCAATACACACACACACACACACACACACACACACACACACACACATGTGCTGAAGAGTACACCAGTGTGTGTGTGTGTCTTGGCTAACGGTGAACTCTTTTCTCTCCTTCAGTAAAACAGATGGATGGACACAGCTGTCACTAAAATGTTCACTTTCTCAACAACTTTATTTTTAAAATGTATAAAAAAATTAAAAAAGACTTTTACCTGGTCTTTATACACTTTAATCTGCTTTATATATATTTATCAACTAAATACAACTTTTAGTGTACTAAATAAACATTTGAAATCATCAGATATTTCTTTCTGTAATGGTTTAATTTCACATTTGATTTTGCGATTTCTTTTCCTCTGATTTTCAATAAATGACCAAAACCACGGCCAGCCGGATCAGAACCCGTTTAAACGCAGTACAGGCAAACGAACGTCCGTCTTTAAAGGAGCCTGAGAGCTACGGCAGGAACCTGCTGAAAACCGAAGAGCGTGTTCTCGAGCCTAAACAACCTCAAAAACAGGCCCCCCACTAAACACACACACACACACACACACACACACACACACACACACACACACACACACACACACACCCCCCCCCTGATTGTCCGTGAGCACAGTACTTACTGTCTTTGACTGGAGAATTTCAAACCTTTCTCTGCTGTCCACTAACAGAACACTGTGAGCCAGCGCACACACACGCACACACACACACACACACACGCCTGCTGCCTCGTACACACTTCAGCAGAGACAGGCGCTGAAGGACTCCACTGACCCCTCCCTTCCCTCCCTGCCTCGATATTCACAGCAATATCCACACTGTCCTTGAATAAATATGAACACACTCTCACACACACACACACACACACACACACACACACACACACACACACACACACACACACACACACACACACACACACACACACACACTCTCTCACACACACACACTCTCACACTGCAGATCAAGAGCAGATAATTACGTGCCCACATGACCTATTGTATCAGACTGTCTCCCACTAAAACAACTGCCGGACCGACCTGTTCGTCATGTTGAGTTCTACACCAACACTGCGCCGGACCGTACTGTTCCGTCATGTTGAGTTCTACACCAACACTGCGCCGGACCGTACTGTTCCGTGATGTTGAGTTCTACACCAACACTGCGCCGGACCGTACTGTTCCGTGATGTTGAGTTCTACACCAACACTGCGCCGGACCGTACTGTTCCGTCATGTTGAGTTCTAACACTGCGCGGACGGCACTGTTCCAGATGTTGAGTTCTACGCAACACTGCGCCGGACCCGTACTGTTCCGTGATATTGGAGATTCTACACCAACACTGCGCCGGACCGTAGTGTTCCAAGATGTTGAGTTCTACACCAACACTGCGCCGGACTGTACTGTTCCGAATGTTGAGATTCTGCACTACTGTATTACAGAACATTTCATGAAATGCTATTTTTCAGAACTGCACTGTGACACTGTGAAACTGCATGATGTGATTTAGTGGATGTTTAACGTGTTGCTTCGTACTAGATAATCGGTTCCACCAACACCAGACCGAGACACGTCTGGATTCAAATTAAGCCTTAAGTTTAGAACCGAGACAAGCACAAGGCTAATTTAGGTAACACTGCTAACAGATACCCAAATCTTTTCTTCACCCCCTCTAACCTCCTCCAGCAGGTGGATCACTCGTGGGTGTGGTTTAGGACACAGCAGGACTTACTGTCTCTACAAACATCAAATAAACTCCAGACTTCTTACACAACAGGGTCTAGGACTGATCTAGAATCAGTCCAAAAGAGGAATCTGCACCGCAGCCCTGGGGTTTGAGGGTTGGTTGTATGAAGAGCTGGAGGTTGAAGGAGGTTGAAGAGAAGATCTGGGTGACTATTGACTGCTAGTGATTATCAGCAGCAGATACTCGTTGAGGTGAAAGTAGTGCGTGTGAAAAGGTATGGTGTGTGTGTGTTAGATGCTGGTGTGTGTGTGTTAGTGGTTGGAATAAGTATCATGTTAAGGAGCCTCTTCAGGTTGACTGCTCTGGCAGGAGACTCACCTTCTGGTCTATAATGGGCGACGATGGTGACCGCCTGGCCGGCGTTTTTCAGAGTGGCCGCTGCCTGTTCATGAGTGGCGCTGCGAAGGTCCACTCCGTTCACCTAGAGATGGAACAAAAAAGACAGCAGTGAACATGGAGGCTGAAGAAACTTTCAAAAGATTGGCCGAATGTTTTAAAGAGCCACATTGCATATCACAGCGGTATCGGGAATGCAGACAGCTATCGTGATTTACGAACAAAGTGAAGAAGCGAGACAGTGTTGGTTTGGACGTGTCCAGAGGAGGAGCAGAGAATTATATCAGGAGAAGGAAGTTGAGGATGGAGCTGCCAGGAGTTTATGGATGTGGTGAGAGAGGACATGCAGGTGTGAAAGAGGAAGATGCAGAGGACAGGAAGACATGGAGACAGAAGATCTGCTGTGGAGACATTTTACATTTACAGCATTTATCAGAAGACGCTCTTATCCAGAGCGACTTCCGTGTCCTGATACAGGGACAGTCGCTGGAGCACTCAGGGTTCAGGGTCCTCAGGGACCCAGTGGTGGTAGTGCTGGAGGTGGGATTGAACCTGGGACCTCTTGAGCCACAGGTCCATAGACAGGTATCCTACCACTAGACCACCAGACATCTAACATCTAAGAGACATCTAAAGGCAGCAGCCAGAAGAAGAGTGAAATCAGGCAGAATGGAGGATGGTGTCGGTTCTAGACATGGGAAGTGCCCCCTTTGTGGTCTCTGAGGTCCCACTCTAGAAGCAGGCAGTCTCCTTTCCTCAGTTCTCCGCTCAGGTCCGCCGGGCCTCCTGCCAGGATGAAGGAGATAAAGATTCCCTCGCCATCCTCTCCTCCAACGATGTTAAAGCCCAAACCTGTGGCCCCGCGGTGCAGCACCACCTTCCTGGGCTCCCTGCAAGAAAACACACACACACACACACACACACACACACACACACACACACACACACACACACACACACACACACACACACACGTGTCCAGAGAAACAGCTCTATAGACTATAGATCACTTGTTTATTTTAATTTGTTTATCCTGAAACAAGATCATCTTTTTTATATAGTGTGACTATATATGTACACAGACAGAGATAGTATAGAGATTTACATATTTTATATTAAATATTATAAATATTATTCATATTTTAATACATATCTATAAATCACGATACACCCGTATACATCGTTAGAAAGAAAGAAAGAAACTGTCGATCATAAACATTAATTAAATATTTCCGCTCACGCTGATGGTCTGGACCAATATTTTCTGATATTTTCAGTTTTTAGTGAGACTCGGGTTTTAAGCTGAGTTTAGTGAGACCCCGTTTTAAGTTGACTTTAATGTTTAGAGTTAGAGTTAGAGTTGCAGGACCTGGTTCTGCTCGCTGCAGTTCACCTGACCAGCCTGTAGAGGTCGCTCTGCACTGAGCAGGCAACTGAAGCGAGTGAAGAGCAGAAACTAATGAAGAGCAGAAAGGTGTTTTTGAGCTCCTTCCTGGAGATGCTGATCCAGTTTTAATCCGAGAGGAGAGATTTACTGAACCGATTACTGATCCGGTTTGTTTCCTCACTGAGATGGAGGAACATAAAGAGGAACTCTGTAGAAACTGAGTGAAAACATGGTGAAGCCGTGAAGCTCTTCTGATGTTCCAGAGAAAATCACAGCTTTACAAAACACAGAGCTGCTGCTCCAACATTCATAAACAAACAAAAACCAACAGACGAACAGACAGACGAGCAGATGGACAGACAGACAGACAGACAGACAGGCTGCTGGAGGAGCTGAAGTGATTCAGTGGAATTAGAGCTAAAAAAACGAAAGAAACAGAGAACGTGTTCTTCAGCCAATCACACTTGGCGGGCGGAACTAACGGTGATGGTTACTGTGCCAAACCATTTAAAAAAAAAATAAAATATCAAATCAATGCAGCTGATTCGCCCCCATCGCACTGCATTACCACACACACGGACCAGGACAGAGAAAGTTACCTGGTGACGTCATCGTCCCCATGCAGAGTCTTCGGGGTGGGGGAGTAGCGTCCCGAGGAGGCGGGGGGCAGCGGCTGGCTCAGGAAGCTCGGGGGACTGATATGGTTCTCCATGTGCTGGGAGTAAGCTAAAACAGAGGGACAGGAAAAAAAAAAAAAACTCACACGTCTAGTTTTTCTCGTGAAATCATTAAACTCTTACTAAGATCTGCTCTTTGGTCTTTAGAAGAACAGTCACACTGGTCCAGGATCAGACATTTCAGCACCTGCAGGTCCCTCAGTTCTGACCCCTGAACGTCCCGCTGACTGTATGGCAGTAAATGATCCTCTGAATGTGCAGTTTAACCCACAGAGGCTCTGTTTACACGCTGAACCCTGCGGGGGACAAGAAACCGATCCTGCTGAAGACCTGGGGGTCGGAGCTCCAAAACCCTGAGGACACATCTGTGCTGGAGGTCCAGTCGAAAGGACGGGAGGAGTAAAGGTACTGGATGTCAGATGAGGTGCTCATGATGGAAAGTAGAGAGTGGACGAGAGACAATTTAAATGAAAAACTTGTAGAAATTTCCTGTATTTATACCAAAAAGGGAAATAAAGCCAAAGAAAGAAGAGAAAAGAAAAAGAAAGAGAAAAAATATGGCAGGAAGAAAGAATTAAAGAAAGATAGGAAAAGAAAAAAGAAAATAGAAAAGAAAGGGAAAGAAAATGAAGGCAAAGGAAGAAAGAAAAATAATGGTAAAGAGAAAGAAAGATTTGAAAATAAACTGAAAACAGTAGAAGATTATTTTCTGGAGGAACTGTTGGAGGAACTGAGGCTGAAAGAACTTCTGAATTTGAGCAAAATCCCAGAAAACACCAGCAGTGTGCGGGATGTAAAAGTGTCACATGATGAGCAGCAACAAACTCAGCTGGAGCTGCTCTGACCTCAGATGAGACGTGACGTCCCTGAGGCCATGTGAGGACAGTATGGGGACACAGCCAAATATTACAGCCTCGGTCAGAGCAGCATCCAACAGGATGTGGAACATGCAGCTTCCCACCAAAGAATAAGGATGAACTTCAATACAAGCTTCTGATCTTTGCTGGAACGGCCTCCGTTCTTCTGGGAAGATTGCAGTCAGAATCTGACTGCAGCATGTCATCACTCCAGAGAGCTCCAGAGCACAATGCTGGTGTACCTTCAAGGTACTAAACAGCTGAGGGCACAGCTGGCCCTCTGAGTTACACTAGGTGCTCCTTCAGGTAGAACCTTTAGAACAGGCCAGCCTGGATACCTTTGACCAAACAGAGAACCGGTCCAGTCCAGAAAAGGAGCTGCTAATGGTTGAATTCTGTTTGTCCTTCATCCTCGTGAGGCTGGAAGAGCCTGCTGGGCTGTGAGGTTCGAGCACATGTAACAGAGTAAAACATTCATGTTCCTGAATAATTAACTCGTTAAGATGGAAACAAAGTCACCTAGAGTGCAAAACGGTCCGTTCTAGAGAGTTCACGGTGTTGGTGAATGGAACCAGACGTCTGGATGTCGCCCATAGACATGAGACGGTGGTGAGGAATTAGCATATCATTGTATTTACTGGCCAGATTAACTGAAAAAGTTCATTAGGTCACTAGATCACTATGGGACAGCAGTGTCCAAGCATGTGGTCTCCAGGATCTGAATGTTGTGGGTTCAAATCCCAGGGCAGTAGGTTGCATTGAGGTTCCCCTGAGGAAGATACTGTCCCTATGACTGCTCCCCGGGATATGCCTGCCCCCTGCTGGACGGTGTGTGTCTTTGTGCTAAATATGGAGGATGTGTTTGATTGTGTTTCACCGAGTGTTCACAATGACTGGTAGTCACTTTCACTTGCATTGTGAAATACAAGTTGGACAGAAGAGCCTTAAAGCTTCTCAGATAAATCGTCCCATTTGATTTATGAACGCAGGATCAGAGAGGTCCTGGCTTTGACTCTGAGGCTTTTTTTAAGGGGATTAAAAGCGCAAGTGTCCCGTGAGGGGGGACGGGACGAGGCTCAAGGGAACATCAAATCAGCAGGCTTATGGATATGGAGAGGAGGACATCTGGCACTGCTTGAGCTACGAGCAAGGAATGAAAATAAAAATGGCTGCCAGTGTCTCCTTGTCTTATGATTCTGGTCCTGGAGATCTGGAGGTATTACACCCACTCACCAGCTCAGGACACTCAAATATGCAGGACAGGGGGTCAAAGACCAAGTCCTAAACACCTCCTTTCCATCATCTTCCTGCAGAAAGTCCTGTGATGCTGCAACTATAAATATTTTAAAAATGAGAGCCTAGATCTCAACACCAATCCCTCTGTGAACTGATCACCTGATCATCTGGAATCATCTGTTTCTATTCTATCATCTGCTCCTGCTTCATGTCTTAAGTTAGACGCTTTGTTCTGCTTGAAGGTTCAGACGTAGATCACTGTGTGGATTAACCAACACAGAACTATCAAACTGCTCAGGTACAGAGACTGGACTGAACATGAGAGACAACAACACTGTCCTTCAGGAAGATCTGGAGAACTGCTCAGGTACAGAGACTGGACTGAACATGAGAGACAACAACACTGTCCTTCAGGAAGATCTGGAGAACTGTTCCTCAACAATACATACAAGGGAAAAAAAAAAAAAAAAATGAGGGGCCTAGGACACGTTTGA
This sequence comes from Hepsetus odoe, assembly GCA_017165825.1. Lineage (NCBI taxonomy): Eukaryota > Metazoa > Chordata > Actinopteri > Characiformes > Hepsetidae > Hepsetus > Hepsetus odoe. The sequence continues at coordinate 1,385,592 of CM029387.1, forward strand.
GTTCATGTTTTTGAAGTTTCCTTGAGTTTCAGAGATGGGGAAATGGTCCTGGAACATCTCAGAGGTTCAGTCACATGTTCCTGCGCTGGAAAAATCCAGCAGTGACATGTGTGTTGCCCCCCAGCAGCTTTAATGGTGGGGGCTCAGGCCAGAGCGATCGATACCACTTGAGTCCCGTCCTCTGTGGACTATTAGTGCTCCCGCTGGCAGGCCTACGGGCCGGGCGCGGATCGATTCGCGGGCGGCCCGGTTCGCGGCCCGGCTGACACGCTCCAGCTTTCTTTTTCCACATTTGGCTGTTTATTAAAGACCCAGGCTCAGTGTGGGAGTGCACCACAAACCGAGAAGCTTCAAAAATGTGGCTTTTTACTACTTTCCTGAAGCAAGTGTGCAGAGTCAACAAACTGATGAGCTCCTGAACAGAACCGAGGAGTCTTCAGATTCACAGCCGAGATGAAGGAAGCACCAACACAAACCTCACAAAAGCACTTTTTGCCAATTAAATCAATCAAATCAAATGATAATCAATCAATTAATAACTGAATAATAATCAATCAATAATTCTTGCCAACAAGATAAAGGAGGAGAAGTTCCAAAATATCATTTACCTGCATGTTATGTGGGTCCGTTTAAGATGTTTGAGTGCTTTACATTTGTATAAAAATAATATAACACATACACATACAGGGGAAGAGGTCATGGGTTCGAGTCCCAGATCAGTAGGTTGCCCTGAGGTTCCCTTGATCAAGGTACTGTCCCCATATATAGCCAGATGTGCGCTGATGTTTTAGAGTCACTCACAGTTGGTGATGTCTGGAGGGGCGAAGCTCTCGTTCATGAAGACACTGTTGGGTTTTGCCACTTTCAAGTAAACCACGTCTGTCGTGTTTTTCAAGGCAGTCACGGCGTGTTCATGGGTCACCTCCTCCAGACAGGTGCTGTTCACCTGACACACACACACACACACACACACACACACACATGCTCAGTGTGATCTACTGTCAGAACTAAAGAATTAATAATAAATTAATTCAATATTAATAAATGTATATGTTTTTAAAAGTACTTTGTAACCGTGTGTGTGTGTGTGTGTGTATGTGTGTGAGAAAGAGAGAGCAAGAGAGAAGTTCACAAATTTATAAAGCTTTATATTATTTCTATTCTATAAGGGAGAACGCCCAGTTCTAGAGTGCTTTGAGGAACAGCTGGAACCTCATTATTAAGCATCTGGTTTGGCCAATGAGCTTCCTTTCTTGCTGGTTAGTGAATCCTAATGACTGATGTTTAATGACAGACTGTGCTGTTCTGTGTTCATTGATAACCGTCTGGATTAAACCCGAGTCTAATTGCTTTCTCTGGAGACGGAGTTTGTGCAGAGTCGTCATTTTCCTGCTTACTGTGGCTTAACTGTGACTGTGCTGACGGGAAATAATCCCATAAATAATGATTTAATGATCTATTTTAATGACTTTTTGCTCTTTAAATGAGACATTCAGTGCTTTTCTGGAATATTTAAAGTGCTATACGTGCCTCAATACTGTCGCCATCTTAAAGTAAGATAATAAAGATTGAATACGGGGACGAAAAAGGACAAAAAGTTATTTCCATCACATTTTCAATCAGCACTATAAAACACTTCCATCCCAACGTAACGGCCACCAGTCAATGTTCTCTGCAGAGACACAGTCCTGCATGTTTTAATACAGAGACACTGTTTGTGTGTTATATTTAACAATATTGGGGAAAAAATGAACAGAAAACGTTCCCTAAAATTTGAGAAATGCAATTTTAGTCCACTGTTCTTTAATGAGCCTGATGGTTCCTTACAGCCATAAGTTTGTCTCCTATCTGCAGCCTCCCGTCTTTGTGAGCAGCTCCTCCTTCTATGATTTTGGTGACGTAGATGCTGTTGTCCCCCGGGATGTGCTGGTTCCCGACGCCCCCTGCTATACTGAAGCCAAGCCCTGCGCCGCACGAGACAGAAAGAAACACATTTTTGTCAAATCGTGATCACGTAACGGCCCACATAATCCACCAAAATAAGGCAGCACGTCACCGGGGCCAGGGAGGCAGGATGGAGGGAGGGAGGGGATGCGGTTGCCATGGCAACAGCCTTCCGAGGCTGCTGTGAAGAGAAGTTTCCCCCGGTGCCTTACACCTGCTGTAAACATAAGCCCTTTAAAATGCACCTTCACCCCCTTCATTGAAGGAAACCAGGCGGCCAAAACACCGTTCTCACTTTTTTGGTGATGTCACAAACACCAGAGCCTATTCCACCTGTTAACCCCGCCCATTCGTACTGAAGTGGGGCGTGTTTTAGTGGAGGACCGATTTTTGAAGACAGAAACGAGGTCTTAAACAAATCTGTCTTAAAGGTACGCTCAAGAAAACAGCCAGAGACAGAGGGACAAGGAGGGGATGAGACAAATTCACAAAAGTGTCCTGAAGAAAAATGTAGGATATTGGCCCATTAATTTTGCACACTTCTGGCCTGTCCATTACTTGTCTCATGTCCTGATAACACCACAGTCTCTGTTGTCCCCTGTCCTTAATGCAGCATGTACATGTATCATTACATTTACAGACGCTTTTTAGCAGACTTCCATGTCCTGATTACAGGGACAGTCCCCCTGGAGACACTCAGGGTTCAGGGTCTCAGGGACCCAGTGGTGGTAGTGCTGGAGGTGGGATTTGAACCTGGGACCTCTTGAGCCACAGGTCCATAGACAAGTACCACCACTAGACCACCAGCCCCCTCTGTAAACGCAGAGACATGTCTCGTCCGGGACACTGTGTGGACGCTACTGTACCTTTGGGCCCTTTAACCAGTTTGATTTCCATGACTTTCTCGGAGACGGACTTTCTCCTCCTGATGTAGAGTCTGACCAGAGACCCGGCCTCCTTCAGCGCCTCCACAGCCTTGCTGTGGGTCACGTCCCTCACGTCCATCTCATTCACGCGCAGGATCACGTCGTTCACCCTGCAGAGAGAAAAAGCACCACCTATCAGCTTAGACACGAGACGACATGGACAGGAGACACATCGTCCAATTTACTGAAAAAGACTTTCATTAAAACACAGGCTGGCGTTTCTTTTTACTCCTCAGAACAACAGATGTGATAGAGAGCAATACAGCAACAAAGACAGACAGACAGACAGACAGACAGACAGACAGACAGTCCTCATCCAGAAGGAGGAAGAATACGAGATAAGTCACTGAAGCTTTCTTTTTAAAAGTATTATGTTTGCGGAAGGCTGCAGACTCCCTGGTGTGTATGGAAGTCAAAATTGTTGCTGTGTGTGTGTGTGTGTGTGTGTGTGTGTGTTCGCTGTCAGAGGCTCATTAAAGCTGCAGGAGTGCTGAGGACAGCACTGACACTGAAGAGATTCTGACAGCAGCGCAGAGACAGTCAGAGAGAGACAGTGTCACTTCAGTAAAGGGGTCAGGCCTGGTGTGTGTGTGTGTGTGTGTGTGTGTGTGTGTGTGGCGATATTTGTTGCTAAGCAGATTCACATTTTGCTATTTGTTTATGTTTGTTATACTGAGTGTGTGTGTGTGTGTGTGTGTGTTTGTGTGTGTGTTGATCCACATGCAGGTGTGAACACATCACTTTAAACCTGTTAGCCCCGCCCACTTACACTGAAGTGGATGTATTTTAGTGGAGGATGAAGACAATAATATGACAAAAGTGTTCATTAGTGGAGTGAATTAGTGAAGAGGATTGTGGGATATGGGCCCTTTAATTGTGTCCCCTTGTGGACGACAGTCCCTGGTCTGTGGGTGTACAGTTCTCTCTCTGCAGGCGCTCGGCGGACGCCAGAGTAACGCCTGCTGTCGAGGACTCAGTCTTACCGAAGTCTCCCGTCCTGCGCCGCGGCGCCCCCGGGGATGACCTTGGTGATGAAGATGCTGGGGTCCTCTCCGATGTGAGGGTTGTCCGTGCCGCCTGCGATGCTGAAGCCGAGCCCAGAGTTACCCTGAACACACAGCGAGACGCTCGGTCAGAGCAACAGGCCACGAGCAGGACACTCGTGTGGAAGAGCGGTACGCGAAAAACGGAACATCATCAAAGAAAACATGAGACACAAAGTAAACGTCACGATGTTCCTTCTTCCTGACGTTACGTCTGAGATAAAGAAGCACAAAAATAATTACACAATGTTTTTCATCTTCATTCTACATCCTGTTTGACATCAGTCCAACAGGACTCCTGCGTTTAATCACTGCCAATATCACGACACGGGACCAGCAAGAGTGACTGGGAAGGTTTTAGAAGACGGTTGCGAGACCAGCTATGTTCTATAGGAGGTTTTCTTTTATTTTGAAGGCCTGAACTTGTGTGAGCAGAAGATTTGACTAAAACCTCAAACATAAATCTAAATCTAAGATGGATTCTCCTCCATGAGAGACAAAAGAGACAGAGACAGAGGGAGAGAGAGAGAGAGAGACAGACAAACAAAAAAGAGACAAATGAGAGAGAAACAAAGAGACAAATGAGACAGAGACAAACAAAAAAGACAAATGAGACAGAGAGAGAAACAAAAGAGTGATAAATGAGACAGACAGACAGACAGAGAGAGAGAGAGATAGAGAGAGAGAGAGAGAGAGAGAGAGAGAGAGAGAAACGAAAGAGACATATGAGAGAAAGCGAGAGACAAACGAGAGTGAGAGAGAGAGTCGGGGAATAAGCCTCCACTGTGGAAGGAAAGAGAGTAAATGTATTTTCCTTTTTTCTCCTCTTCCTCGGGAACGATGGACAGAGGAATGTGTTTGGTGCTGGAGGATGCCACTCACTGCCTCGCTGCCTCCGACATCTGGCATTACTAAGCCTCGACTCAGCGAGGAGGGGGCACTGCGGAGGCAGGGACTCAGGACCGGGGCGTTGACTCGTATTCGGGAAAAGACGAGTGAGAGTCGTTCGTCCCTGAGAGTGAGGAGTTATTTCTGTCCTTTCGCTCTACATTCCGTTCATTTTGCATAATTATTTAAATGGGATTAAACGATCTCATAATTAGCTGCACAGTTCGTTATGCAATCAAAGCCCTCGTGGACTCTGTGGACGGAGTCCCACAAAATCTCTCCCTCCATCGATGCTCGACACAAACACCTGATCCAACTACCGTTTAATAAGAGTCTTTTTCTCAGTGTCTTCCACTCCATCTAAAAAGTCCCACTGAGGGACACGGGTCTGAATCATCGGCACAGCAGTCCAGCTGTCCCGAAAGGACAGTAAGAGTCTCCTCAACTTACTGGACAAATCTAAAAACAACCAGTCCCACACAATTTAATAACGACCTGCTGATGTCCTCCCAATTTCCCTGTCCCCGTACATAATAACTAACAGTTCAACTGTTAGTACGCTGCAGGGACAGGTACAAGAGAAAAGGACAAAAAACATAGAACAACGGAGGAGAAGACTGAGGGGGACGGAGACGGAGACGGGGGTAATCTCAGAGCTGTTTTTACTTAATTGGGAATCTCAATAAGACAGAATGATGTCTCTCTCTCTCTCTCTCTCTCTCTCTCTCTCTCCTTTTTTCTCTCCATCTATCCCGTCTCTCGCTCTACCTTTCTCTCTATCTGTCTCTCTCTTTTCATCTACCTATCTACCTCTATCTCCATCTATCTATCCATCTCTCTCTCTCCATCTGTCTCTCACTTCCTATCTAGCTACTTCTCCATCTATCATCTATCCATCTTTCCCTCTCTATCCATGCATCCATCCATCCATCCCTCCATTTATGTATCCATCTCACTCTCTCCCCCTACACACACACACACACACACACACACACACACACACACAGTTTTTTCACCTGATTTATTGAGCGGAGTGTGAAATTGCTCTTAATTCATCATTAATTTGTATTTTTGTAATCACCACATTCTCCAGACTACAGCTCAGGCTTTATTTGAATTTCCTGCAACATTCATTGTAAAAGAACTTTGATCTTTTAATACCAACCGTGGTCAGCAGGGGGCGACGTAACGGCATAGCTGCTGCGTCCAGCAGTGCGTCAGGTTCCGAGATTAAACCCAACGCTGAACTGAACGTTATCAGAATCAACCTGAGCGTCTTCAACAGACTGGAGGGATTTTCTCCCTCCGCATTAATCTGGATCCCAGTCAGCCCAAAACTTCAATTGAACGGGACCGTCCCGTTCTCAGACTTTCAGTCCGTCTCCCATCAAGGAGTCAGATGAGCTGGACAGGCTGTGCTGCCCCACTGTGGCTGGGAGAGACACTAGTAAAAACATGGGGGAAAAAAAGAGGAAAAACACTCACTCGCTCCAGTGTGATCTCCTCGTACTCATAGTCTGCCTCGGTACCGTTCACCTGGAGGGAAACAGCAAACAAATTCATCAGAAACAGCAAGATAGGGTCCAACACGAGCGTTTCCATGGTTACCTTTTAATGAAACAACAGCGCTGCAGTGGTGAACTAGCGGTTATCGGGATCAGAAGGTTTTGGGTTCGAATCCCGGACCAGTAGGTCGCATTGAGGCTCCGTTGATCAAGATACAGGTGGATGAACATCGATCAAACTGGCTTTCTTCCCTCTTTTATAAATGCCTATAACTGCACCTTCGGGTTCTAGCTTTACAGCGATAGGTGCTAATTATTAGGAGATAATTTCTGTAAATGTATTGAAAGCAGCCTAACGTGGGACGGAGACCGATGCCGTCATGCAGACACCTTTCCTGACTCGAGCTTCAGCCATGCTGGTTATAAATGATGAAAAGTCTGATGCTTTTCCTCCCAAATACAACCGGCATGTTCCTCAGCTTTAAGGAGGGCATTATAAATCTCTAATTCAGACTGGGGAGACAGGGACAAAGCTGAGAAGAGAGGGATTAAACACTTCCTGAATGTCTCGTCCTGAAACAACAGAAAGCTGGCCGATATTAAAAACGTCAAATTTGGTTAAAACCATGAGATGTTTAATCACTGAGCTCAATCATGATGTCAAACGAGAAACACAGGTCCTCAATGAGGTCTCACACACCATTGTGTCCCACTGCCCATCGTCTTGTTCTGGCACTGTACGTCCTGCATGTTCATCCTGAGGACACCAAAGATGGCCTCCTTGTTTATTCTGTACATCGGCACGATGTCAATGAAGAAGGTCCAAGTCTAGCAGGACTTTTTCCATGTGGGAGTGTTCTCCTCTACTAGAAATGCTCTGAGTGGTTTAGGTGAGGGGTGGCGCCTGGGTACAGCATGCAGGAGGCGGGACAAGCTACGCCCATGTTTCCTGATTGGCTCTTTAAGAGCTGCCTTCCCCAGAGTTTGTCTAAAGTTTCTGCAAGTTCCCGAATCTCCTCGTCTCTCCAGTGCCGTCTTCAGTTAAACACCCTCAGAAGTTTGTTTTTGCTCCAGTCGAGAACTTCAACATGTCCACTCGCTCGTTATTAAATTGGACTGGTATCCTGTCCAGAGTGTCTCTGATTAGAATAAGTGGCTCAGGCACTAAATTATTTCTATAAATATTTTAAGGGGACAGACCTGTGACAGACTGGTACCAGTTAGAGTGAAGGGGAACATTTACAGGATGGTATTGAGACCAGCTATGTCATACAGGTTGGAGACGGTAGTGAGACCAGCAATGTTATATGGTTTGGAGACCGTAGTGAGACCAGCTATGTTATATGGTTTGGAGACAGTAGTGAGACCAGCTATTTTACACGGGTTGGTGAGGGAAGTGAGACCAGCTATGTTATATACGTTTCAGGGTTAAAGATGCAGCGTTTGCATCGGGACAAGGAAAGACAGGATTAGGAACGAGCGTTAAATACAAAGTGAGAGACGCGAGTGTTGGTTTGGACACGTCCAGAGGAGAGATGAGGAGTATATCAGCAGAAGGATGTTGAGGATGGATCTGCCAGGAAAGAGGAGAAGAGGAAGAACAAGGAGGAGCTTTATGGACGTGGTGAGAGAGGACATGCAGGGGGACGGTGTGGAAGAAGCTGAAAGAAGATTATTAACCAGAACAAAGTCGTCTGGAGCAGGAGGAGGAACAGTGACGCGTGAGAAGGCAGTTTTTTGATAGCGACTGGCACATGATACCCAGTGCAGCTCTGGTGTGAAGTGTCTGCAGGGGCACCATGGCGGCGACGGTTCAGCCGAGCGGAGGCTCTCGCTGGGAGGGGGATATTAACGAAAGCCAAGCAGCATGATCACTCAACAATAGCGGGAGGATAAAGCTCTTACAGAGCGGGAGCTAATGACAGTAATGATAGCGAAACAGCTGAGCCCCTCGAAGCAAAAGCCTCCCTGGATCTCCTGCCAGATGTCACTCAAAACGAGCAGCACCACAACCTCCAATCGCATTTCAGTAACTAAAACTCGCCCTCATTTCTTTACAGTGTCACATCGAGAAGATTAAGTGAAAGAACAAATGCTGCGACAGGCTGCAAAGTGCCTAAAGGTTCTAGATAAAGGGGTTCCACCCACTCAGCATTCAGCATCAGAACGAATCACCTGATCATCTGGAATCATCTGCACCTGGTTCTTCACTGCTTCATGTCTTAAGTCAGACGCTTTGTTCTGCTTGAAGGTTCAGACGTAGATCACTGTGTGGATTAACCAACACAGAACTATCAAACTGCTCAGGTACAGAGACTGGACTGAACATGAGAGACAACAACACTGTCCTTCAGGAAGATCTGGAGAACTGCTCAGGTACAGAGACTGGATGCTGCAGCCGTCTGTGAACTTTATGGAAGAACAGAACCATCAGACACGGTCCAAAATGACTCAAATTTAAACAACGTTGACTTCATGTGAGGAATGTTTTTGCTTTCTCCTGTAAAGTTTTGGGGTTTTTTTTCTTCTTCTGAGACGTAACATTTCTGGTTCTCTCTCACATCAGGACCCTGATGAAGATATTAAGATACTTCAAATCCAAAGTGCTACTTCAGTGAGGGCAACCAGGTCTGTCTCATCATCTTGTCTCCTAGAATGTTTTGGAGAAAAATGAACCAATCAGGAGAACTGTTCTTCCAAACCACCCACCATGAGTTTCCAGTGTGAAATAGTCCCCAGGGTCTTTTCTCCTGTGTTCTCCATTGAAAAGATGTCCTAGGTTTTCCTGGAGCGTTTTCAGGACCATGGACAGTAACGTCCCCGTCCTGCTGAGCTGAGAACAGTCAGGCTCAAGTTTGAAGGTTTCTCACTGTAAAGACTCAGGCCTGCTTGGGTTCCCCAAAAATGTTCATTAAGATGGTGTTGCTGAGCCTGACGTCCAGGAAGAGCTTCGTTATTTGAAAAGGCCTCTTCATTACTTCCATCCAAACAGACAAAAGCTTCCTTTAGGACGAGGGACACTTTATGAAATGTTCTTGTAGATTTAAAATGAAAGCAAGAGGGCCTGTAACTGATATCCTGTTTGTTTTTCTCTTTCTGCCCCGTTCACTGATCAGACATGATCAACGGAAGCTGAAGAAATCCCGTTCCTGGAGTTTAAAGATCTTAATGGAAGGACACCTTCATCCATTACGGCCGATCACCCCCACTCCCGATCCAGACTTAAGATCAACAAACCTGCTTTATTCTTAAAATCTCTATTTAAAAACTGGAGAAGCAGCAAAAAGTGTTCATCATCAAAACTCTGGAACACTGCAGATGAAGATCCATCAACACATTTAGCAGAACTTTCTGTTAATATTTTAATTTTCTTGTTTATACTTGATCATCTTATGCATACTTGACGTCTTATTTTTCCTACTGTAATTGTTTACAACAATTAACAATTAATCCACTAATTGGTTTCAATAACTGCTGCAAAATTGAAGCCCTTTCAGCTCAAATTAATTATATCAATTATTATTATGTAAATGAACTTCCGTCCCTCCTTTAATGACACCGTCATTAAGAAAGAGTCTCCAGTTGGTGATGGCCGGTGTCCTGCGGGACGCTGCCCTGCTGAATTCGGCTTCCTCTTCCAGTGAACATGAACAAGCAAACCTCTCCGGATTCCTCACACCTTTATCCCCCGTGGGCTCCAATTACAGGGACCCCAATTATGAGAGTCTGGCCCCGAAGGGCCCCGATGCTGCTTCAGCAAAAAGTGTTAAACTGAGAGGACACTGGGTAAGAAAATCCCTGCAGACAGACAGATTATCGCTGGGGTTACTGCTTGTGATGCTGATCTCCATTAAAGGGCCCATATCCCTCAATCACCCACCATTTTTGTCCATTTATGAGATACGTGGGGTTTAATTATCAAAAACACACCAGGCGGTTTTTTTTTTTTTTTTTCCCCCCACACACTAGGCTGATGTTTTAGCCATAAAGACTTTAAGATGTGTAAGCCCTGATGTTCAAAAACAAAATAAATAAATCAATCAACAAGTGGGCGGAGCTAAATTTGTGAGCTGGACCAATATGCATGTGTGACATCACAAGAATATGGCTGTTGGAAAACTCCACCACCTGTAGGACTTTATGCATTTTACTTTTTGCATTAAAGAAACAGAAGATCATTGAAACGGGCCCTTTAAATGAACAGATTCATAAACAATAAGCAGAAGCTGATATTGTATAAATACTTTACAGGAATCTGTAATCGTTAATTATCAAGCATTTATTTTTCCTGAAGACTCAACTTGTCCTCCAACATTTCAACCAAATATCGGTCCTTTCCTTTCGTCTTCAGAACTCGGTGCAGGACAGAGTGAAGGAGAGTGAGAGAGAGGACAGGGAGAGTGGACGGTGGAGTTCAGGGTGTGTGGAGTGTGTGTCCGTGATGGAGAACTAGTAGAGACGGTGATGAAAGTGAAGCGGTGAAGTTCATGTGGATTATTTTCAGTAGATTGTTTTTATTGGAGTTGAAGTTCGAGGCTTTAATAGTCTTTAATTCTATTAATATGGAGTGAGATTCAGTTCACTTTCAGCACAGACAGACACTCCAGACGTCCTTCAGAGGAGACACGTCTCACTTTACACTCTCAGTACACTCCTGTACTTTTACTTTATACTCTCAGTACACTCCTGTACTTTTACTTTACACTCTCAGTACATTCCTGTACTTTTACTTTACACTCTCAGTACACTCCTGTACTTTTACTTTACACTCTCAGTACACGCCTGTACTTTACGCTCTCAGTACACTCCTGTACTTTACGCTCTCAGTACATTCCTGTACTCCTGTACTCGTTCTGATTAAAGCAGCTGAATCAGTTCTTCTACTTCGTACACAGAAACCAGAGACACTTACGTATGGAGCTGAATCCAGGCTGTCCGTGTTCACCACAACAGGAGGTGGATTCGCCTGCAAAAGAGAGTCCAGTTAGCTTTTCCATTTCAGCAGGTTTACCAGCCAATCAAATCCCGCTGACTTTAAGGTGGACCAAAAGGTGCCCGCGACCTTAAAGTGGACCACCCGCACCAGCATGGGCACATGAGATTAAGACAGAGCACCATAAGCAATACGTACGTACATCGCATTTTATGCTGCAGAATATGCAGTGCTGGAGCATGAAGGCTTCTCAAAATAAACCAAATTAAATACGCTCTCTTGCTCCTGCTTTTTTTTTTTTTCTTCGCTGGGGGCTGTTCACTTCCTCAGGCTGCCTGGCACACTCTTTTAATGGTGTGTGTGTGTGTGTGTGTGTGTGTGTGTGTGTGTGTGTGTGTGTGTGTGTGAGAGAGACACACTCCAGCCCCGTTCTCTCTCGGGCCGGTAATCTCTACTGAAGCCATCAAAAGAGCAGAGCAATGGGATAAACAGCAAATGACCAACAGAAAAGATGGAGGGGAGGGGGAGAGAGAGAGAGGGAGAGAGAGACAGAGAGAGAGAGACAGAGAGCGAGAGAGAGAGAGAGACAGAGAGCGAGAGAGAGAGAGAGACAGAGAGAGAGAGACAGAGAGAGACAGAGAGAGAGAGACAGAGAGACAGAGAGAGAGTGGGGTGGAGGAGGAAATGAGGGGGAAAAAAAAAAAAGACCTGTGACGTCGGTGGAGGGATGACTGCGGTCTCCGCAGGGACGGGCGAGATTGGGATCACAGGGATTATGGGAGCAGAGGGTGGAGCAGCATCTGTCTGCTGAACAATAGCGGGGGGGGGGGAGAAGAGGTCAGGTCACATACATACACATCAATGCATAGGGGGATGGGAGAACGTGTGTGTGTGTGTGTGTGTGTGTGTGTGTGTGTGTGTGTGTGTGTGTCCGTCCATCTGGTAAATGCCATGTGTAGTCCCAACAATTCACATACATCCAAAACAACAAAATACAGGGTCACAGGGGAAGAGACAGTGAGAGAAAAGAGACGGAAGATACAGTGTGAGAGAGAGAGAGTGTGTGTGTGTAGGTGTGTGTGTGTGTGTGTGTGTGTGGCACATCTGTGAAACATCAAGCGTGTATTTATTGCACTGCATGGTCCAAACTGTTCACATCCCCACAGAACGGTAACGTATCGGGGACCAACGCTGGAGACAGGGGACAGGTAGAAGTGAAAGTGACTGTCACTTTCATACGCAACAAAACACTTCTCTAAACCCACACACACCGTCCAGCAGGAGGACAGCCATATCTAACACCCAGGGAGCAGTGATGGGGACGGTATCTTGCTCAAGGTAACCTCAGGGTGACCTACAGGGCTGGGAATTGGTCATGTGACACAGTCCTTAAACACTAGACCACCTCTGCCACACCCTGTTGATCCAAGGTTGGAGAAGCTGTTTGTCTGAAAGTGCTTTTAACTCGAGAGACAAACGAAACACGAGGCTGTTTGCTTTTTTTTTTTTATTTAACAACAATTTGGGGATTAATTCACATCAAACATCAGAACATTAGGTTTTAACAGCTCACGCTTACTTTCAAGAACCGAAGACTTTGAATCGCTTGAACCAGCACACACACACACACACACACACACACACACACACACACACACACTTCCCAGCATGCCTTTAACTGTCCATCTAACACCGTTACTCCCTTCAGGGTGCTGACAATGTAAATGAAATGGAAAGTGACTATTTGTCACTGTTAACAGCACACAGTGAAACACAACCAAATACATCCTCTGCATCAGGCCCATAAACACCGTCCAGCAGGGGGCAGCCACTTCCAGCACCCAGGGAGCAGTGATGGTGATGGTACCTCAGGGCAACCTACTGGTCTGTCATTCGAACCCACAACCTTCAGTTTCTGCCTTGTTTGAGGAACGGGCGAACGAGCCTCAGTGAACCCATGGAAGATGAGAGGGGCGTGTTGGGTCGGAGGATCTTCCTTCTCGTTCCTGCCAAATGTGCTAAACACTTCTGTGAGTACCAGCAGCGAGAGGAGCTTCTGCACAGTGAGGGTCAAGGCTGGAAGGTGGATGGTTGTCTCCATCAGGTCAGTCAGTAGATCCATAGAACTCCAGCAGCAGGTGTGGAAAACACCAGTTTACCTTCTCAGTGCACCACAGGTACGGGTGCCATCAAATTTAGACAAGAAGGGTGCCAACAAGAGGCCAATGGCAACACCATTCACCTGGCCATCAGGATCACGCTGTACACACACACACACACCATGCAAACACCAAACATTGTTAGATCCCATGAAAACATCTGGGCGTATTAGATCTCTCACACACACACATGCAATACAGTGACGGGGGAGATGTAATTGTACTGCTGTTAAACCAAAGGACACTGTCCCAGCACAGGCTAAAACTGGTCCTCATCAATACCATCGATCGGAGCCCTACTTTACCGCGCCACATTAGATCTTTAATTGTAGAATTAATTGCTCTAAACGAATTCAACCCAAAAAACAAACACAAAGGGAAGATCACCCTGTCCTTCCAGGGGCTTCAGCTGACCATTTAAACAAACAGAATCCGTTAGTAAGTCCTTGTCTTCTGGCAAACGCTCCTCTGAAAGCAGCTGGAGAGAAAAGCAATGACCAGTAGCACAGAAAACCTGCCCAATCGACCCCCAAAAGAAAGAGCCCATTAATCTACAAAAGAAAAGATTCTTCAACCTCCAACAGAAAGGACCAATCAACCTACACAGCCATTTTTACACACTAGGAAGATACTGCTGCTGAAATATCATGGACATCACTGGTACCTGATGGACATTGACCAACTACATGTAGAAATGTGGCCAAAATAAGAAATTCTCGAGGAACATCATCTGCTGTAGGTATTTTTTAAGGCGACAGCGCTGATTCTTTTTGTCTTGTTCAAACAGAAGATAAAAATTGTGATAAATATCAGAACTACAACCTGCTGCAGCTAAACTGACAAGCGGCAATTCAGCTTTTGTTACTGAACGATCGGCAAAGTCAAGAATGGAAGAAAACCTCCAACCCTGCTGAAGTCCCTCAGACTCCACTATGAACTGTCCCAGCACGTACCTTATCAAACAAAAGCTCAGCTCTTAGCAGCTCGCCCCTGCTGGAGAACCGCTCTCCTGGGACGTTCACTTTGGCTGTGCTTTTGGTGGGACTCTTCTTCACGCTGTCCCGCAGGTTGAGGAACTTGGCTTTGGTCTTGCCGGCATTGGCGGGCAAGGTGCAGGAGCTGTAGCAGGTTTGCTGAGAAAGCTGATGCCTGAGGGTTACCCTCGGATGCCCTCTTCTTTCCGGGAGCACCCTCTCTGTGCCATCGGCCCTCCGAGAGGCGTAATCGGGGCTGGAGAAGTAGGTGGTCATGCTTGGAAAGAAGGTGCAGGAGGAGACGGTAAAGACAGCACCATTAGAAGGAGAGAGTGAGGTGATGAGGGATGCTGATGCTGAGAGATGTTTTTCAGCTGCAAGCTTGAAGGGGAGGGTTCTGGAGCACCTTGGCAACAAATAAGCAGGAAAGTCCGATCCAGCTCCTTCCTCCGCTGTGTAGCGTGGGCTGCAGTCGCTGACACACATACGAACACAGTCTAGCGATCCGACGCTCTCGCTTGTTCGCTCTGATCTTCTCGCGTCCTCATGCCAATTAGCGAGCTCCAATGGGCACAGCCAACAGGAGCAGAGGGGCTTTTTCCTGGCATGAATAATCAATGTTGAGCTCGAATCCTCGCACTAAAGCCAGCTTGCCTCAAACACAGCCAACACCATGAGCTGAAAAGAAAAGGAACCTGTCCGCAAAATTCCCCCTTCCAAACGGCAGGCGCTTCCCAAGCTTGCTCTGATGTTTTCCCAGCTCAACTTTTCAGCTAATTAACCACAATCCTTTGCAAAAAAGCAAAAGGGGGGTTTGAGCAAGAAATGCTCAGTTAAGTAGGGCAGGGCTTGGCTTCTCCAGGACCATAGCAGTCACGTTTACAGTTACGGCATTTATCAGACGCTCGGATCCAGAGCTACTTACAATACCGGATTATAGGGACAGTCACCCCTGGAGACACTCAGGGTTAAGGGTTTTGTTCAGGAACCCAATGGTGGTAGTGCTGGAGGTGGGATTTGAACCTCTTGGTCCATAGGAGAGTATCCTACCACTAGACCACCATCACCACCCATGAATAATGTCACAGAGGCAACAAGGCAAAGCCATATGTCTTGCATTTGTCTTTGAGCAGAAGAGCCAGCAGCTCTGAAAGCCAACATGGCTGTTCTTAGTCTAACAAGAGGGGACAATCCTGCTCTAGTCTCATCTACAATGAAAAAGACTGGACTTCCCTGAACTGCATTTGGAGAAAATGGTTTCTTGGTTGCTCAACTGCTTCAAGTGACTGGTCCCAAAAATGTACCAGTGATGGTCTGATCACAGTGTCGCGCTTTCAAGACAGATGGCTCATCGCTGTGTGGACACAAAGGATCTTTATGTTGGCTAAATTATGAACAGGGGGGATAAATAATACAGGCATGGCCGAGATTGCGCTGACACGATGGCATCGAGCGATTGGATTGGAGTGTAAGTGGATTTGGATTTGATGAGCGAAGGAAAACAGGGGGAGCTGGGGGGAGCTTCATCATTCTGAACCTGCTGCAATTAGAAAAATCTGTTTGTGCAGGACTGGATGGCAGAAGCCATCCTATTAGGACTGCTAAATTAATCATCAGCGTCTCTCGTGTGAGGAGAAGCAGCTGATATTTGACAGAGGATGGTCTTTACACAGAAGTACAATCTCCTTTAGAACATTCATGCACGTTTCCTACTGATCTGCAGCAGTGGTTAACATAAGCAGGGTATGAAATCTAAATTCACAAGGATTTGGTCAGGATTAAGATCAGCCCAACAGCAAGGCTGACTTCCGTGAACAGTGTGACTCCAGTGCCATCTCCTGGCCATACATGGACTAGCACCAAGGAACGCTGACATATAAAATGATTAGCAATGAATTGAAATGCTATAGAAGACAAATATGTTTTTATTTCCAACTTTCCAACCATCCATCCGTGAAAGACATCTTTATATGTTTCCAGTCCATGAGAACGACTGATGCTGTGTATTTTACATGCATTTAAACGAATGGATTTTAACCGATATTGGACAAGCCGAGCCCACGTCTTAGGAAATCTGATCATTAATGAATGATGACTTTCACAAAGCTCACAGATCAATAATATATTAGTGGGGACATAAATCATGACTCGTACATCAACATCCTTAGCAGAACCACTGTGAAAACCTGGGAAGCTTGAAGGTTAGAGTGTGGATTTCCAGCTGAAGCTATTGAGTCAACATCTGGTCAACAAATGTGGGTCAAAATTGATCTGGAAAACGAGAAATGCACACTTTTGTTTAATGCTGAAACCAAGGACTGTCTTGAGCCCTCTGCAAAGTAAAGTCGTCTCATTAATCAACCCCCTTCACCGGTTGGCGTCCATAGACTGGACGGCTAAAAACACCTGGTTCGGTTTACCTGATCGGCGCGTGCAGAGACGCAGTCGGTGAAGGCATTGAGTCGACTGAGGACGGCCAGGACGTGGCGCCAGCGTGACTGAGGGGCTTCGGGACGCTCCTCGGAAGAGCTGCGCATGGACCAGTGGCGAAGCCTCGGTCCGACGGAGCCGCCGTGGGCTGAGCTGGTGCTGCCGCCTCGACTCCCTCTGGAGTACAAGGTGTTCCCGCCAAAGATGTAGTTCATCACCAGCTGACACTCCGCTCCTGAGCGTGGCACCAACAAGGACGGAAACAAAGGTCGCCCCAGGCAGAGACAGAGCCTCTCAGAACAATTTCCTTAATTATGAGGGCAGCTTCCTGTGTTGGGCTGTATCTGGTGGTTTCATCTGTGCAGTGTCCTCATGACCCTTCTCAGACACTCCTTCAAGCCCACCAAGCCAGCAAACTGCTCACAGTGGAACAGGGAGAGTCGATTCCAGAGGAAAGGTCTGAGCAAGCCTAAATGATGTCTCGACCATGGACACCGTTCCATGAATGGTTGGTGACAGAGATCAAACTCTGGATACAGCGCACTCGATCTTTCTGCAGCTGCTTTAGAAAGACTCTCGTTTGTCGCCAGTATCATCAATCAGTAAGCCTGAATGGCAACAATTGAATTACAGCCCACTGCTCAGTTCCTCACCCACATTGAAGTTCTTTGTTTGAACCCCGTCTGAATGAGTGAATCCGGTCCGAACCAGCTGAATCCTTTCTTCATGAACTCAGCCATGACTTCTCAAGACAAAAAAAACCAAAAAAAAAAACCACCTGGGACAAGTCCATAGAGGATAAAGTAAACACCACTTCAATCATCCCTTCGGGTTTGTAAGAGTTTATCGAGATGCTGTTTGGTATAGTAGGTGCAGCCCAACTGCTCGTCCAGTGGGACCTGTTCAGCTAGAAGCTTCCTGAGATGTGCCACAGGTGTCAGATGAGTTGGGTAGCTTTGTCACCAGGCTCTGCTTGGCTCTCCTGAGGGAGCCAAAGCCATGGCAACTGCTCTCACATCTAAGAGAGCCAGCAGGATTTCCCATGCAGTTTCCGCTCTCCTGGCCTACACCAGACTCCAAAGTAAACAAGCCTCTGAGCTTCATCTGCCGACATGTTAATTAGTGAACAGGGCGGCAGAAAAACATCATCACTCATGCATCAGCATGCTGGCACAGGTACAATCCCAGTATCAGAAAACATACGGGAGGTTTTGTGGCTTTTTTCTTTGGCGCATCTTCTACACGAAAGGCACAGACCAATTTAACGAACATGGCTTATTGTCGTTTTCGCCCCGACTATCGATCCTGAGATGGCAATCCCAACAAGTGTCACGCATCAATAGTAGGGGCTGACAGCAGATATGGCAGGACATCAATAATACATTCCCAATTACCTCTGATAACACTGTATGCATGTCTAATGAGAGCCCTGCTAAGCCCATTAAGAGCCGTTTCTAAGAGCTAAGCCTCCTTGTCGGTCATGTCACTAATTGACAATTAGACCAACACACTGCAGGACTGAACAGCACAAGGGCATCCAGCAAGGAACTTAGCAGCAGATGGTTAGAAACTCTGGGTAGATGAATTCTGGCTACTTCTAGAAGCACATTTAGCTATGAAATAGTCAAGGTTGGCTGCATCTTTCCTACAAGGGCTGCCCGTTGGCTGATTTGTCTTGGATATCCTTCATCAAATCCTCGGCAGATGAACCACATCCAAGGAATCAGAAGAGCCAATGCCTGGGTCAGGGCCTTTGACTGCTGACCGTGACCTGAATGGATCCACAGATGTTGGTTTGCTGGATTTGGTTCCATGATAAAGGCCAGTTTCCATGAACCATATGAGAGGGGAGGAAACGTTGCTAACGACCTCCTCATATTCCCTGCAGTGAGGCCATCAGTTAACCCATATCAAGACAAATTTAATCCCATCTACACACTGACAGCTACAACATTAAGCAAACTAAGGCTGCAGGAACGCAAGCCAGGAATAAAAGTCTCAAGAGAGCCTAATTAGTTAGGAGGAAGTTATTTATGGATCAAAACAACAGAAAGCAAAATTCATCTTGAAGGCCAGGCATCAGAGGGGTTCTGCGTTCTGCAAGTCCATCACAACTGACAGAGTGGGTCTTCAAATCCCAAAGTGGGCGAAGACTTCAAAGCAAACAAACAGCACGAATCTTCTTCCAGGGTCTCTTAATACACCCAGATGTTTAAAGAGGAGCAATTTTGCCAGGATCGAAAAAGCACAACAGCATGTTGCGTCCCAAGCATGCCATTTCTGGAGGAAATAATCAGTGTGTGCAGCTGGCTTTGTATGTGTGTGTGTGTGTGTGTGTGTGTGTGTGTGTGTGTGTGTGTGTGTGTGTGTGTAAAAGAGACTGCGAGCACTGCTGCATGACATGAGCACGCAGGTTGCCAGGCAGCAGGGGGAAGAGGTATGTGCTTCCACGTTTTCCCATTAGAGTGCACAGACATGCTGGACATCATGGGAAATCTGCCGCAATAGTACCTGCACCGCATCCCTCTCTTCTCCCAAAATCCGGCTTATGTTACTTGAAAGGGCATCACTCCGATCACAGTTGATCTTTTTCACATGTGATGACATGCCGTCACAAAAATGACGCACCTCTTCTCCGTCGGTGCACGACCGGCTACCAGTCTCGATCACGTGCATCGTCCCCCTTTGGCCATTTCGGGAAAAACAAGTTTTCCATAAATCAAGCAGTGAGCGTGCGAAGCAGACGCAACAGATAAACCAGGCAGGCTCAAGCGCCGACCAGAAACCTTCACGAGGCGACTCGGCACATGTGAAAGCTCAGAAGATGCCATCACACACTTTCTTGTCATGCATGTTCGGTCCCCACGTAGCAGCATTCCAGACTTACCAACAAGTGAAGATGAAGCCTCTTGGTCCTCCGCAGCGTACCCATGATGCGCCTGCCCATCTTTTTGGCATACCAAACGGAGTTGAGCATGGCGGGCCAGGGTACGAGAGTGTGTGGAATTTGTTTTGCGAGTTAAGCAGCCTGACCTATGCAGGCATTTCTCTCAGAGACAGCAGGACGCGAGAGCTGGCGACAAAAACATGCCTCACAGGTTATGTGAACCTGTGACGAGCGGAGGGGAGAGAGACAGAGAGAGAGAGAGAGAGAGAGAGAGAGAGAGAGGCAGTGGCTGTCTGACGCACACTGCTGCAGGGAGGGAGAGAGTGATCAAGAAAGTGAGGCAGAGAGAAAGTGAGAGAGACAGAGAGAACGAGAACGAGAGAGAGATTTTCAAAATCTCTGCATCCCTAACACACCGCTTTATTCACCGCCTGCCTCGCTCTGCCGGTGTGTGTGTCTGTGTGTGTGTGTTGCGATGCAGGGCTGTGAGCTCGGGGCAAGGCAGGTGCCTCTGTACGCCTCTTACTGCCCCAAAATGAGTCAGCAGGAAGCCGTGAGGCTTCGGCTGGAACTCTCACTCTCTCTCTCTCCTGACACAGCCGATTCAGTCCACTTCAATGCTGTTACGCTCCCTCCCTCCCTCCCTCTCCTTTTCCACAGCGCAAAAAAAATGATTGCAGCACTGGCTGCCCTGTGAAAGATGTGCTCCTCGTCTTTATCTCCTAACCTCCCTTTTGCGTCCTATAAATCCCGGTCGCAAACGTCCTGCAGGAACCTCTCTCCGGTTCAACATCTATGATTTTGCGCAACAGCGTCTCAGCATTCAACACAACTCTGTTTCTCCAACCTGAGATCTGTTTCTTCAACTAAGTGGCCACAAAGGGAGACGTAGACGGGGCTGACGTCACTGACGGGAAACCGTGATGGGGGAGGCTCAAGGCTCATCGTTTGTACAAGTGACTGATATGAATGCACAACCTTGAGCCCCTCGAGAAGAGCATTTCACAGAAAAGCAGTGAAGGAATCTAGAGGCTCCTCTATACCTTCACCACCACATAAGGAAGCCCATACAGCAAGTTAATTAACCAGAATTAAAACTAAACCTTCACTTCATTCAAAGCAAGACCTTAACGCTCTTCGTCTGCACACCAAAGTCAAGGCAGATTTGGAGTTTATTTGTACTTTTTTGGGGTTAATCAGACCAAACCAGAAAAGGGTTGAACTTTCTGCTCTGCTCTCTGTTGCATCCATGATCTGAGCTTCTTGTCCTAATCAGAGCACCTACTGGTCTCTGCACTCACTGGGTAAAAAGGTGGAGAAACACCCTGTACAGGTTGCCAGTCCTTTGCAGGGCACACATAGTTGGACAATTTAGCATCTCCAGTCCAGTTTGGACACTGCTCCTCCAGAGCTCTTGGAGGAAACCCATACAGAGGTGGGGAGAACATCTCCACAGTAAGGACCCAGACTAGGAATGAAACCCAGGCTGCAAGTTGACAGCAGTAACCATGACACCCAGAATGCCATTGTATATAATTCTTGCGGTCTGGCATTGCAAAGCATTAAGTCAAGAAAGTCCATTTCAAGTCCAAGAGGTGAAATCCCTGTAACACACAGACGCAAGTGGGGTGCCATTACTTTTTCCTTTACAAAACAAAGTAAACGTGTGAAAGTGAAGTGAAAGTGACTGTCATTGTGAACACAGTGAACCACAACCAAACACATCCTCTGTATTTAACACACACACACCATCCAGCAGGGGACAGACATATCCAGCACCCAGGGAGCAGTGATGGGGACAGTACCTTGAACAAGGGTACCTCCAGGTGACCTACTGGTCCAGGATTCGAACCCATGACCTTCTGATTCTAGGGCCTAGTCCCTAAGCCCTGGATCAACAATAGAAAGCTCTGTCTAACGATAGAAAGCAGAAGGAAAACCCTGCACATGGAGATGTCTTCAGCATAAAGGGGCGTGGCCCAGCAGAGGTACAACCTTCCAATCCTGGGGCCTCATCCCTAAACACTAGGCCACCGCTGCCCCAGGAATGGAGCTCAGAAGTTTGTCTTGAACCAAAGCAGGTCAGAGTGGAGACAAAGGTTCAGTATGTCAACGCAACCTTAGAACACACATTCAGCCATGCACTGGAGAAGATCATGTGCTTCTGTCCACAGCGTCACCTGGTCCATGGAGGAAATGGCCAGAAGCTCCAGACAAACAAAATCACTCAACTTTTACAACAAAAAAACAAACAAACGATCCCTGCACCACGTTCAACCATCTCATGCACGCCTGAGGATCATTACACACCAAACACACATCGACAAAGACGACAAAGACGGCCCAGTTAAGGAAGACACAAATTCATGCATGCTGGGAACGGCACCATCTGACACAAAGCCTCCATCACCATGACATCACTGAGCGACCTCATGACCACATGACTGAGCACCACTGACAACGAGATGAGGCACTCGGGATGGGCGTGGTTATTCAAATATAGCAAGGTCCTCCTTCCCCATGTTCTTAAGCAGTTTCTTAATCAGGTTTTATTTTAAAATGACTCTTAACGGCTTTGCACCTTCATGTTTCGGCATGACTGAAGGCAAAGTCCAGCTTCATGATCAGCAAAGGCTGCTGGTGGTTCCTGGGGTTTCACTGCTCCAAACATTTGGAGCTCAATCAATATAGTTCCACTCAGGGTCTCTAAAAGCGGATTATGTAAATTTCAAACAGTTATTTATTAATTTATTATGCTCTTCTTTTTAGTATTTTATTATTTATGCTTTTTATTGAAATATCTTGGTTTATTTTATAAATCAAGCACTTTATTTTCTTTTTTTTATTTTCACACAAGCTTGTATTAACATGGGACATCATTTACTACAGTGTGCTGTTTAAAGTAGATCAGATATAACGTGGCCTGGTGTTTGTGTGGGATGTGATCTAATACAGTCTGGTGTTTGTGTGGGATGTGATCTAATACAGTCTGGTGTTTATGGGGGATGTGATCTAATGCAGTCTGGTGTTTATGGGGGATGTGATCTAATACAGTCTGGTGTTTATGTGGGATGTGATCTAATACAGCCTGGTGTTTATGGGGGATGTGATCTAATACGGTCTGGTGTTTCTGTGGGATGTGATCTAATACAGCCTGGTGTTTATGGGATGTGATCTAATACAGCCTGGTGTTTATGGGATGTGATCTAATACAGCCTGGTGTTTGTGTGGGATGTGATCTAATACAGCCTGGTGTTTGTGTGGGATGTGATCTAATACGGTCTGGTGTTTATGGGGGATGTGATCTAATACGGTCTGGTGTTTATGTGGGATGTGATCTAATACAGCCTGGTGTTTATGGGGGATGTGATCTAATACAGCCTGGTGTTTATGGGGGATGTGATCTAATACAGCCTGGTGTTTATGGGGGATGTGATCTAATGCAGTCTGGTGTTTATGGGGGATGTGATCTAATACAGTCTGGTGTTTATGGGGGATGTGATCTAATACAGTCTGGTGTTTGTGGGATGTGATCTAATACAGCCTGGTGTTTGTGTGGGATGTGATCTAATGCAGTCTGGTGTTTATGTGGGATGTGATCTAATACAGTCTGGTGTTTATGGGGGATGTGATCTAATACAGCCTGGTGTTTGTGTGGGATGTGATCTAATACAGCCTGGTGTTTGTGTGGGATGTGATCTAATGCAGTCTGGTGTTTGTGTGGGATGTGATCTAATACAGTCTGGTGTTTATGTGGGATGTGATCTAATACAGCCTGGTGTTTATGTGGGATGTGATCTAATGCAGTCTGGTGTTTATGGGGGATGTGATCTAATGCAGTCTGGTGTTTATGGGGGATGTGATCTAATGCAGTCTGGTGTTTATGTGGGATGTGATCTAATACAGTCTGGTGTTTATGTGGGATGTGATCTAATGCTAGAAGGTTCTGTTGGTTTGCACCTTTCGGTTCCGCCCGAAGGGAGCTTTCTCAATCATCTGTTCACACAGTGACGTTCCGGATTCCTGAATATTTAAAAGTGGAATATTTGAATAGCAAAACAGCGCTAAACGCTCATCCCGGATACAGAGCTTCCATCTCCCGCGATGTGCTTGTATTCGAGCTGTCGCGACAAGACATGACGAGACAAGACGGCTGCTACACACAGATGGCTGCTGCCGATTCCCATGTGGGAGGGGGAGAGTTTGAGGCTGTTACCTGGACGGTCATTGGGCTTTGAGGATACAGGGAGGCAGGGGTGGGGGGAGGGCTGTCCTCGCCCCCCACCGTGGGCGGCCCGTCGAAGATGCATTCCAGCGACTCAACCTACAGGAAGGGGGCAACTCAGCTTATTTCAAGAGACAGAACACCGGTAGGCGTTAGCAAGAGCTCAGACAGAGACATCGTTAGCCAAGCAGACAGACAGAGAGAGTGGGAGTGAAGGTGTTGAGGCTACATGTGATCTGAATGAACACACGGGCCTAAAACACAAATACAGAACCCAAACTTGAGTCCAAACTAGTAGTGGGTGGAGTCTATAAATGTAAAGTCTTGTGCAAAAGTCTTGATCCCCCTCTCCTTTCTGTTCTTTGTGAAAGTGAGACAGTAGTTCAGTGATTTGTGTACAAACACATGTAACTCCCGTCTAAACACACAGAGTGTTTCATTGTAATCAGCTTTAAAGTCAATATTCACCACCACCACCGTCATTCTTCTGCACAGCCTCAACTCTCTTAGACCAGCTACTTTCTTTAAGTCAGGAACCCTTCTCCAGGCTTCTTGAAGGACATCCCAAAGTTCTTTGGCTGCCTTTTGCTGTCTCTGTGGAGATGATCTCACACTGCTTCTGAAACTGCTCAGGTGCAGAGACTGGACTGAAAATGAGAGACAAAGACTTTGTCCTTCAGGAAGATCTGGAGAACTGTCCCTCAACAACACGTTAAACATACAAGAAAGTCTGGATCTTTGGAAGCAGGATCTGAAGAATTGAGGGGCTCAAGACTTCTGTATGTTGGCTCCATCAGCCCTAAAGCTCAGTCTGTGATTCGGATCGTGATTTGAAGATGGACGTGAAGGACGGCTGCATTTTCATGGGTTTGTGAAGTTTGTCTGAAGCGTGAGTCAGGAAGAAGGTCGTGAGAACGGAGTTTAAACCAACCAGACTAAATTAATACTTAATCTCTGTTTAGGAAGCAGAACATCAGTGTGCAGAGGATTTTCCAGCTTATGTCTAGAACATCGCGGGTTCTGATACTGAAACGTTGCAGCTCATCTGGAGAGGAACTGAAACGGGCAAGTTTCAACCCGGACATGCTGTAAAACACAGCTTCTCATGAAGGACAGAAGAAACGGCCAATTACAGTCCAAGCTTTTAATCAACAGCGGCGCCACCGAAGACACCGGACTAAACCGAAGACCCGACTTAACTTCATTAATATTATCGGAACGGATCAACCATCCTCACAGCTTAGCTGTCTGTTTTGTAACTTATTTGATGTTATTTATTAAAATTTTTCTCCCAAATTACGGGGTTAATTAACCCTAATTAATTAATAATGCAGCATTTGATCTCATAACTGATGTTAGAATCTATTTATATATTTTATAAACACTAATGGTCACTTTAAATAGAATTGTCCTAACTGATATGATTAAAATCTATTTTAAACATTTATGAATATTTATTTTTGCCCAACAAAGAGCCTATATTTTGCACATTGAGATAATTAACCATTTATATTACATAAATATGATCTAAACATACACACTAATATATAAACTAAAAGTGTTTTTAAATTCACTTTTGTCTTAGTTTAATTACAACACTATGTTTTGAGCTAATAACACACCATACACACAATAATCCATTTTATAATGAAAATAAAACGATATCATCAAGATTGGTTAGGAATCTAATTGATCGTTTGGATTTGAATGATTTTTATGAATGTGTTTATTATCTCTCTCCTGTAAAGCCACCGAGGAGTTGTGGCTTCATTACCAGGATTTTTGAATACGCGTCACAATATCTTGCTGCCTGTGACAATATTTATCAAAATCCTAAAACTGCAGGATCCTGCCGGTCGATTGGGTAGAACCAGAACGACCCACTGCCACTGCAGGCTGGAATGAATCTGTGTTCAGGCTGCTGAAGCTCAGGAACCCCCCCAGGACCTTCTGCTGGAACATCTGAGCACCAAACTGGCGAAACCCCTCATGTTTATCGCGTCCTGGCCCGGAGGACGAATCGGCTCGTGTGGAGCCGGCGTGAGACGGTGAGCAGCTGCTGTGACGTGAACGAGACACAAGGTGGAGATAAAACTCCTCACAGCGAAGGCACGGAGACGCTCTTCCTCAAGAAGTCTCTCGCCGCCCACGCTATTCGTCTTGTGACAAACGTTGATGGCGGGTGATTCATCACAGCGAGTGATCACGGCTTGTTTACGGTGCACTGCGACTCCAGTTTACTCACGACAGCACCCGAGGCCTTTAATCAAACCCCTGAGCCGCGCTGGGGTCCGGGAGGGAGGTCCCGGCTCCCGCCCGGACCCCGACATCGGCTCCGCTGGAGGTGGGCGGCTGACGGCAGCGGCGTCCGGTCTCTGAGGAACAGGGCGAGTGGGTTCTGAACGAGGCTCCGTTAGTCAACAAAGTCTGAGTCACCGACTCCGAAAACGCCGCCTTTGAGGCCGACCTGCCGAATCGTTCTCTATAAAGAACCTCTGAAAAGAACCGCACCAGGAATCAAAACACTTTTAAAGACCTTCAAAGAAATCCTCGTGACACGGCGGGTAATTAAAGCGACTTATCACGAGAGAAAATACAAATAAAAATAGACATCTCCCTTTTTAGATTCATTTAACTTGATTTTAATCGGAATGGCCTTTATTACTGCAGTCACTAACACTTTAAGGGGAAAACTGAATTATGGGTAATTACTGAGATTTATGACGCGTCCGTGACGCACAAGCAGCGCCGCGATGGAAAAATAATGAATGAAAAAATGATGTTTTAGACTTCCTTTATTTTATTCCTGCAACATTTGGGGAATCAGACTCTTTTAAAGACTTTTAACAAAATGACATTTTTTACCAATTTAGCAATTTAGAGGCGCATAAACCAATCCATGCAGCGGTTGTGATAAAACACAAACAAATAAACATCTATCCTTTTCAAATACTTTAATAATGTAATACTAAAACTGTCAAAAAAGATAAAGAAAAAGAAAAAAAAAAAAAAAAAAAACTATAAATGGAAACTAATGCCCTGATGTTTGAGATGTAACAACCCCCCCCAACGCCTGCAGCCGTTTAGTCCCGCCCATCTGTAGTTAGGCGGAGTCCTTTGACTGCTTAGAGGTCAGCCAATCAGAGCAGAGCTCATTAGCATAAGCACAGCGGCAGGTTATTTAAACTGTTATTTAGACTGAGATCATTTGTGCACCTGGTTTTTGGAGGGACACAGTTTTGCAGCATAACTGAAGAAACGGCGCGTTTGCACGCTGAAGGATGAGCGAGAGGAAGCTGCAGCCCAGGCTCTGAGGCGAGGCAGAGCGAGGCGAGGCCTTCAGAGGATGAGCTCATGGTGAGAGTCTGATGGATTGGAGGCAGAAAGTGGTGAGAATGAAGGATGAGTTCATCGATGAGGAAGAGGGTCGAGAGAGCAGGGACTCAGGAAAGGCACTGAGTGTGAATCGTCTGTGTGTGTGTGTGTGTGTGTGTGTGTGTGTGTAGTTAGTACAGGACGAGGGAGTGTGGAGGGGTCATAAATCTCAGAGCAGAAGAGCAGTGAAGCATGGGGCCATGAGAACACCCCCCCCAAACACACACACACACACACACACTCGGCTCGTTTAGCTTACTGAAGATCCGTAATTCCTTTAAAAATGTAAATCAAACCACCAGAGTCAAAATCTCTTATATCCACTGGTAAAAGTCCTATACCAGCAGCAGGGGGCGCTACACAGCACTAAACATGGCCGCTGTTCTCTGGAACGTCTCCATGAAAAGGATGTAAAATATTCAATTGCAAGACTTTAATGAGCATTTATTACTTGTGGAATCAGACACGAAGACCTTGAACAAAATGGCATTTCTGGTAATTTTAGCAATTTATCACAAGCAGAGGTGGAAAACAATACAACGCAATGTAGACATTTTAAACCCTAATTATCTTCTTTCTCGTTACGGAAATTCTGTGTATATTCACTTTCATTGAACTAGACACTAATTTGCATTTATTATCTGTGGAATACAATATTTTAATAATATTTTTTGTATTTTTAAAAGATAAAATACAATTAAAAAAACATTATAAGTATTTCAAACCTCCTGTAGTGCGTGCGTTCCTTCTCCCAATTAAATCCTAATAACTGATTCTGAAGATCAGGTTTTCTTCTGAAAGCTTCTCCATCTCACACTCGTCTGTGATGCAGCTTTTTAAAAAACGCAGTCGGCTTTAATACTGAGATCATCTCCTAACACTGAGCGGGCGATTATGTAAGAGCTGTGACAGATTAACCTTTTCACTCAAAAAATATGGGCTAATATCTTCTTTAAAAATGGAAGTGTGGACCATTTCACTGCTCTGTCTGTCTGGAAATGAACACACGGCTGAAATTAAAAAACTATCATTTAAAATCATTTTTATATAAAATAACGCAAAATAAACGATGTAACCAAACACTCTGATACGGTGCATGTTCTTAAATACTTTCTTTCATCAAATCATTAATCACAACCATTCATGTTTTTTATTGAGAGTTAGTTTTGTTTGGAGAACCTAAAAAGCCCCAGAGCTGATTCTGGTTGATGTTCATCACTGAAATCACCTTTTCTGTCAAAATAGACAAAAACCAGCGTTCTAAAGCCAAACGTTCCTCACCGTCGCCCTCTAAAGGTCTAAACATCAAACAAACAAACGTTCCTCACCGTCGCCCTCTAAAGGACTAAACATCAAATAAACAAACGTTCCTCACCGTCGCCCTCTAAAGGTCTAAACATCAAATAAACAAACGTTCCTCACCGTCGCCCTCTAAAGGTCTAAACATCAAATAAACAAACGTTCCTCACCGTCGCCCTCTAAAGGTCTAAACATCAAATAAACAAGCATTGAACTCTCTGAAGGTTACAGCTGCCTTCTAAAGGTGTTAAACATATAGAATTATGCCAAATGAGATGTTTCCTCGTGAACTAGGGTTAGTTCCTAAGGGAAAGTCTTTTTTCCCCCAAAAGTGGTCCAGGAGTCAACCTGCGCAGGCCCAAAGGACATCCTTTAATGTTTCCAGGACTGTAAGACACACGGTTACCTAAAAACATGCACTAAAGCCCAGGTCTGCTCCAGGACCGTTATTTTTAGCGACACACTTTGCTCCCACCGCGAGTCCATCCTGCCGTGCAAAACTTTAAAGAAGCAGCAATGCTGAGCATGTGAGGACATGCGATCTCTGCAGCCGCTTGCGTCCCTCAGTGATGTGATTCGGATCAGTGTGCACTGGGCTTTGCAACAGATCATCAATCAGCCCGCGGGCTCTGCGAGCGCGTTATTAGACGCTGCACGCTATTAATAAAAATCATGCTGTGCCCACGAGGGGAGAAACGTGCCCTATATTCTGAGCCGGGATGGGGGATCGAGAAACCCCGGCAGCGAAATCCTCCGCCCCGCCGAATAATACTCTTCTCAGACTACGCAGCACATCCTCGTCCTGGTTATTCACTCCGATTGGCTGGAGTGTGTGGGATTTGGGGGGGGGTTCTTTTTGCTTTACAGTAATGTGTGGCAGTGCTGTAATGTGTGGCAGTGCTGTCCTGTGTGTGTGTGTGTGTGTGTGTGTGTGTGTGTGTGTGTGTGTGTGTGTGTTTGTTCAAACAAACTGAATGGCGACGCGAACAATGAGGTTAGACATTGTAACGAAGGCTACGCAAAGACCACACTAGGACTTACCTTCATCGGGGAGATGTGGGCGTGGGCCACGAAGCCGTGGACGTTCTCGATCTGAGAGATGTTCTTCTCGGCCACCTGGACCAGCTCTGGGCCTGGGCCCTCATCCGTGAGCTGGGGGGAGCTTTGCTCCTGCGGTGAGCCATCCTCGTCATGGTGCCGGTACTTCTGCAGGAGGAGCACAAAGAGGGAAACCTCGGTGAATGAATGGGTGAAGTTTCTGTAGAAGCAACCTGGGACCTCCAAAAGGCCAAAAATCAGCAATGACGGAATTCAAGTTTAAGCAGTTTTAACTTCAAGTTTAAAGTTGGTGCTTTAACACGTGGTGGGCAACGGTCGCTTATTGATGGATGAGCCTGTGGCTGGATCAGTAACAGATACAGAGCTCCACTTCCACTCAGACTCCAGTCAGGTGGAGGTGGGGTACTGGTCTGCGCTGGTGTTGTTAAAGATGAGCCGGTTTGACCTTTTTGAGTTGAACATGGACTTCACGTCATGATCAGCACCCAAACCTGCTGCCAGTTCACAGAAGAGAGATTCTTCAAGCAGTGCTTCAGGAGAAAGTCTGATCTTTCAAGAAGGCCATGATTGTTCTGAAGGACGATGCTCCATCACATGCATGGAAGTTCTTCACTGCGTGGCAAGTAAAGACCTTAAAGATGAAAGAACAATGACGCGCACCTTTCCTCACCTGAACCTAAACCCTACTGAGAACTTGTGGACCTGCTTAAACAGGAGATTTAAGGGGAAGGAGAACGGTCCACCTCTCTGAACTGTGGGAGGCTGTGGTTCTACTGCACTAAAAGATCAACAGATGAAGGAACTGAGACGCCATGATGGAGGGATTCTGACTGTTATCGAAGAGAAGGGCGGCTCTACTGGTCCCCGATTGTTTTTGAAATGTCAGAAATGTTTATTTGTAAATTTTGTTTGTTTATTGTTCTTATTTTACAGATGAAAAGAAACAAGAAATGGGAAGATGTTTGGAGTTGTGCAATAATTCCACACTAATAGTTCCTGTTCCCCTGAGAAAGTTCACGCTCACGTTTCCTTTAAACGTTCAGGTTTCAGGATTGTTAACATTCGGGATTGACTGAAACTGGATTTGTTCCAGATTAAAATTAATCCTGAAAACACTCACTAGCCTAATAACTGTGCACATGGTGTTTATATATTCATTGGTGGTGAACAGACAGAATAGCGTCTAAAGGAGCTGAAATACTGACGGCATGAACTTCGTGGCCATTTTCTGGAAGCAGACGCTGCAGAAACACCCAGGAGCCCGAAGCGCAGACGAGCATAAACCGTAATCCCCAAATTTATGATAATCTTCCAGGAGATGCGGCCTTTTCTGGGCTGACTACACGAGCAGGACGTGTCGGCGAGCTCACTTTAAGCCTCCCTTTCTCACTGAACCGACAGCAAATTATTCACCGCCAACGATGAAAACAGGTCGACGCACAGCAAATATTCATGAGACCTCAAACGGCAAACTTGAATATTCATTTTCGGTGACTAACAGGCATCGCTCAGCCCTGCCAAACAGAACCAGGAGCGGCGCTTGTCATTGTGGAAGAAAAAAATAACATTTCCATGTTTTAAAGCCCCCGTATAACCGAAAATACCAGCACAAACCCGCTGATGTCAAATAATTTGTAACCAAATTAGCTCATCTCTGTGATGTAGCTCCCAATTCAGCTAAGAACAGTTAAGCCCCGCCCACCTGCAGGCCAAACTACTTTTAGAACAATTCATAACACAAGGTAGCCAATCAGAGCAAAGGCCATTTACATACTTTACACAGACATAAGTCTACGTATTTCATTTTCATGGAAAGCTGCCACCGGAGCTCGAACGCTGTTCCATGTTAACATTTTTTGATACTTAATTGATTGATTAATTAGTGGGTGGTTGCCATGGCGCTGGGTTGACTGTCAGCTTTTTGGCTCAATCTTTTATTAATGAACATCGAAGGAAACGAAAACACGCCAGACAAGCTCCTCCGCTTCCAGGAACCGGTGGCGTTTTCTGAGTCGCTCCCCTCTTCCTGCGATGCAGTGGTTCGTCCTGGCGCCGGTGAAGGCGGATAAGTCTTCCCTGTACAGGCAGAGGGACAGCGCCGGTTGCCAAGGTAACAGGGTTTTCAGCATACTGACAGGTTTCCTCTATAGGTAGCCCTGTGATTCACGCCGCTTTATTTAAAGATGACAACTGGCCCTCTCCAGTGGCCTCCTCGCCTCTGTTTTGCATATCTGTTTCCACGGCGGCCAATCAGTGGCCGGATCACAACGAAGATCGCGAACGACGTGCTGGTGACTCACGGCACATAGACTGTGAACATTGCGTACTTTAGTTACTCCCATCCAAACGCTCAGACGACACTTAGGAGCTTCACGAAGCAACTTTTACAGCCTTAAAGAGGCAAATTTCCCCGATAGATTTACACATTTGGG
This sequence comes from Hepsetus odoe, assembly GCA_017165825.1. Lineage (NCBI taxonomy): Eukaryota > Metazoa > Chordata > Actinopteri > Characiformes > Hepsetidae > Hepsetus > Hepsetus odoe. Next base: position 1,417,671 of record CM029387.1, read on the forward strand.
ACGTTCTGGTGATTTTGGAATTTTTAATTGATTTAAAAAACACTTTTAGGCCTGTTTCTGTCCTCAAACCAAAACTTGTCTGCAACTGGGGTTCCAACTTCCAATTCCAAGTTGGTGAAGTGAAATGAGAACAACATATGTGAATGAGTGCCTGAATGAGTGAGTGAATGAGTGAATGAATGAAAATTGGCATGTGCATATGTATTCAGCCCCATGCCATGAAGCCCCTAAAAAGTCCTGATGCAACCAATTACCTTCAAAAGTCACATAATTAGTGAAATGAAGTCCACCTGGGTGCAATCTAAGTGTCACATGATCAAAACACCATGAAGACCAAGGAGCTCCAAACAAATCAGGGACAAAGTTGCTGAGAAGTACATGTCAGGGTTGGGTTTTAAAAAAGTATCCAAATCTTTGATGATCACCCGGAGCACCATCAGATCCATCATCTTCTGATGGAAAGAACATGGTACCACAACAAACCTGCCAAGAGAGGGCGACCCACCAAAACTCCCAGAGCGGGAAAGGAGGGCATTACTCAGAGAGGCAGCACAGAGACCAAAGGGAACCCTGAAGGAGCTGCAGAGTTCCACAGCAGAGACGGGAGTATCTGTCCACAGGACCACAATCAGCCCTACACTCCACAGAGCCGGGCTTTATGGAAGAGTGGCCATTACTTAACGTTAAAAATAAGAAGGCACGTTTAGAGTTTGCCAAAAGGCCTGTGGGCGACTCCCCAGATGTGTGGAGGAAGGTGCTCTGGAAAGGAAAATGCTGTGTGTGGTGCAAACCAAACACATCCCATCACCCCAGGAACACCATCACCGCAGTGAAACATGGTGGTGGCAGCATCATGCTGTGGAGATGTTTTTCAGCAGCAGAGACTGGGATACTGGTCCGAGTTGAGGGAAAGATGGATGGTGCTAAATACAGACATTCTTCAGCAAAACCTCTCAGTCTGTCTGATTTGAGACCGGGACGGAGGTTTACCTTCCAGCAGGACAGGGACCCGAAGCACACTGCTAAAGCAACACTCCAGTGGTTTAAGGGGAACATTTAAATGTGTTGGAACGGCCCAGTCAAAGTCCAGACCTCAATCCAACTGAGAATCTGTGGTCAGACATGAAGATCGCTGTTCACAAACGAAACCATCCAACATGAAGGAGCTGGAGCAGTTGTGCCTTCAGGAACGGGCAACAATCCCCGTTATGAATAGTGTGACATTTCTACATCATCGAGTCCTTTAAACAAGCAAATGCTTAAAACAAAACCACTTAACTGAACAGCCTGAAGCCAGGAGATGGTAGCAGCAACAATTGCCAAATGTTTAGGGACAAGGCGTCGTGACCGGAGGGTCGTGGGTTTGAGTCCCTAAGGTTGCTCTGAGATTGAGCGAGGGAACCTTTCATTAAAAAAGCGTCTCCTCTCGAGTTTCAGTTCGAATAGTCCTCGGCAGACAGCAGGTCTTAGCGGGACAGAGTGTGTTGGGCTGGTGGGAGGAAGCGCATCACAGAGCAGGGCAGCTCAGTCTCCCCCTGATGGGCACATGAGGAGGAGGATCTCCTGGCAACCACAAGCCCCGAGTGTTGAGTCACAGCCCGCTGTGAATTAGCTAAGCTGTTTGCTATTCGTGCCAGAGCCTCCCTGTAACGCTCTGGGCCGACGTACCTCCAACCCTCCCCCTCCCCCTCCCCCTCCAATCATGATGTAAACGTGTGGCGGGGGAACATGCCTCGCCTTTGGGGCTGAAAGTTAAAGCATTTGAGTAGTTCAGCTGAGTCAGCCTTCAGTATCTGATGGAAAAGCCAAAGCCCAGAAAAGTCACGTGGAGGTAAAACCCTGAGCTGGAGAGAGAATTAAAAGTGAATTAAATTAATGAGACACCACCTGCTCCCGTGCAGCGGCGGAAAGGATTCAGTAAAAACCTCGCTGGACGCACCCTGGACCTGCTGGAACTGGTAGGAGGACCAGGAGAGGCTTTGTAAAGGCAACAGGGACACTAACAGTCCACTGACTCGCAAAAAAATAAATTAATTAATTAACTGTGGAGGAAATTCCATGGGGACTACTGTCCAACATTGTCCAAGCCTTTGTTTCAGATCGTCACTTCAGTGGTGTAGTTGAGAAACTCTGAACTTGATTCTTTGCTCGTGGCCCTGTTGCTCAACAGCAAAAGATAAGCCATAACCAAGGGAACCGAGAGAACCGGTGGAACGGTTCCTGTGGAGAGAGAAAGGACTTCAGCTCTGGCTTCTGCACATCCTCTCTCAGCGCCCGCCAAGCCAGGAGTCAGGGGTCATGGGCCATGACTTCTTCCTTCCCAAACCTGCTCATCCACATAAGCCCCCTGACAGCCTGAGGTGCAAATCTGCAGTTCTGCCCCACAGCTTGAGCTCGGGGGGGGCACCTGCGTAACTACCCCTGCACAATGTGGGCAGAATCCTAGAGCTGCAATTACATTGCTGTGTACTGTGAACAATACAAGAGTGAAAGAGAAGCTTTACAGGATGGTAAAGAGACCAGCTATGCTGTACTTGCAGGAGACGGTAGTGAGACCAGCTCTGTTATAGTGAAGAAAAGACAAGAGGTCAGAGTTAAAGATTTGCTCAGATTTGCATCCGGAGGGACAAGGATGGACAGGATTAGGGACGAGTGTATTAGAGGGACAGCTCAGGGTGGACATTACAGAGCCAAGTCAGAGAAGTGAGACAGTGTTGGTTTGGACATGTCCAGAGGAGAGACAAGGAGTATATCAGGAGACGGATGTTGAGGAGCTGCCAGGAAAGAAGAGGAAGACCAAAGAGCAGGATTATGGATGTGGTGAGTGAGGACATGCAGGTGTGAAAGAGCATGATGCAGAGGACAGGAAGACACGGAGACGGATGATCCGCGGTGGAGGCCTTTATCAGGAGGAGCTGAAAGATGATGATTTTGTTCAACCATCTTGAGGTTCCACGGTATCTAAATCTGTTAAATTAGATTTTGAGGAGATATTTTTTAGTTTGAATTTAAACGTATTTCTCTCAATATGAATGATATTATATCATACATCATACAAACAATCCTGAAAACAACCACCAGTGAAGGAAACCAAGTTCTAGCACAGCTCAGCAGTGTTGCAGGAGCAGGAAGGAGAGGTGAGAGGCAGCGGAGGAGTGTGAGGGAAGCTGGAGTGACGATGATGAAGCGAGAACGTGGTGACGTGCCAAACTGCTGACAGCTCACAACTGTTACGGAGGCCTGCAGTGGCTTCACCGTCATTAGAACAAGGAGAGAAACCAACTCCAAAATCCCTAAAAATAGAGCCCCTGCATGTCCTCAAAGAAAGGACAATCGACGGAGACATTAGTATTTACCGGAGGAGCAGCTGGACGTGCCGCTGGGACGCTCTCGTACATCACTGCCATGTGAACGATTCTGCTCGTGGTTTAATCAGAAGAAAAGAAAACACTCGCAATTCAGTCTTTTATCTGATTAAAGCCCATCTCGGGTCACCGTGACCGATGCAAAACAACCAATTTCCAGTTTTGGGTAACTTTTGGTTCCCTGGAGATCATCTGGAAGCTTGAAGAACCTTTCAAAAGCTTGAGGTGAAAGGTCTATACTACTGCACCTCCTGATCATAAAACCACGTCCGGCAAACTAGACCTTTACCAGCCCTGGATACACTACCTGACTCTAATCCTGACTCTAATCCCACCCGAAGTGAAGGAAGGTCTACACGTGAAAGTAAACAAGGACGCCACAAACATCATCACGGTTCCCACTGGAAACCAAATTTATGTTTGGTGGAAGCACTTTAAATGGTTTAAAACTGGGCATCCAAACGAACGGAGAAGGACAATGGCCATTGTTGGAGAAACCATGAATGTGACCAGACTTTTTACTGGACGAATCAACTCTTCCGAGAGGGTCCCTCCGCGTTCTGAAGTTTGTTGCCATCGGTCACACTACAGGGTTCGGACTCGGGTCCAGATATTGAAGCTGCTTGAGCTCTGTTGGGCTCTTTTTGTGATTTCAAAGAAGCAAAATAACCAAATAACCTGCTTCACTTTCACCATCTTCACCAGAGAGGACTCAACTTCCTGATTTTTAACTTCAAATCCTTTGGAGTGAACCTTCTTTCGGCGGCTACCGTTTAGGTGTCGCCACAGCAGATCATCTGTTTCAATGTCTTCCTGTCCTCGGCATCTTCCTCCTTCAAACCAACCACCTGCATGTCCTCTCTCTGCACGTCCATAAACCTCCTCTGTGGTCTTAAACACACTATCAGACTTCCTGCTCAACTCAAAGGAGTGTGAAGCTCATGAATCCAGGATATGACAGGGTGAAATCTAAATATGTCTTCATACAGTTGGGAGGAGGGGACTCTGGAGTAACTCAAGGTTAAAGGTCTTGCTCAGGAACCCAATGATGGCACTGGAGGTGAGATTCGATGCTCATGGTCCATAGGCGAGAATCCTAGATTCAGCAGATGCTTCCGCTCGCTGGACCAAAGCGGAAAGGCCCAGCATCCAGTCGCTGGAGTCGAGTCACGTGGGACGTTCAAATTAGCTGAATGAGCAGTGCTCCAGAAGTAAGCACTTCACCCACATTTGCAAGTTAAAATAACACCCGGCGCATGTTTAAAGGTCTGCAGCACCGGTGGCTACAAAGCATGGCGGCCCTGGGAAGGAAAAAATAAAAAAACAAGAAATGTTCTTTGTGGAGCTCTTTGTGGATAATACGGTGAATTGCAGCCGCCCTTGTTCGACATTGAATTTAATCCACTCATCATTTTTCAGAAGAGAGTCGCCTGCTCCTGAAGCCGCCGTCTTGATTAAAGCAGCCTGAAATAAGTGGACATCAAAGGATGGGCCCAGTATAATCTGTCTCTCGGCAGAGCGTGGATGTCCTTGACAGATCGATATGAAGTTGACAAACAAGTCTTTGTCCCCATGCAGGGGACTACATGCACTCCCACTGCTCAGGACAGGGGTCCAGTCACTACCGGAAGATGCCCGCTGCTACGGATTAACAAACATTAGTTGAAAGTCGATCCACTGCAGAGATGATGAGATGTAATCCAACCGGCCTGGACATCCCAAGAATCAAGAGGTTAGAGGGCACCATACGGTCAGCTGCAAACACTAATCAGACACTGGGACTATGGGGATTCCTATATAGGACCCAATCTAATATCCGACCGCTGGGATATATCCCACGGATTAGCCTCGTATCAACCGATCACTGATTAAGGAAAGTATAAATACCATTTAATTGCAGCAAGTTCTACAAGTGAAACTGAAAGTGACTCATCACGAACGCAAAACAAAAAATACATCTTCTGTATTTAACACACACAGTCCAGCAGAAGGCATCCCTATCCAGCACCTGGGGAGCAGCGACGGGGACGGTACCTAGATGAAGGGAACCTCAGGGCAACCTGGTGCCTGGGATTCAAACCCACAACCTTCTGGTCCTGGAGCCTCGTCCCAAACGCTAGGCCTTAATTTAAGAGCAGGTTTGGTGTGAAATGGTTTAGATCCCTTTACTGTGGCGATGAATGGAACCAGACGTCGCACCAACAATTTAGTTCACATCCGACATCTCCCAACTCCCTCAGCCTCGAGGCATTTCACACCAAAACGCTCTGAACGACTTTCTCCGTTATTGTGCAGGAAATTTGGAAAACCGCGGGATTGCACGGGAAGTGCATCCAGGCAACAGGAGGAAAGTGTGTGGATTTCCTGCTGGAGGAGCGACTGAACCGCATGAAGAAGAGTTCATTCCTCCGTTACTCCGGCGACGCCCAAGCCGACGTGTTGACGTGACACAAACTCATTACGGCCGCGAGCTGCTCCTCCCGGCTCGCAGGGCTGAGGCGAGTGATCTGAAGGAGGGAGGACGGAGCGATTAGTGGAGACGGAGCATTAACTACAATCACAGCTGAGAAAAGTCCACGACTGATTAAAACACCAGAGAACCAGAACGAGGCTTCCCAATCCCTCCGTTTCTGTCCATGTCAGACGACGAGACTTGAACACACGTCTTTCACAGCTGCAGGAGAAGAGAAGTTCACGGTTCAGGAAATCTGGCCTGAAAAACTATTTACTATTTATTATTACTATTAACGGAGGGAAAAAAGGGTTTTTTTTTTATTTTGTTTTTTTTTACTTTTTTAAAACAATATACTGATACTGTAGCACTAAAGCTAATATTTATTTTCTAATATTTACATAGATTTTTTGTGTAATTTATTTAATATATTAATTTATTTAATATATTTTTTAATTATTGTATTATTAAATTATTATACTGTATTTAACACAATTTTAGCACAATTTTGATTACATCCACAAGATGGTGCAAGACCGTGAGACAGCCAACACTGACGCTATATGGGGGAAAAAAAGGTTTTATATTATGGCCCAACTATTGTAACAGTGTCACATTGTTTCAATTCACCCTTAAAAAAAGAAAAAAACATTTGATACGAGGCAGTGCCATTTTATTTCAATGTGTTTTAGAAAGCGGTCTTGAAAATGACATTAATAACCTTATGAAAAAAGGAATTAAACATATAAACAATTCAGGATTAAGATTTTTGTAAATGAACAAATCTCAATTCATAATGTTCACGTGACCTCACACCCTTAAAGCCCCGCCCACCTGGAGGGCAAAACATCCTCCTTCCACTGCCCTCCACTTGTTAGGTCAGGAGGAGGAGACGGGGGATTTATGCTGTTGGACGTGTCTCTGTCTCTGGGGAGGGAATGAAGGAATGGACACCAGTCGTTCGCACGTCTTTAAAAAGGACGTTTCATCAAAGATGAGCTCGGGTTTTAAATAATAAGGTATTTCATTAAAATAAAGATTCAATTCCTCCCACACGGAGGACACTCACAGCTGTCTGTCCTGTAAACTCTCGTCCTGACCGCAGTGGAAGGGGAGGGGTTCTCCACAAGACACATGCAGACGTCCCCGAAGTGGAGCTCCAGCAGGGACGGCACTGTTTTTTGGGGCTGAAATCCTGGTGGCCTAAAAAAACGGTTTGTTCTCCTCTTTGTTTTTGTTGATGGGGGATCTAAACATTGGTTTTTAAAAGAGCGAAAACGTCCGTCCGGGCTGCAGCTCCACGTGTCTCCGTGTCAGTCACATGACTCAAAACTATAAATGAAGAGCCAATTAAAAAGCAGCAGCCGGAGCTCCACTTTAAGCGTAAATTCTAATTAGCAGCCGTTTCTGTCGCTCAGACGAATATCGTTTGAGATTCTTCCACTGGATTTATCCGGCGAACGAAAGGGAGAACACTTCACGTCATCGGCCTCGTTGATCTGACCGGCCCGCTCGGGATTAAGCGTTTCCATGGCAACATGGTTACGCTCAGCATCAACAAAGGCACTTATTTTAAACAGCGCTAGACACTTTTGCGCGGGCACGGTTAGCCTAGTTAGAACGAGCAGCTCAGATGATCGATGGAAGGACGGACGAAGCAGGACACGGAGAACTCCGCTTCCACACACTGATCCATCTCACTCTGACCAGCAGGGTCGCAAAACAAACAGAGGGAGAGTTTAACTCTGAGAATCACTCAGATTACTCAGAGTTCTTCAGGTCTGATCAGTGTCCTCAGCAGGACGTCCCGCTTTCAGAGCCTGGAAGACACTGAGAATCGTCTCAAAAGAGAGTCCTGGAGGCTCGTTGTCCTCCTCCTGTGTGACTGTGCTCTCAGCAGTTTTGGGATGGAGTACCTTCAGCTGCTCCTCGAGGGAGACGCCAAGCTGTCTTTCAGTCTGTTTGCTAAAACGGACAAACAAACAAACAAACAAACAACTCCCCACACACACCAAACAAGCCAAAGAGTACCGTGGGGGGGGGGTGCTCCCTACACACCTCTCGTCTGAGTGAGAAGACGCTGTATGAGCCTCAAAGTTGAGGTCTTGACACATCTTGCAAACTTTACTTCCTGCAGACAAAAGTAAACAAACGATCCATCCAGGGAAGGTTGTTCCAAAGCCGCTTTTGGTGGAAAGACACTCCAGAACGGATTTCCTCAGAGCACTGAAAATGAAAGCGAAAGCGACTGTCTTCGTGAACACAGTGAACCACAACCAAATACATCCTCTGTGTTTAACACACACACATCGTCCAGTGGGGGGGCAGATATATCAGGTAACCGAGAAGCAGTGATGGGGACGATACCATGCTCAAAGGAAACTCTGGTTACACTACTTATCCAGGATTCAAACCCTCGACCTTCTGCTCCCTAAACATTAGACCACCGCTGCCCCAAAACGGGCCACTTTAGCACAATCTGGAGCCGAGCGTATTATTTTACCTCGTTCCAATTTGAGACGAGCAAAGACACATGACGAGAATACAAGGATGTCCATGATCAGTCCAGTCTCTGTACCTGAGCAGTTCTCCAGATCTTCCTGAAGGACAGTGTTGTTGTCTCTCATGTTCAGTCCAGTCTCTGTACCTGAGCAGTTTGATAGTTCTGTGTTGGTTAATCCACACAGTGATCTACGTCTGAACCTTCAAGCAGAACAAAGCGTCTAACTTAAGACATGAAGCAGTGAAGAACCAGGTGCAGATGATTCCAGATGATCAGGGGATTCGTTTACTGCTGATGCTGAACGTTGAGTGGGTGGAACCCCTTTATCTAGAACTTTGCAGCCTGGAGCACTGAAACATCTGTTCACACTTCATTTAATAAAACAGTTTGACAGGAATAAAATAGTACTTCTGAACTATTTATAAATATAAAACAACGAGGGGCTCAAAACTATTGCACAGAACTGTAGGTAAAAGTTAGGGCACCCCATTCCCTGTCCCATAAAAGCATTTGTTCGCATTTGTTTCATTTATTCGACGATGATAAAGATCAGACAGTCTGAGGAGAAAATTGTTTTTCTGACCAACAAGATGATTTTATATCAAAAGAAGAAGAAATGAGAAGAGGCTCAAGACTTTTGCACACAATCTAGCCCGACAGATGACACTAAACCGCTTTACGGATCTAAAATATTCGGAAAATACTCTCCCGCTCACCTTACAGTGGAATACGAGCGCACAGTGCCCACCCTTAAGAGTTTTTGACCCGCTTCCTTCCTCCCACAACTTCCAGCATGAGAAAAACAACCCCTACCACCACTCGGCCCAGCCAGGCTCCCTCCGGCCGGGCGGCCTCTCTCTCACCCACCTTGCATCCGAACATGAGGGAGATGGTGCTGTTAGTGCAGGCCACTTTACAGTGGCACAGCATGGGCGAGAAGCAGTCCAGCTTCCTGATGCTGGGCGACATTTTCTCTCCACGGGGGCAGCTGAGGCGCTCGGCCACCGAGGAGCCGGACGCTCTCCTCCTGGAGCCACGCTGCCGGCTTCTGCCCCTCCGGCTTCCTCCCGCACCTCCTCCTCCACCGCCGCCTCCTCCTGCACCTCCACTGCTGCTGCTGCCCGCCCGCACCATCCACCCTCATTCCATTCAGCCTCACTCCATTGGGCCGGCCAGACCACTTCCCTCATCCAGCGTTCCTTCCTCCACTCCACGCACTCCTCCGTCGCTTCCCTCCTTCCGCGCGATCGTCCTCAGTCTCTCTGTCCGTCTCGTTCTCACCGCCGTCCGTCACGGCGGAGGTGTTAACAGTGAGGCCCCACGGGAGCCATGCGGTGTGTGTCTGCTGGGCTGAGCTCAGCTCAGCGAGTGTGTGTGTGTGTGTGTGTGTGTGTGTTGTCCAGCTTTAATGGAACCGAGACAGCCGGCTCTTTTCCCCAAGAGAGAGATGGAGAGCGCGCAGAGCAGAGCGCTGGGGTGAACACGGGAAGAGGCGGAGGAGAGAATGAGGGAGGGAGGGGGGAAGGAAAAAAAAAAAAAAGTGGCAGAGCGTGGGGTTTATCACATGGGCACAGTCACAGCCGAGGCAGGGTGAGCCAGCCTCCCCCTCTCTTATTTTAATCCCTTCTTTTTCATTCATTCAGTCTCTCTCTGAAATGAAACAACATTAAACCCAAATCTCCAAGGACAGAGAGGGGAAGGGAAGGGAAGAAAGAATATGGGAGGAATGGGGTGAATGGAGGGCAGCCAATAAGGTGAAAGGGAAAGGTGCTGTGAGCTGATTGGTCAGCCCCGCCATGACCTTTCAACGCGGCTGTCGTTCCTCGACAGAAACCAAACCGCGGCACATCAGGACAGGAGGTGAGCTTAACACTCCTCCACTCGACCAGGACTCGGGCTGAACCACCAAACACACACACACACTCCTGCAAACACCGGGGGCGATACACACTTCAGCTTCAATACCATCTGCAACACTGCGATACAGAGTCCATTATAATATATATATATATATATATATATATATACACACACACACACACACACACACACACACACACACACAGACTGCATATTATTATATACATCACACTGCAAATTCTGGATTTCATATTCAATTCTAGCTTCTATCACCACATCCCTGATGTGAATGAAACACTTTGTTGCACTTTTCCGCAGATACTGTGGGTTCATCATGGACCACCTTTAAATTTGGGGTGAAACATACATCTTAAGGTGATAAATTAAACTAAAACTTAATAAATATGGTCAAAACGTGATATTTATCCCTTTCACTCTGAAGAAAAAGAAGTTCCTCCTTGAGACTGATGCCTGAGGAGCTTCACTGCTCAGTTCTCCGCTCCGTTCGATGACCGAGGAGGTTTCTCGAGTGAGATGGAAGCTCGTTCAGAAGTGAATATGGATCAGGCTGAGCTCAATGCCGATCGGCTTTAATCTGAGCTGTTTAACCGAAGCAGCACAGCAGCTGTAAATGCACGTGTTTTGTGCTTTTTTTCTTCTTTGTGCAACCACTTGGCCAGTAAAGCGACAGCACGCAGATCTGGTGAGTAAGGGAGCTAAAAATAGAGGAATTCTGTAGGCACGCTGTACGAAGGAGGCACAGGGAACCTCATGGAGTGTGGAGAACGAAGGGATGAAGTTCTCTAATTTCCTCTGGGATCATAGATGCGTTATCTACCTGTCTCAGTGGAGAGTGGTACTCCATGTGACTTCTGGAGCTCTCCAAAAAAAAAAAAAAAACACTCCACAGAACCTGCGCCTGATTTCATTCATCAGAAAATGAGCAAAATCAAGGTTCACATGCATCAATCACACAAGAGGATAAAGAGCCCATATCCTTTATCTCCCTCCAGAGGTCACCCAAACTCATCTTTACACAACCACCCCTACACTGCACGTTCATTTCAGTCCAACGTTCTGATCTGTGTCATGATGTGGTGTTTTAGTGTCTGCAAAGTACTTAAAAGATACATGGTTCTAGATAGAGGGGTTCTCAGCGTTCAGCATCAGCAGTGAACCAATCACCTGATCATCTGGAAACATCTGCACCGGTTTCTTCACTGCTTCATGTCTCAAGTTAGCCACTTGGTTCTGCTTGAAGCTTCAGACGTAGATCACTGTGTGGATTAACCAACACAGAACTATCAAACTGCTCAGGTACAGAGACTGGACTGAACATGAGAGACAACAACACTGTCCTTCAGGAAGATCTGGAGAACTGCTCAGGTACAGAGACTGGACTGAACATGAGAGACAACAACACTGTCCTTCAGGAAGATCTGGAGAACTGTTCCTCAACACTAAGCCTACAAGAACGTCTGGAAGCAAAATATGAAGATATGAGGGGTTCAAGACTTTCACAGCAGAAAAATGAGGTCGCTCTCACTGAATGCCTGGAGTCTCATTCTAAAAGATTCCTGCAGTGAGAAGTGTGACATCACAAAAACCGTGAACTCGAAGCTGGCCAGGCAGACCAAAAAGGGAGAAGAAGTCTGAGATATGGGCCCTTTAAAAGGCCGAACACACACGAAGCCGTTTTCTGTGCCAGCTGTGCACCAATTCCCCCGTTTTCACTTCGCCTCGGCTGTCTGACTGCCTCATTATCAAAGCGTGACTCAGACGCTGCTGCCTCACTCACTCGGATGCGTCACTCCGAGGCAGTTCAGGGCCAAACAGCGTTGGAGTGCTCGCCGGCGGCCCAGCGGCCTGGCACACTTCTCTTTATGAAACCCAGAGCCCATACGGATATAATCTGCCTTTTTTAGCCCGGCTCTGCTTCCATGGCAACGGGAGCACTCTTCTGGAAAATCTGGACCTTTTCTTGAGCTGGACTGAGCCCCTTCGGGTTGCTTTCGTCTTTTCTTTCCAACAGCACACTGCAGCCAATGATGTCGCTCCTTTGGAGCAAATGACAGCCCAAGCCCCTCCCTCCTGGGCCAGGGTTTGGCTGCACGTGAGAAACCCCGACCAGGGCGGGCACAGCCTGAGGTTTTTCTGCGGCGTCAGAGGGAAGCCCTCAGCGGGACGGCACATTATCGCAGCATTAGTCCCGCAAACGAGAGAAAGTGGACAGCAGGGAGGAGACATCCTGCTCAGGAGACGCAGAACACACAGCAATCACGGCTCTTTCACGCGTCGCGGCCGAGGTCCAGCGGCTCGTCCCAAAACAGCAGCGTCAGAATTTTACAGCAGAGGATGAAGTTCAATCAGGAGCTGCTGATGCAAGTGAACAGTTTACTGAGTGACGGAGCGTCGAGGAGAAAACCTGGAACTAAACCTGATCTTCAAACCAGATCAGAAGATCAACCACTTTAAACACGTTATTACTCTTTACTGAATTTATCTTCCGTTGAATCTTTTCTGAAGATGGATTGTGTTCTACAAGGCACTGAAGCAAATTTTTTTTATTTTGCACAATCTGGTTTTATATGTTCCTGCTTCTTCTATCTTCTCTCTAATCTTCTGATCTGGTTTAAGATCAGGTTTAGTTCCAGATTTATCAACAGCTCCTGATTAAACTTCATGAAGAACAGATTCACCAAAGCAGGTGCTGATCTGAATTCAGACAGACCGATCGTTTCTAATTGACTTTTAATCTGCACTTCTGTATCAAACCAGTAGAGGGAAGCAGCAGAAAACAAAATCCTCCAGAGCGTCCCGCCGCTGGACGTGTTCGTTACAGAGGGGCGTTCATCAGATTCTCATCTGTATAAAGTCAATGAGGGAGATCCACCAATCACAGCAGCAGTGTTCCTTCAGACGGAGGGATTTTAAGCTGTAATTAGCTGCACACTTCTCATTATGATCACATTCACCAGCAGCTGTCACTCCTCCAGACGGCGGAAAGAAAAATGGAGAGAAATCTTTAAATGGGACACGGGTTCTTCAAATCTCATCCTCCTAAACAAGCCCCACGTCATGAGACGGAGCGAGATGATGGGACTGGAATATGGAGGCCGCGGTCACAGACGGCAAGTTCAGCCAAAGGGCATCTTTCTGTGCAGGGATTGAAGTTCAAAGCCCTGATTAGCCACACCCCAACGGCCCAGAGCATCTTTACAAACAAAACGCGAGCTCTGGGAACGGCAGGAGCTGCAAAAAAGCAACATGGAGGCCATTTTTCGAGAAGAATATCATCTGTATTTCAAGTTTCTGTTTTTGGAAGTTTCAGAATTTACTGGATACAATGTCAACCAGATCATTTCGGGGTGGGTTTGAACTGTTCCCTGTGTGTGTGTGTGTGTGTGTGAGAGAGAATGGAACCGAACGTCTGAGTGTCCCTCAAAAACATGAAACGGTGGTGGAGACGCCGCCTGATCCCGGAGACGAAGATTTTGGATTAAAAATCTCAGGGACACGTGGAGCTTCACTGGTGGACGCATACAGATTTATGTCGACCTGGTCTGGTTCCATTCGCCTCCACCGGAGAGAAATCAGACTGTTTTTGCACCAAACCTGCTCTGGACGACTCTTCCATCCAAACAGATTATTAAATTAATTCAGCAATGATTTACAAAACACAGATTAAAATAAATGATAAAATTCCATTAAAATTATCGATATTTTAAGCTTTTAATATTCAATTATCGAGTTAACCAAAATTCGCAGGTGGGCAAAAGTCATAAAGCATAATATCCTTCAATTATTTATTTTTTTATTATTATTTATGCAGTAATTAAAAACTATTTTACTATATAAAAATTTTAAACTCCTAGGTTTTAAGAAAAATTCTAAAAATTAGAACTGGATGTTATGATAGTTTTTAGGCCCTTAAAATCGGTTCTGGATTTAAAAGAGCGTGTTCGTGTGGATGTCTGGGGTTTTGTTTTAGGGCTCGGGGCTGTGCTGTTACACTATTCATGTCCGTCATGATTAAAAGTCCTTGCTCTGCAAAAAGAGTAAATATTATTAAAGTAAAGTAAACTTTCACATTTAAAAAAGCATCCACAAAAAGGCTTCGTCGGGTGCAACAAACATCGGGGCTCCAAGTTCCTCCCAGCTCCCTCCACGTTCCTCCACATGCCTTCGCGCCCCTTCGCGTCCCTTCATGTCCCTTCGCGCCCCTTCATGTCCCTTCATGTCCCTTCGCGCCCCTTCATGTCCCTTCATGTCCCTTCGCGTCCCTTCATGTCCCTCCGTGCTAGAAAACAACCCAGCGGTTGGGTGAGCTGCTTGGGCAACCGGCTCGGTTGGGGATGCAGGATGAGGTCCCATGACATTCGGCAGTGTTTGTGTGAAGGCAGGAGCCCTCGGGTTCCCCAGCGGACGGTCTTTACAACAAGAGAGTCCCCAGAAACACCCGGAAAAACAGCAGCTCCTCGTTCTAAAACCTCAGGAAGGATTTACACACTTTTTACAGCTGAGCTGTTCTAGACGTTAAAGCTGCGCGAGCGTCCGAATCGGTCGGGCCGCACATGAAACAGATCCTTCGAGCCTCCCAATGCAATTGTCCCAGACTGAGGAGGTCATTTTTCGGAGTGAGTGAGCAGCTTGACATCATGAAGAAAATATCTGAGAGCACTTACATGAAGACCCCACTATCAAGGTTTTAACCCTGGAGATTCGGGAACATCTGTCGCTGAAAGCGTCAGTAAATTGAACCAAACTATGAACTACAGGCTCAGTCATGGGATCTCATTAGAACTACTCTCTCACTCCTGCAGCGTCTGCAGTGGTGGGGACGGTACCTTACTCAAGGTTACCTCATGGTAGCTTACAGGTCCGGTATTCAAATCCAGAACCTTCGATTATGGAGACTTGTCCCTAAAAAGACAATCTTATCCAGAGCGACTTCCATGTCCTCATTACAGGGACAGTCCCCCCTGGAGACACTCAGGGTTCAGGGTCTTGCTCAGGGACCCAGTGGTGGAAGTCCCAGAGGTGGGATTCCAACCTGGGATCTCTTGAGCCACAGGTCCTTAGGCAAGTAACCCACCACTAGACCACCTCCACCCTATAACAATCAATCCTTCAAAAACAGGACATCTGCACTCAGAGACAGTCACATTGTGTCCTCCCAGTTTAGAGGACCTGAATGCATAATTCAGCACCAACAAGTCCACCAAGCCCTGCAGACACAACAGCAGCTAAAATGATAAAACATGTAACGTCTCTTTTATCGTGGACACAAGACCCGCATTGACCACCTGAACAACACCCAGAGCTCCTCCACGGCAGGTTTATGAGAGATCATTTGAATGTCCTCTGGTTACTCTCCTGGGGACGTCCACCAGATCCTCAGTCCATCTCTGAGGTGATGCTATTAATTTGCAAAGATGGCTATAAGAAAGTCTAAAATGTTGTGTCGAACTGACATTGTAGCAACAGTGAAAGTGAAGTGAAAGTATTTGTCATTGTACCTGGGGAGCAGTGCTGGGGACAGTACCTTGCACAAGGATGCTTCAAAGCAACCTACTGGTCTGGGATTTGAACCCATGACCTTCTGATCCTGGGCTCAGTCCTTAAATATCAGGCCACCGCTGCTTCACAGGACAAGCTGTAGAGTAAACACCACTGTGAGGGACCTTTCTAAACACAAACCCAAAGCACTTTATTGGCTACAGGAGATAAAACCTGATTCACTGCAGGCTGTTTAAAACCACAGAACTAAACCAGACTGTGTGGGTTCCCTCAAGTGCCTGCTTAAAGTGAAGAGGCTAAGAACTGCGGTGCTCCACCTCGACCAGGCATTAAAAACTGTGGCTTGTTTTCCAGCTGAGGACTGAGAGACACTCCATCTTCCTCAGTGAGTCTGTAGCAGCGCTAATGCACTCCGGCTCCACTGGGACTTAGTTTCTAGTCTCTGTTCCCTCTTTATTTACATTAAGATTCAAAAGTCAAAATCCATGATGGCCATCAGCAGAGGTCAATCAGTCCAAAGCCTCAGTCCCAAAGCAGAACCTCATTTTCAAAATATGAGAGTATCTCTGACCAAACCTGGAAGAAGATCCACCTAATCCTTAGGTGTGGCTTGATTTGACGCGCGTCAAAGCGGCTGGAAGTTGTTCATTTTTCTGTGAAAGCGGTGCATTCTGGGCATTTAAATGAAGCTGACGATCAGTAAACATGATAAGATGTAATGTGGTTCGGTGGCAACCAATCAGAATGCAGAACTGCTTTAGAGGGTCACCCATATCAACTTTTGTTCCAAAAACATTCACGCCGAGCACAGCTGAGAAGCTGGGCATCATTGTGGTTGGCTCCTGTTAAAATCGGATGAATCCACTTTGATCTCTGACGTCTTGCAGCAGGTAAATTGAAAGAATCAACCTCTCGCTGATCCACAGTAGTCAGATATATTTAAAAAGAAAAAAGTTCCCTCCAGATCAGCCGTTTTTAGGCAGAAATGCATTTCATTGGCTACAAATCTCAAGCTGACCTATCACCTGGCGTCGCTAGACACAAACACAGGAAACAGGTCAGCAGGTGCGTTTGCTTTGCCGCTAAAAAGTGTTGAAAACCGAACATTCAGTCACCATCCATTACATCTGCATTAGAGAGCACTGACAGCGTTCAGCATTATCGTGGGCAGGACGGGCGCAGCCAATATTGAGGCCACTCCAAGTGTGCAAGTACAGCAAGCCATAACTGAGTCTTCTGAACTGAAGCCTGAGTTACATCCAAACGGTGGGAAGAACCTTCCTTTCCGCTTCATCTGACTTGGTGATCTGGTGGTCACATGGAGGTATATTTAGCCGTTAGAAAGGAAACGTCATGAAACTAAGCTGAGATTCTGTAATCTGTGGAGATTCCAGCTGGCTGATTATCTTTTGAAACAACTACGCACAAATCCCTGTTCATGGAACCTCTGGTTCATCCAATGCAATCAATAAATAAAGCCTTCCTTGGCACGTTCCTGCTCGGAAAGGAGCGAAGCAGTACGGGCCATGCCTGAAGAAATAAACAACCCTGGCCTTTTTTCTACTGCTGCCGAAATGAGACCAAAGCGAGAGCGAAGACAGAGGAAGCCTCGTCGCTCCACGGCGCTGAAAAAGTGGGGGATGTGTGTCCCATACGAACATCCATGTGCTTTTACTGCCAAGTCTGAAGTGCAAGCCTGGAGCGGACGTCCACCAGGGGAGACACGAGTCGCTCAGTCATGCATGAACACAGAGAGCACACTCGAGTGGAGACGGAGTGTGTCCCTCTGCAGTGTGGAGGTGGGGAGGGAGGGAGGGAGCGATGGAAGACAAAGGGAAAAAATATCAAGCTTCTCATCAAAAATGTATCTGCACACGTTGGTCATTTTATCAGAAACACCTACTGAAGACTTACTGTGAACTGCAGTTTGGAAAAACCCCTTCTACCCCCTCAATCCACCACCAAGAGTCCTGGTGGTCCGATGGTGGACGTATCGTTAGATTAAAGACAGGACCGTCAACGAACTTGTTTATAGAGGTTTTGTGACAAAGCAGCTTGACAGGACTGAGGCCAAACTCCCAAAAGTTGGAGGACAAAACAATAGGAGGAACCAAGAAGAGAACCCATCCTCCTCTGATCAATACCAGACCTGCTGTGTTCATTCATCTGCTGGCTGATGGTGTGGACGGGCTGAGCTGCTGATTCCAGTAAGAACTTCAGCAGAGCTCAGTCTGAGGACCGAAACTCAGGAAACAAACTAAACCTCAATCATCCACACGTCTCCATCCACACGTAGCCCTTCATTAGTTTAGTGCTGGAACAACCAAACTGCTAACACGCTTTTCACACTCACCTCGAACCAGCCTGGGACCCTCATTTCTGTCATGTATGAAGGTTGGACAGTAGGTGCAGTGATTTGTGTACAAACACACGTAACTTCATTCTAACCAGCTTTAAAGTCAATAGTCTCAAAGCTCTTTGAACGTCTCCAGACGTTCTGGAGCAGTTCTCCAGATCTTCCTGAAGGACAGTGTTGTTGTCTCTCATGTTCAGTCCAGTCTCTGTACCTGAGCAGTTCTCCAGATCTTCCTGAAGGACAGTGTTGTTGTCTCTCATGTTCAGTCCAGTCTCTGTACCTGAGCAGTTTGATAGTTCTGTGTTGGTTAATCCACACAGTGATCTACGTCTGAACCTTCAAGCAGAACAAAGCGTCTCACTTAAGACATGAAGCAGTGAAGAACCAGGAGCAGATGATTCCAGATGATCAGGTGATTCATTTACTGCTGATGCTGAAACCACAGTGGGTGGAAACCCTTTATCTAGGACCTTGTATCTTTAGGTACTTTGCAGCCTGGAGCTCTGAAACATGTGTTCCCATTTCTTTCAAATAACTCAAGCTGACAAATATCAGACAGAAAATAGGATTTTTGACCAACAATGGGATTCTCTTTCAAAGTATAAAGAAATTAGGGTCTCAAGACTTTTGCACAGAACTGCGTTCCATCAATAACGACTCCTCTATCTAACGTTCTGAGTTTCAGGGGCTTCTCAAGACCAACCTTCAACCAGATGCCAGAAGGTGAAGGTCACATTGCTTCCAGACCAGCAGGACAAACAGCACCAGGGCATGAAAGACGCTTACAGATGCTGTCCCATCTGCAACACAGCTGTCTTCAACATGGACAAAATACTCAATAGATACTTTAATATTCAACATCCTCCCTAAAATGTTCCAAAAATTCATTCAATTATTTAAAAAATGCTAAATTAAAACCAAAAATCTGTTTCTGCTTTAAAATCCTGCTCTTTTCTAAAATTTGGGAGGATCTGTGGGTCCAAGTTGGACCAAACAGTGGACATTGCAGTAATTTACCATTACTGTAATAAGCTTAATTAAAAGCAGCACGACAAAGACTAATTATGCAAAACAGCATTAATCACATTTTTGTTGGATAATGAATCCAACAATGAATAATGATAAAAGAATCATGCTAATAAATTCTACAGTCATTAAAACTCTGTTTTTCTTATATAAGAAAATAAGACATTTAAAGAGACATTTAAAACACTGTCCTGCTCATTAATACATTCAGAAGTTGGTTTATTTTTTCCAGCCACTAGTTCCGCTACAGTATTTCCGTCGACGTGGACGCGACAAAGGCTTCGATGGTGATGCAATAAAGTGTCCGACTTCCATCCAAGCGCTCTAAAGCTCAGCGCCTCTCCATCTTGAGCGGGAACGTGGACGTGCTCTAAATGACCAGACCGGCCGTCCCAAAAACCTCCAGCTTTACAGAAAGGAGGAACATGCTTTTGATCATATCCAGGGTCCAGAGACACCGAACTGTCCAACTGAACGATCTCCAAGCAGAACTGACCGCCACATTCAACATTTAAAGAAGCACCAGGCTCTTGGGGTTTGTTGGCCACTCGACTGCCTGCTTCGCCTTCCAAACTTGTAGATTCTGCTCATTTCTAGAGCATCTCAATGGTTTTGGACAAACTCCTACAGGATTAAAGTTTACGCTAAGTTTGCATTTGGGTTCCTTTAGAAATAAGGCGGATTAACTGTGCCCCTCTTTGTGGGGGACAGTTCCTCTAGGAAGATGCTGATGGATCCCACAAGAGCATTAGTGAGGTTGTGTACTGATTGGCTGCTTCTCTGCCTCTCCAACTCCCAAACTAGCTCCATGACTCCAGAGAACTCCGAGCGTGGACTTGAGAGGTTTTCGACAAAGACTACATCTGGGTGCGTGTCTATAAACTTGGTCTGTCTTCATGTCCACTCCTACGGCACGAGGGAGATGGGACAAAGCACTAAACCTGCCCAGATCAGACGACTGCTCTAAAGTCATTACGGTGCAGGACGCCGCAGTGAATCAAAGCCTGTCTTACCTTAGTAGTAACAATACAAATGCAGTCCATCCTGGGGCAGCGGGCGGCAGCTTCTCGCGGCTCCGCATCGCCCGCCTCGCCCCGGCCCAAACACGTGCGATTAAACGCCACTGAGGAAACGGACGGTCCCCCCTGCTACTCCTGCTGAAGCGGGGGGGCAGAGCGGGAGCAGCCCGTAAGCTTTGGCTTCCTTCACAGCATCCAGAGAGCGAGGGGGTGGGGCCGGAGTGAGCGAGTGTGTGTGTGTGTGAGCGTGTATTGGGAAAGGACCGGAAGCCACCAACCAGCGAGCAGCTCCAGAACAGGGCTATCCAGCTTATTCATCAATAATTATTTACAGGCATATTTTATAATCAATGCTTCACACATTTACGAGCTTCAAAGGTCCAAATATTCCCAATATTGCTTCAAAGGCCCTTATTTTCCCATCACTGTGCATCTTTTTGAGACCTTTTTTATCCTCAGTCTGAAACAGCCTAGTTGAGCTCCTGGGTCTATAAGGCTCCTCCCTGTTTCGGCCCCGTGTGCTCTGATTGGCCAGCGTGCTGACTCTTATGTTCCGGCTCTTTACTCCCCACATGCTATAAATAAGTTAATTCACATACAAACCCATTTAAACTCAACCAGTTGGAGGTAAAACGTTCCTGCAGCTGATCATCAAAACCAGCAGCAGAAGACTGCTAGGATGAAGTGAAAGTGACTATCTGTCAGTGTGAACCACAACCATACCCATCCTCTGTATTTAACACACACTCACAGCAGGGGGCGGACATATCCAGCACTCGGGGAGCAGTGATGGGGACAGTATCTTGCTCAAGAGAACCTCAGGATAACCTACTGGTCTGGGATTCGAACCCACAACCTTCGCGTTCAGGCCACACGACCAAATCAGCAACAGAAAGCTCCGTCTAACGATAGAAAGCAGAGTGAAAATCCTACTTTGAACTGCCCGTGGGGGCGTGGTCAGCATATAGGGGTGTGGCCCATTAAGGGAAAGGTGGAGCTTGGGTAACTGACTGCATTAGAAAGTTTAGAGAGGCCCGCAGCCTTTGAAGGAGAAAAATTCTTTCCAAACGAAATGTTTCCATTTCAAAACAGGAAGTATCTCAAGGCTGGATCGTCTCCAAGGAAGCGGTCGTCACAGATTGGGACAAAGATTCAGAGACCAAAAGCAGGAAGTAGATAACAAGTCAGACATCATGATAAGAGCCCTTTTTAACGTGAAAAATATTAAATAAATGAAAATAATTTCCTCTTCACTCCATCGTCAGGCGCTCAGGACGCGTCTGGGGCGACAAATAGAAAACAGGAAGTCTCTGTAACCCCAGGGGACACAGAGGACGACACGATACGATACGATTTCACTGCGAATGATCAGCGGCGCGTTACGTACACGAGTTACTTCTTTCCCAATTTCTACTGTGAAGAAGTCCAGCGCCCCCTAGTGGACGCCAGCAGCATCCAAGCCAAAATAAAAGTCCATTACAAACAAAAACAAAAATAAAAAATACAGAATAAATAAATACAAAATACCAGAACCTGAAGCAGTTACATATAATGATATAATGCACTGATATAATGTGCTGAAAAACACTGCTTATCACTTATTTTAAGCAAAAAGTTTATAAAATTAATTATAAATTTTAATACATTTAATTATATAATAAATTATATAATACATTTTAACTTCCAACTTTAAATGAATAAAGGAGCTTTTGAAACATCTGAAAATAAATTTAAGGCTGTACTTTTTTTTTTTTTAGTTTTTGAATGATTTTGTATATGTATATATATATATATATATATATATATATATATATATAAATAAATGTATTTAAAATATACAGTGAACTTCCATTTTATTTTGACATGTTTTTACAGCACTTTTAAAGCAAACTGCTGCCATAAATTTGAAAGATTTTTTATTTTATGCACAGCTTAATTTGTTCATTTACTGAATTTAATATGATAAGAAGAAAAACAAAACGTGTGCCCTGTGCAAAAGTTATGGGCCATTTTCATTTTTGTTAAACTCAAAAAATAGAAATAAATGCCCAAAGACTGCAGGAACAGAGGACGCCTGAACTCATTTCAACATCAGGTGTCCCGTGGACGAACACCGTCCGTGTGAACGACACGTGCGGCTCAGGACAGACGGGCGAAGCCGTCGCTTCTTCAGAGCGAAGGTGAAGTTCACAGAAATGAAACGAGAGCTTTTCAGCTGAATTTTTAAAGGCTGTGAAAATGTTCTGATCCACGTCGCACAACAGAGAAGCTGATAACCTGTGACTCCTCCCTCCCTCCCTCCCCAAACCCACCTGAGGACAACCAGAGA
>CM029387.1:1444633-1456061 GCA_017165825.1 Hepsetus odoe
GTGTGTGTGTGTGTGTGTGTGTGTGTGTGTGTGTGTGTGTGTGTGTGTGAGAGAGAGTCTGCAGGAGAGCGGCTCCAGTCAGATGGTGCGGTGACTCGGGGGTTCCTCCGTCCGTTCCAGACGTGGCACTTTTCTTTTGATTTCTTTATTTGAACTCTGGACTGGAGTCCCAGCAAAAAAACGCACGAAACGTCCAGCGCCGCCCCGAAATCAGCGCCTTGAACAACGGGACGATTAGCAGCCGCTCTGAGAAAGACTCAACGTTAAACGCTGCCGTGAGGATTTGAGGAGGTCGGGGACGGACACTGGGACTCACTCTAGAGGACTCCACAGCACAATGCTGGAGAACGTGTGTGTGTGTGTGTGTGTGTGTGTGTGTGTGTGAGAGAGAGAGTGAGTGTGTGTGCGTGTGTGTGTGTGAGAGAGTGAGTGTGTGTGCGTGAGTGTGTGTGCGATTCAACACCTGGCTCAGCAATAGTGGGACCTTTACCTGAGAAATGAAGCAAGTGAAAGTGAAGCTGAAAGTGAACTACAACCAAACATCCTGTGTTTAACCCACACGCGCCATCCAGCTGAGGGCAAAAATATCCAGCCCCCGGAGAGCAGTGATGGGGACGGTACCTTGATCGGGATTCAAACCCACGACCTTCTGATTGTGGGGTTGTCCCACAATCGTTACCATCACAGA
Organism: Hepsetus odoe; assembly: GCA_017165825.1. Lineage (NCBI taxonomy): Eukaryota > Metazoa > Chordata > Actinopteri > Characiformes > Hepsetidae > Hepsetus > Hepsetus odoe. The sequence goes on from CM029387.1 coordinate 1,445,322, forward strand.
CGGCCCTGCAGACTAACAGCTCACAAACCAGCAGGCCTCTCGTCTCAATGCAAGCTCGGGGACGAACAGTGGGGCGGTTGGAGCGAAGGAGACGTGTGAACGTGTCAGATGAGTTGGAGGACGAAAGTGGAGATCAGCCCTTCCAGCCATGAAAGACAAACTCTTACCTCTATGCTGGTGCTAAGGCTGGGCAGCGTGTCGGAAGTGACGGTCGTGCTCTGGATGCTGGAAAAATCCCACAGGTTCACTGGAGGCATCACGTCGGTCAGTCTCATCAGATCCCCACATTTCTGATTATCCAATAAGGTCACTTCGTAAAATTCCTGGATATCTGTGGAGAAAGACAGACAGCGTACTGACACTAGAATAGAACAGAATAATTCTATTCTATTAACGTCATTATTTAGCGAGAAATCCACAGCAAACAGAAATAATGATTTGAAAGTCATTTCTTCTTATTTTGCTTCCAAAGACACAAACCTTCTGGCTTTTTTTTAAAAGATCAACAAGCCAATTTTGCAGGAAAGTGAAAGTGAAAGTGTCCACCGGTCATTGTGAAACACAGCACAGCGAACAGTGAGACACAATGAAATTACACCTCTGCGTTTCACCCACACACACCTTCCAGCAGGGGGCAGCTACTGAAAACACCCGGGGAGCAGTAATGGGGACGGTACCTTGTTCAAGGATACCTCAGGGAAACCTTTTGGTCTGGGATTCGAACCCATGTCCTTCTGATACTGGGAAATCAAAGATCTGAAATCAAAGGGTCTGAAATCAAATTTTCAAAAAATTTTTTTGTTTTGAAAGCGGGGCTGGACGATGATTCTTCCTCGTCTTCCTTCGGCTGCTCCCGTTGGGTGTCGCCACAGTGGATCTGTCTCCATGTCTTCCGGTCCACTGCATCTTCCTTTTTCACACCTGCATGTCCTCTCTCACCACATCCCTAATCCTCCTCTTTGTCCTTCCTCTTCTCCTCTTTCCTGGCAGCTCCATCCTCCACATCCTTCTCCTGATATGCTCCTCGTCGCTGCTCTGGACACGTCCAAATAACAGTCTCACTTCTCACTCTGTTTCCAAAGCGTCCAGTCTGAGTGGACTCTCTTATACACTCGTCCCGAATCCTGTCCAGCCCTGTCCCGACCCAAACCTCAACTTTAACTCCGACACCTCCGGCTCCACCACGCCGCGTGGGGCTGCCAGGAAATAGAAGAGGCTGGACAGAGAGAAGGTTTAAGGATGTGGTGAGTAAGGACCCATGTGGTGACCCCAGCCCAAAGAAGAAGTGCTGATCTATGGCGGCACGTCTGGGTGTCCTTTCATCGTCCAGGCCTTTCTCAAAGCAGTCCCTCTTGGAAAGATCTACAGAATGAAGATTAGTCAGCCATGAACACGGGAAGCAGCTGGAGGTCAAGCGTGGTTTTGGAGGTCGTTCACAACATTAATCTGATCGCAAGCACGGAGGGCAAGAGACCGTCCCTGCCAGAAACAACACCAGGACTGGACATAAAGATCTCCGGCAGCAGTTTCCAATCCCGCTGAGGGACTAAAAACTGAGCCCGACGGTAATGCATACAGAGCTTCACTGTGCTTTGGAAGCATTCGGGGGAAAGGTGGGCCCATAAACCAACACTGAGAAGACAGCAGCAGGACATGTCTCTTCCCTGCATGACGGCTTGGGTAACAGCGCTGAAAATACATGCTGGCGCAGGGTAATGAGTAAATATTTTTATAATGCGCACCGGTGGGGGAGATTCCCTCTTCTCCGGTTTCCCACCGAAAGACCCGGCCAGTGATTTCACAGCCGCGAATAGCACCCAGATTATTTCTGTCTCTTCTAAACCGAGAGACTGCCAGCGCGCTTTTCTTTTCTTGCGTGTGGTTTTATTCATCAAAAACAGTCCTAAATCAATCCTACACGACCACTGTCCCCCACACACACCCCGAATCATCGAAAGTCCAGTTTAAAAAGTAACAGTCAGTCATTTTCTGGGCCGCTAGGGTCGCGGGGGGTGCTGGAGTCCATCCCAGCTCACACAGGGCGAAGGACGGGGACACACCCTGGACAGGTGGCCAGCCTATCGCTGGAAGGAGCGAACTGACGGGGACGGTACCTTGCTCAAGGGTACTTCAGGGCAACCCACCGGTAAGGGGTTTGAACCCACAATCTCCCGATCAATTTAGCATCTCCAGCCACCTAAAATGAAGGTCTTAGGACGGTGGGAGCAAACTGGAGCTCCTGGAGGAGGCCCCACAGGCACGGGGAGAACATGTCCACTCCACACAGAAAGGACCCAGACAGTCCCAAGTGGGAATCTAACCCAGGACCTTTTCGCTGTGAGGAGACAGCGCTACACACTGTGCTTTATTCATATTTAATGTGAACAAAGATCTGTATTTTTGAGATTTGATCTGTTCTAAAGACGGGGTGTAAGTTTTATTTGAAGGGACGGGGACGGTACTTTCGCACCTTAGGCAACCTTAGTGTAACCTACTGGTCCAGGTTTCAAAGCCTTGACCTTCTGATCCTGGGACCTAGACCCTAAGGACTAGACCACTGCTGCCTACTGTCCCATGTGTCCCCTGAGGTGAGTGATTTTAAACTGGGTTTTGGTCTAAAGATACAGTGTTGCCTTAATCAAGATTAAAAAACCTTCCATCTGACTTCATTCAATTCATGTTTGTTTGTTTGTTTTTTCTCTGCTCAGAACCGTTCCCAATGTTGGTGAATGGAACCGAACATCTGAATGTCCCTCAAAGACATGAATTGGACGACAAAATGTGTCGTTTTCTCCTTCGTTTTCACAAAAACCAATAAAGCTGCAGGTCTTCAGTCAGCCGAGAAGTTGATCAGTCCGTTTCTAATCTCTCTTCTCCTTTTCATGGACGATTTCAGTCTAGTGCAAAAACAGATCCTGAGGATAAAACAGGAGCGATATGAAGACGGCAGCTTTGTCCGTCTATAAATAAACCAACGTCCAAAGCAGCCGTTTGAGCTGAACGTCCAATCAGCTGCCGTCCCATCACTATGCCGAAAAACAGCCATTCTTCTTCTTCCAGGGCCAAAATAATGCGATTGTTTTTGCTGAACATCGTTACAACAGACGCCGGCCCGTGATCGCGTGTTTATACGTCCCGGGAACGTAATCACCAGCGAGTTCCTTTAATCTTCAGGATGAATCTGCATCACGTCAGATCAGATTTATGACCCAATCAAACAATGAATATGAAGGATTTGTCCTTTTCATGTGTCCCTCCGAGCTGCTGTCTCTTAAACGCCCTTCAGCCAGGATCCAACAGCAGCTCTGAGGACTAATCTGAGCCTGAGATCTTTAGGTTTAGGTCAGTTAGTCCTACCTAAAGTAAAGACTTGGACTAAAGTAAAAAACTTGGAGCAGCTGTGTTTAGATGTTAAGCTACATTAGAAGAGCACTGGACACTTAAATCCAGACTAAAACACTCCAGTTCAACCAGGCTTTCAGTCCAGCTTTGCTCAGAACCGTTCCCAGTGTGGGTGAAAGGAACCGAACGTCTGAAGGTCCCTCAAAGACATTACATGGCGGTGAAGATGATCCTGATGTTCCTGATGATCCTGAAGATGTTGTTGACCATCTTACCATCATCACCGTCCCATAGAGACACTCAGGGACACCTGGAGCTTCACTGGGGGACAGAAAGTGCTCAGATTTGGAACGTTCTAGGAAGAAATCTCAATTATTTCACACCAACCACATTTGGGCCACTGTTTACAAACTGCATTATGTGGAACGAATGAAGAAAAAAACTATTTTATCTCCAAAACTGACTCAAACACTGGTCAGTTGCTGATCATTGGGATAATATTTCTGGTGGACACTTTTTAAACTGTTTAATGACTCGGGACAATCCCATCTTGGGCACATTTTTTTTTTTAATTATAATTAAATGATTCACTTTAGGACCTTCGTTCAAGATGTCAGAAAGAGCTTCTTTAAAGGATTTGCAGGAACTTAAAAAATATAATAAAATTTTTCATACAGGCTTTGGATTTGATGGTGTGTAGAGTCTGATTTTGAGCAAACAATCTTTTAAATTCATGCAAATAATAATAATAAAATGAATCAGCTCATTAATCAACTCATTTAACGACTTATTTATGTTTATGAAATGTAAAATAAACAAAAATAAATCAATAAATTGTTGCGGTCGAGTGGTAGGTCCACACCAATGGACCAAGAGGTCGCAGGTTCAATTCACACCTCCAGCACCACCACCAATGGGTTCCTGAGCAAAACCCTGAACCCCAAATGTCTCCAGGGGGACTGTCCCTGTAAGCAGGAACGTGGAAGTCGCTCTAGATAAGAGCTTCTGCTGGAAGGTTTTTAGTGCCTGAATTTACACGTGAACTGTTGATCAAACGAACAATATTCAGTTGATAATAATCAGCGCGTGAGAATTCTCAGCTTTCAACCAATCAGAAGCTCGCCTGGAGGACAGACGGTCCTGATGGAACATGGCCGTCACCAGTCCTGCAGCGCTGTCAGACTGGAGCGAAGCTTCTCGGCAGTGAGACAGAGGGAGACGTCAGCTCACACAGACTGTTTAACAGGATGAGGCTCAGAGACGCAGGGTGACGAGGGACGTCCCCGACAGACGATCCAGATTACAAAGCAAAAGCCGGGTCAGATGTTCCAGCGGGCACGAGCACGACGGCTGAAGCTTACGAGCAGTTAGGAGACGAACCGAGCAGCAGGGCCTGAAAACCCTCCAATTTCCAAGATAAACAACACAAACTCCTTTAATCTGGAGAACGAGCCAAAAAACACAACTAGGCAAACGGAGGAAAAGAAAGAGGAGTGGAGGAAAGATGCAGCTTTTAAGCTGTGAAGATGATGCAGAGCTCTGTGCAAACACAGCACTGTGCAAAAGTATTCAGTATTTCTTCATAATTTGCTTCCAGACTTTGTTGAGGAACAGTTCTCCAGATCTTCCTGAAGGACAAGTTTTCATATGAACCTTCACGCAGAACACAGCGTCTAACTTAAGACATGAAGCAGTGAAGAAACAGGTGCAGATGATTCCAGGAGATGCTGAGTGGTTGGAACCACTTTATCTAGTACCTTGTATCTTTAGGTACTTTGCAGCCCAGAGCGCTAAAACATTTGCTCCCGTTTCTTTCATTCAATCTCAATACGAGTCAGAGTGTAGCATGTCTCCTCACAGCGAGAAGGTCCCGGGCGGGACATGCCGCATCGTTTGTTTGTGAAATGGACATGTTGTCCCCGTGTCTGTGTGCGTTTCCTCCAGGAGCTCTGGTTTCTTCCCACCATCCAAAGACCTGGACATCAGGTGGACTGGAGATGCTAAATTCTCCCCTAGGTGTGTGTGTTTTCTGTCCTGTGATGGACATGCAACCTGTCCAGGGTGTCCCCGCCATTCGTCCTGCGAAACCTGGGATAGACTCCAGCACCACCCATGACCCTAATCAGGACAAGCAGCTCAGAAAATGAGCGAGAGTGAGAATTAGTAGAGACAGTAAGTCCTACTGTGTCCTAAACCACAGCCACACCTGATCCACCTTCTTGAAGAACTGGAGGAGGTTGAGAGATGTTTGGTGGGGGATAAGAATGGGTTGACTAATGTGTGGACAGTGTGGACGTTTGATTTTCGGGAGACTCTTCCTTTAATTAAAGTCACTTTCAGAGTCGCCGGAGAGCTTCACTGCAGACTCATCAAAAACGGGAGACTTAAAGGAGACTCGTGAGCCAGTTTAATCTCCATAAATGTGGGATTTACTCCCGTCGTCTCCTCCCAGCAGAGCCAGTCACAACAAGTATTTATCTGCTCCTCCAGCGTCTCGTGTTTCTCGTCTCGGGAGGAGGCCGCGGCGAAGCTGTGTTTAAACAGACTGCGGTATTGATGCTCTGATTAAATCAACCTCTCAAACCGCCGGATACTGTTTCTGGACTGTCCCTGTCCTCCTTACCTCTCATTATTTTCCCATCCAGTCCAGTAAAGAGGTCTTTCCTGAGAGGTCTGTCCCACATGTGACTGAATTACAACCATTAGTCCCAGAAAACAATAACAAGCCCTGTACAAACTATTCCTGACCCACAGTATCGAAACCAGCGGAGAAGTTCAGTCCAGACTCCTCACTCAAGCCAGACCTCATCAGTGTGTTAGCAGAAGAAGGAAGACGCTTGAGGAGACACCAGAAAGGCCTAAAAGAAATTGGATGATATTCTACATCTTATTTGATGCCACTTTTCATTTTTGACACAAATCTCCTGATCATCTGGAATCATCTGCTCCTGGTTCTTCACTGCTTCATGTCTTAAGTTAGACGCTTTGTTCTGCTGAAGGTTCAGACGTAGATCACTGTGTGAATTAACCAACACAGAACTATCAAACTGCTCAGGTACAGAGACTGGACTGAACATGAGAGACAACAACACTGTCCTTCAGGAAGATCTGGAGAACTGCTCAGGTACAGAGACTGGACTGAACATGAGAGACAACAACACTGTCCTTCAGGAAGAACTGGAGTTGCAGATTCAGCATCACCACCACTGGGTTCCTAAGAGAAACCCCAAGTGTCTCCATGGAGTCCCTGTAATTAGGAAGCAGAAGTCCCTCTGGACAAGAACATCTCCTAAATGCTGCATCAACATATTGCATCACTTTCATGCGCAAAAAAAAACCAAAAAAAAAACCAAATGAAAAGGTGCGGGACAGAAGGACTCTTTCTTTAATGTTTGTACGCACGAGTTGGGGGTTATGGACTGAAATGGACGCGTCCCCGTCAGATGGACGAACTGTAACAATGATTTTGTTCCTCATGAAATGAGAGATTTCTGCGGTGGGTCATCGCTGTTGGTCTTGTGTTTCGGGACCCCGGGAACATAAGGCTGTAGGTTCAAATCCCAGACCAGTGGGTTGCCCTGAGGTACCCATGAGCAAGGTACCATCCCCATCACTGCTCCCCGGGCACTTCCAATAGCTGCCCCCTGCTGCACGGTGTGCGTGGGTTAAAAAACAGAACATTTCGTTGTGTTCTGTGACTGACTTTCAGTTTTTAAGAGATAAGGCACACCGGACAGCTGTGACTGAGCAGAACTCGGCTCAGCTGCTTTTTTTAAACCCCTCTAACTGCAGGCCCACGAGGGGCGGCACCTATAATAGGTGAACCTTTGCGAACGTGTTGACCCACATACTGCGGCCGCGAGGCGAGCTGCTCCGTCTAAACTCTTCTTCTGAGGCGTCCGGGGAGGCGTCCTCAGGCTCGCCGCAGAACTACTGCTGCCTCGCTCACGGACAAACTGCAGGGAAATCACCAGTCCCGGGATTAGGCCTGGGGTAATCATGTCAACAGACGGATTACATTTTGTTTGTCCCTCTGAACACACATCCGCCCAAGAGCCAAGTCGCTCAAAATCCATTTTTCCATCTGTGGCACGGAGAGGACGAGATGGCGTGGAGAGGAACAGACGGGAAAACATCGCAAAACTCCGAAAACATTATTTTATAGCTGCAGATTGGTTGGGACAGCATGCGTCCCGGAACCAATAATTAAAATAAAACATTTCTGCTTTTTGGATCGGTGGTGATGCAGTAGCCGCTGGCCTAGTGAGTAGAAAATACACTGCAAAAAATCAGAAGGTCATCGGTTCGAAGCCCTGAGGTGCCCTCGATCAAGTTACCGTCACCATCACTGCGCCCCGGGTGCTGGATATATCTGCCCCCTGCTGGACGGCGTGTGGGTTAAATACAGAGGGTGTTTTTTTATTGTGGCTCACGGTGACACTCACTTTCACTTTGTGCACAACCACTCCGCTGTCCTCCCTTTCATTCACATTTGTGTATTTTGTCTTCGTCCTACTGACAACCAAACTGCAGTCAGTCAGAGACGTCCATGTGCAGACGTGTCCGATGGAGCGGACGGTGACCCGGCAACTCCGAACGAGATACAGCAGGGACGTCCGCTGGCCAATATGGACATATTTACTCGCCAACTCATTTTCTGATGCTGGAGTCTATCCCAGCTCGGACAGGGCAAACGGCAGGACAGACACACACTCACGCATGGTGAAGTCGCACATGCGGTGGATTGGAGACACTAATTGTCTCCAATCCACCGCACATGCGACTTCACGATTTATCAGGTATCGGGATATTAAATTTTGGCCACATCGCCCATCCCTCCTTCCAAATTTCACATTTACAGCATTTATCAGACGCTCTCCAGAGTGTCTTCCATGTCCTGATTTCAGGGACAGTCCGCCTGAAGACACTCAGGGTTAAGGGTCTTGCCCAGGGACCCAGTGGTGGTAGTGCTGGAGGTGGGATTCGAACCTGGGACCTCTTGAGCCACAGGTCCATAGACAAGTTCCCACCACTAGACCACCAGCACCCAATTTCACGTTTGTCAGACAAAGAGATGCGACGTATGGGACACGTTTGAATGATATAAAGGTTTTCCTCTGGTCACGATGATGCAACCGGGTCTGCAAAAACGTCTGTATTAAAACATGCATGAAGTAAAAACACATGAAACTGACGGTGTGAACACATTTATTCCATTTATCGGGTTGATTCTGGGCGGAATGGCACAATAATAAACGTAATTACATAATTATACAAACTTAAATAAAAATAGCAACTAATTTAATAGCTATAATAAAACTTCAAATAATTCAAACTCATTTAATAACGAGAACTTCCACACAAAGGGTCTCATTTTTCTGAAATCGGCTCTGGAAGAGCTAGTGCCCTCTTCAAGATCAATAGCGTTTTTCAGACCCTGTTCTGCCCTAAATCAGTGAAACTGGATTCATTCGGCTCTCTTTGGAACGAGTGTCTTCATTACTGATGACCTGACGAGACGATCACTCATCACGATAATGATCAATAACATCATATCGGTCAGCCCTCTCGCACATTGCACTCGCCTTTTTTGCAGAAACCATGGCGACACATCCCATCTACTGATCAGAACACAACGGGAAATGGTGTGTGTGTGTGTGCGTGTGTGTGTACATGCTTTTAATATGTGCATGATGCATCAACTCATCCGCCAAGGTCAAGCACACACAAATTCATCACAGCAGCTTATAGTAAGACACACACACACACACACACACACACACTCTTCCAGTACTCCCTGCCAATCTGGATTGGCCAAACCAAATATTTACGAATTGTAGTCCAACTGCTTCAGCATTGGGTCCAAGAAAACGCATCAGTTCCCTTTCGAACTCTCGGTTAAACACGGCGAGTAATCAGTGCTCAAACACTTTGACTCACTCCGGAGGTTCCGGGAAGTCACCCGGAGTCTATTTGAGACGTCTGGAGCAACAGGATACTCGTTAAGGACTGTCTGACGTGGACATACACAGGAGGAATGAGTCAGCTTCCCCCCAAAATCTCCACCAAACTCCAAAACTTGCAAGCACAGTTCTGATTGGTCAAAAACATGGCTGCGTTGCATTTGCGCTGCTCAAACACTAACCTGGTGAAAGAGGACACCACCGTTAGGGGACACCGTCACCGTGAAAATGGTGAACTTCTGCAGGTGTCAACGTAACGTCCACCTGACCCAAGGTGTCCGCCTGCATGTCCTCTCTCACCACACCCGTTAACCTCCTCTGTGTTCTTCCTCTTCTCCTGATATACTCCTCGTCCCTCCTTTGGACAGGTCAGATTCCCTCACGTTGTCCAACTGTCCCACCTGTGCGGTCTCTATAAACTCATTCCTAATCCTGTCCATCCTCCCTCTTGACGCAAATCTCAGCCTCTTTAATTCCGACACCTCCAGCACCACTGCCTGTCTTTTTATCACCGTCTGCAACCCGTATAACATAGTTGGTCTCGCTACTGTCCTATAAACCTTTCCCTGGTTTCACTCGTGCTGGTCCCCGTCGGTAACAGATCACTCCGTCACTCTTCTCCACCCGTTCTATCCTGTCTGATCTCTTCTTCTCCGCCCCGAGTATGTAAACTCTTTGGAGAGTTTCATTACTGACGATCACGGCAGTAACAGTGAAGATGAACTTCATCGTGAGAATGTCTTCAAATATCACGAGGTTATTTCTATCCTGCTGTCAGGCTTTATGACAACTAACGTTTGCAGCCCTAAAAAGTTCCACTTTTTGATTCTTTGGTGTAAAAGTAAAGGAAAGCAGAGGTTGTGGTTGGAACAGGAAGCTCCACACCTTCAGGGTCCATCAGAGCAGCGCTGGCTGGGTGCCCGTCCGACCCCTGGGAAACTCAAACAGGCTGCTCGGCATTCCTGCCGCCCGCTTTCCACAGCGAGCCTGTTATCAGTTGGCCTGGAGAAGAAACACTATTCCAGTTCCTCAGAATAACCCGCTGTTAGTCATACAGACGGGCCTCTACTTGCAAGGGCGGGACCAACCGAGAGACAAGGGAACATTTACAAACCACCGAGAGACCAGAGCTGCAAAACCTGCCACTGTGAGCCAATCAGAAGTACAGAAACTTGTGCAAAAGTAAAGTACTGACCCAAAATACTTGATTCAGTACAAGTGAATAAGTACAGCAATGTACTGAGAGTGTAAAGTAAAAGTACAGGAATGTACTGAGAGTGCAAAGTAAAAGTACAGGAATGTACTGAGAGTGTAAAGTAAAAGTACAGGAGTGTACTGAGAGTGTAAAGTGAGACGTGTCTCCTCTGAAGGACGTCTGGAGCGTCTGTCTGTGCTGAAAGTGAACTGAATCTCACTCCATATTAATAGAATTAAA
>CM029387.1:1490983-1552950 GCA_017165825.1 Hepsetus odoe
ATAAAATAATAAATATAAATTAAATGTATTGCACATATATAACATCCTAAACTTATAGAATATTTTTATTACTTTATTATAAAATGTTTTAAAATGTTTTAGATTTTATCATAATATGTATTCTTATTATTATTATTATTATTAATAATACTACTACTACTACTACGACTACTACTACTACTACTAATAATAATAATAATAAAGCAACTGCTGGCTGTTGCTTTTGTTTTTTTGTATAAAAATAGATAATATTTACATTCTGGCTAGATGCTGCAGCATTGCTGTGAGGATTTGACTGCAGCCACAAGAGTCTCAGTCAGTCCAAACCAACGGTCTCAAAACTGTCCAGCCTGAGCTGTCCCTTTAATATACTCATTCTTATCTTGCCCATACTCATTCCACCCAATGCAATCACAGCATCTTTAACTCTGACATCTCCAGCTCGGTCTTTTCATCTCCGTTTCCAACCCGTATAGCGTAGCTAGTCACACTACCATCCAGTAAACCTTCCCTTTTACTCTTGCTGGTCCCCATCTGACACAGATCACTCCTGTCACTTTTCTCCACCTATTCCAACCTGCCTGAACTCTCTTCTTCTTCTCTCTTCCACACTCCTCATTACTCTCTTCTTCTTCTCTCTTCCACACTCCTCATTACTCTGAACTCTCAACCCCCAGTATTTAAACTCCTCCAACTTCACCTCCTCTACTCCCTCCATCCTCACCACTACACTGTCCTCACTTTCATTCACACTCATGTTTTCTCTCTTAGCACAACTTACTTTCCTCTCTAGAGCAGATCTCCACCTCTCCAGGGTCTCCTCATGCTGATTACAATAGAGGGTCCTCTACAAAACCATCTCTTCCAAAACATAACTTTATTAAGGCCATTAAGAAGAACATCAGGCTTTGTTTATGTTCATAAACACTCAAAAAGGCCCCTAACAGTCCGTCATAGCCAAGAAACCAACAGTCAGTGACTAGCAGAGACTGCACTTGGGGCACAAAGACAGGCTCTTTCCATGTGCTGAGGGTGAAACGCACCATTGTAGCTGTAAATGTGACTTCTAGTCGATAAACAAACCGTTTTGAACACTGGCTGCTGATGCTGAGCTTGTCAGATGGAGCTTTTTTCATCAACACTGTATCTGCCGCCTGCAGGTCACTGCATTTGAATAGTGAATGCCAAAAACGTTCTGCAAACACTGGATACATAATGCATGGGATGAAGAGGAAGAGTCAGGAAATGATACAGCGGGAGGTACATACTCCCACAAATTCTTCTCCTAGACGCTGTCAGGATGTACATTTTCCTCTCAGTTGCAGCAAAATCTGCATAAACGATTATTATTACATTACAGCTGCAAAAGGAAGAGATCAAGTGATGGACATATTTAAATAAAATGCAATAAAAACAAACTATAAATCAAGCCCTCATTACACATTATTTTGAAGTTCAGTCATTTTTCACATTGTTTTGGTATCTGCAGTTAAACTGTCCAGAGATGTGGGGGTCCATGGGGGGTTAAGTACCCATATAAACACACACACACACACACACACACACACCCAGACAGTCTGGTCACAACAGGCCAAACGTCTTTCTCTCCAGCTCAAGAGTATTTCCTATCGGTTTAAACATTAATTAGATCTTTATTTAGTCAGGAGGATGCTGAGAGTCTCTTCTGACCTGACCTGAAACTCTGCCATTTACTTGTGGCCCATAAGCCACCTGGAATGGTGGGCCAGAACTGGTCCAGATGCAGATTCTGAACAACTGAACTGGTTCTTGTGAAGAAACTAGTGGTAAAGTGGTGGATCAGTTCTGACAGTGTCAGTTTACATTTACATTATTTAGCTGACGCTCTTATCCAGGGACAACTTCCAATTCCTAACTACAGGGACAGTCTCCCTGCAGCAACTTGAGCTAAAGGGTTTTGCTCAGGAACCCGATGGTGGTGGTGCTGGAGGTGGTATTTGAACCGGCGACCTCTTAATCCATAGGCGAGTATCCTACCACTAAACCACCACCACATAATAAAAATAATAATAATAATAGAGATTATATTTATACAGATATATATATATAAAGAGCAGTTTTTTCATACATTTCGATATGGAAGAAAATATAAAAATGGAGTATTGTGTATTAAATGGTATTATGTAAAATGTATTAAAAAAATGCTGAATAAAAATGGAAAAATAGGAAAAACAACAACAAATCAATGATGACAATCATAATTATTAATTATAATAATTATAAAATTGTAACATTTATTATATAACTTATTTTATTTTATTTTATTACTATTAGCTTATCCATGGCATCACAGATTAAAAGTAAAAGATTACTAACACATATGATTCAACTGCGCCCAAACTGTTGCACGCCACCGCATGTTCCTGCTGGTGATCAGTGATTACAACACGAAGGTCAAAACTCACCTTCTGCTCCCTCAAAGGGAAGACAGGAGACCTGATCACGCGCAAGCAGAAGTGAAAGGTTGACTGATGAGTTTCTGCCACAGGAGCCGTCCTCTAGAGGGGGAGGACCAAAATCGCTTCTGTTCACATTTGCTCTAGTGGTGTTTCACCAGGTCAGTCTGAGGACATGGGCAGCTTTTGGAGGGAAATCAAAGAGCCTGCTGGACTTTGAGCTTAGTTGTTCATTCATAGAGCCTTTACAGTCACAGGTAACTCACTTTCACCTGCAGAACAAAGGCCACCTGATTTGATCCGACCGTGGCTGAAAATATAATATTCTGACAAAGCCCTTATTAATCCTAATAACTGGAAAACACCCAGTTCAACTTCTCTCTCTCTCTCTCACTCTGGGTGTGTAGGGTGGTCCTCCCTCTCCCCCATCACTCAGTATAACCATCCTCCCTCTCTCTCTGGGTGTGTAGGGTGGTCCTCCCTCTCCCCCATCACTCAGTATAACCATCCTCCCTCCCTCTCCCCCATCACTCAGTATAACTGTCCTCGCTCTCTCTTTCTCTGGGTGTGTAGGGCGGTCCTCCCTCTCCCCCATCACTCAGTATAACTGTCCTCGCTCTCTCTCTCTCTGGGTGTGTAGGGTGGTCCTCCCTCTCCCCCATCACTCAGTAGAACTGTCCTCTCTCTCTCTGGGTGTGTAGGGTGGTCCTCCCTCTCCCTCATCACTCAGTATAACTGTCCTCTCTCTGTCTCTCTCTCTCTGGGTGGTCCTCCCCCTCCCCCGGCATTAATTAGCATTGCAGCCTATTGGTTTGGAACCTGTCCTCAGAATCAGAAAGTCTTAGGTTTGAGTCCTAGAACCTTCAGCAAGGTACTGCTCCCATCACTGCTCCCCGGGTGCTGGCATTGCACCTTTTGTGTGTTTGTGTGTGTGTGTCCACTACTGGTGTGTTTAGATGGGTTGAATGCAGGGGACAAAGTCACTGCTCTTCACAGTGTGTGAGTGCAGCACAGGGACTTTCATTCTTTTATTCATTCATTCATTCATAAATATGCATTTATAAATAATGTACTGCAGACATCAAGAGGGCAAGAGGGTAAAGTTCCGCACCAGGATGGGAATATCATGATTGGAGGAATATAAATATAATTTGACTATACATTTTAACCCTTAGAGGTAAAAAGGTAGACTTAAAACATAATGAATGTAACATCATAACGAGCATTAAAGTTTTGGGGGAACCTCTGGGAAACATGCACCACATCACCTGTAAACCTACCGACATGGGATGCACATTTGAAGCCTTTAAAAAAAGACACAGTGGTGCAAAAATGCCTCCTAGGCTTAAAGATATTGCTGTTAAAGTTCCAGATTGTTCACTGCAAAAAACAGCCCGTTTCTAATTAGTCCCTTTTATGATGTCACAAATATTAGCGCTTTCACACATATCTGCCCATCAGCAAAGTGTGGTCTGGCCTCATTCACATTATGAAACTGAAGTGCTTGGCTTCCTTTCTGAATGAAATACAATGCAGGACAGCCAATCAGAGAAGAGCTAATTTACATCTTAAAGGCACGGTAGCTAAAACAACTTGAATAACATATAGATGAAACTGGAAAAGGTTATCATGGTTTACTGGTCTAGGAAATCACACAAACATGAGTTGGCCTTTAAATTAATTAATTAATTCAATTATTCAATTAAATGTAGGATACAAGCATGTGAATGGAAATATTAAACAAAAATGCTGGACCCGGGCAGGTGCTTTTAAGGCTCCAAATAGAATTGTAGGAAGTAAAATGTGTCAATAATGTTAAAATCTTCCAAAATTACAAGTACAATGTACAAAAAGTACAATGACTCAAGTTTTATTTTTCATCCCTTTATTGTTCTTTTTATCTTCAAAACAATAAATAGATTAATAAATATATAGACTGGAAGCACAGGGAGTTTCTTTTATTCTGCTTATTTGATGAATTCATGAATTAATTCTACAGACTTTCCCTCCCTTTTTCTCTGCACTTTAGCTCCCTCTTGTGGTCAGACACTGTAACACAACATCAGAGTCAAAAGCTCTTATTTCCTGAACTGAAACTGTAATCAAGGCCTTTAGACATCCAATAATATTAAATATGTTATTGAAATCTGAAATACATTAATAAGGAATAACAAAACAGGACAAAATGCATGAATTCTTTTTTTTTAAATATTTAAAGCGGCAATGTTGAGTCCTGGGAATCAGAAAAACTGTTTATGATCTTGAGAAAAATGTAAAAATCTAACTTTGGAGCACCATGGTTACTAAACACTGTTCAGTTAATAAATAGCAATTATAAATTAAGCTCTTTACTAGTAAAAGAAACTTAATTTTTGAAAATTTTCTATGCAGTGTGCAAAATGTTCCCATAGACAGATTTATTTGCAGTGTGTGAAACATCTGAATTTCTGAAATGGTGAAGACGCTGCCTGATAACAGAGAGGTTCTTTCACCAGGATTCTGAGATTTTGGACTAAAACTAAACCCGCTCATAATGAAAAATGATTTAGTGCAGATGGATTGTTTTACCATCATCACCGTCCCATAGAGACACTCAGAGATACGTGGAGCTTCATTGTCTGGAATATAATGATGAGGTGTTTGGTCAAGACATCTGGTTCCATTGACCACCACTGTAGAGGAATCCATCATGAAACCCTTCACACCAAACCATTTCCTTTTCTTTGCTTTAAAAACACAGACTTCCTCTGCATTTCACAAATGACAATATTATCTCTAAAAATAAGGAATACATGTGATTTTTCAAAAATATGAATCTGAATCTGTTATGCAAGCAGAATATGAACCTGCTGCATTTCTGAGCACACAGGATGTTGAAAAAAAGCTATTTACTACCATCTAGTGAAGTCTTTGCAACATTACATGCAACCTCTCCCTGAAGGGTAAGTTACTTGGCCCAATTTGGGCTGTGCATTGTATAAGAAGCATTGTATAAAGTCCTGGCCTATAAACAAACTTTCCTGAATGATAAACGTTAGTGCTGAGGTCAGAGGTCAGGCTGATAAAGGCCAGGTTTTTTCTGAGAAACATTCTTTTTATTTCAGGCTCCCACAGGAACCCGTTGGTTTGCGGTCCTTTTAAGTTTACATTAGACTCACTTTATCCTAACACGCACCCGGGAGATCTTCACAATTACTGCAAGTCAAATGAGTGGGACAAGAGCTACTACAGGTCCATTGTGCTCCTCCGAATATTCGGTCTAAGCACTCTAAACGATTCTAAGACCCCTAAAGCAATTAGCCTAGTATGAGGTCCCGGGATGGCCATTTTCTATTGAAATGCGCTTCTTTGGGACCCATTCCCTGCTATTGTAATGTATGCTGTGGGGCAAAGTCAGCCAAGACACAAAGATGTCTATTTCAGCCACTCAGTGACCACAACCCAACAGGACGTCTATAGATAAGTGACTTAAGCCCAGACTAAATGCAGCTGTACATAATATTTATTACTTAATTTCAGTAAGATGGGTGTCTCAGGGGTAATCTTAACACTCAGGCCTCTAATTTCACCCAAATGCAGGAACAAGGACAAGTCCAAGGCCAAGCAGGGGTCGGTCAGAGATATGTGGGAAAAGGTAGCACAGCCTCAGTCCTTTGTTAGTGTTATTAAAGGCTTTCTAATGTCTGAAACAACAGGTAAAACCAAATATAACCAACATTTTCTCATAGAGAAGAAAGTCTAGGAGGCTTAAAGGCCTGTTTTTCTGCATATTGCTGACTGGCCTTTTCTTTGACTGAACATTAAAATGGGAAATAGTTCAGAGAAGAGAGTTTATGAGAAATGAATCTCATTGTCATGTGTCCAGGATGTTGGAAGACCTTCTGTGAGAGGATAGCAAGCTTTGAAGACATGCTGTGAAGTACAATTCAGTTCTATGGAAACATCATGACACATCTTCACATTTTGCTTCCAAAGATTCAGACTTTCTTGTATTTTTAATGTGTCGTTGAGGAGCAGTTCTCCAGATCTTCCTGAAGGACAGTGTTTTTGACTCTCATTTTCAGTACAGTCTCTGTACCTGAGCTGATGCTAAACGCTGAGTTTATCTAGAACATTTATCCAGAAGTTTCACTGGGAGACAGAAAATGCTCAGATTTGTGACGTCTGATTCCATTCACCACCACTGTAGAGACATCGCTGGTTATATGTTAACATCTCCATAGTTAGGCTCCTTGGAGATTCCCCTTTATGTTTTGAGACCGAACTGCATGAACTGCATCTCACTTTTCACGGATATATCTGACATTTTGATCAGAAAGCGAACTAGAGTTCTCTCGGTGTGGATGGAGAGGCCTTCCTCACTCAACTCCAGAACATCCTACAAACGAAGACTCAATTGAAGCTCCTCTTTTCTCCCAAAAGACAGTTTCAGAGGTCCTTCATTTATTTCCCATTAGAAACTTGACATTTAGGACTGTTTTCCCCTTTGAGACGGCTGTCCCTCAGAAACATGTCTTTACATCAAAGAGCTTAAAGGCAAATTTGTTTCCATTTCTGTTCATTTTCTTTCCTATACAGTGAAAATACTCTGTAGACACTTCTTGTTTATTATAACAATGTCCACTTGGGTTCTTTTTGTTATTCACTGGATATATCATGTTTGTTATTTGTTTGCTCTGGATATTTATTTTATTTTATTTATTTATTATTTTTTTACGACTACCTATTAATATATATGCATATCTGTAGTACTGTATGGCTCTGTAAAACGTAATAAACAAGGAAGAAAAAGTTAGAGTACGATTTAAAATCTTAAAAAATGAGTATCTTGTTTTGTCTTGCAGGTCCTCAGGGTGAAGGATTACATCAACACTGACACTGTGGGGACCTTGAATTCCGCTTCGGCCTGAAAAACGCAACAAAATCTGCAGCTTAATTAAAGTGAACGATGATACACATTAGCGGTGGCGTCTTGAGTTAAACGTTGTGGTTAAATGTAGTGACTAAAGGCAGCATTTAGTCACAGTTCTGCCGAAAGTCGCGGACACGTCCCCACAAAGTCAGGAAAACAGGGCCGCGCGGGTGTGTGAGTTTCTGTTGTTCTGCCATCACGCGGCTCCTGCGTGTCGCGAAATGGCGGACGGTCCGGGCAGAAACAAAACCCGGAACGGATCCAGTTCCTGGAGTTTAACCGCCCAGCATGTGATTTAAGTCACGTAATGGAGATTAAACCGATCCATACTCTTTATATCACCTTAATATAGTCGGATGGGCCTTATTTATCAGCCTTTTAAAACACTGACAGAATAATCATGCGTTTTATTCTTTTTTAGTTTATACTGAGTGACCTGTTTTGTTTGTTTACTACAGGCCAGTCAGGTAGTGCACCTGAGTTTGGTAGTAAACATCAAAATAATGACAATAAAGGAACTCGTATCAATTCAAGCCATTCCCACACACAGCCCTGGCTTCCACAAACATCAAGTGTTGGTTTCATAGATCTGGAGGTTGATTTCAGAGGAAGATTTAAAAAAAAATAAGAGTAAAGTTCACCTGTCAGGTGAGGACAGGATTCCTACAGGTGCAGCCGTTCAGGTCCCGGCACGCTCAGGTATGCGGGCCAAACCTGGTGGCTCGCTGGATGCACTTAAAGAGGAATTCATCAGAATTCAGTCCTTCAGATGGTTACAAAGTCATCCTGATTGGGTTTGGTGTGAATTGAGTCAGGTATCTTCATAATGGAGGTGAACGGAACCTGACGTCAGACAAATTTATCCATTTTATTTCCAAAGCTGAAGCCCCACATGTCTCTGGGTGTTTATATGGGACGATGATGTCTTTCTTGGGCAGCGGTGGCCTAGTGGTTAGGGCGTCAGCCACATGATCGGAGGATCGGGGGTTCGAACCCCTTCCCAGTAGGTTGCCCTGAGGTACCCTTGAGCAAGGTGCCGTCCCCATCACTGCTCCCCGGGCGCTTTCAATAGTAGCCCACTGCTGCACATGGGTGAAATGCAGAGAGCGAATTTCCCACTCGTGGGATTATAAATAAAGGATTATTATTATGATGGTAAAATAGTCAGAATCAGGAAAAAAAAACAATATTCTTGATCCCAAAGGAAATTGTTTCTGAACATGGTTTAACTTCTGAACTAAATCACTAAACCAGCAATCTGGACTAAATCACTTTTCTTTGGTCTCTTACAGCTTCTCCCTCCACGTGAATGGGTTAATTGGCCCAAAATCTTCTCCAAACTCTGGTAAAGAAGTGTCTTCTGGTAGTCTCAGTGTCTTCACCACCAACCTTCAACAATATTCAGATGTACAGAGTTTACCCCATTTAAATTCATCATTAGCTATATATATAATATAGTGTTTACACCACACAGTAACTTTATAGAGTATAGTGTATACTGTATGGTGTATAGTGTATACGCATAGTGTAAATGGGAGTTTTATAGTAAAGTATACTTTACCAAATAGGTAAGAGGTTTTGTTGGTATTTCTATATATTTCTATCCTATATTTGTTTTTTGATTTTTGATCTTATATGTGCATATGCAATTTCCTTCAGGATCAATAAATCTCTTCTGTCTGATTCTCATTCCATGTCCGTGTGGGAGCTCCAGACCATTCACCGTCACTGTAATTTTTCTTTAGATGTTAAAAATTGTGGTTGTTGGTTTTCATTTAACATGAACAACATCCCTGTTCGTTTGCTTGACCATCTCAGAGTGACTACGCTGGTTAAATTGGGCTTTATAACAGGCAGAATCATTTCTAATCCCAGCGTACATGTAAAGAGCTGCCGAGGAGCCTGTGGGTTAAACCAGGATCAAAACAGGCCTGTTCACTGTACAGCACAATGGGAACAGCGTCTCCGTTACCTCTGCTGATCATCTATCAAGGGTGTTCAGCAACAAAGACTCAGCTCCCTCTCTCTCACACACACACACACACACACACACACACACACATAACCCAATCAGTAAATTAGCTTTATTCTGTAATGAGTGTGCCAATCGTCTCATTCCCCATCCCCCTCGTTGCCTACACATCCTATAGGCCGACCATAAACGGCTCTGCCATGGGGGAAGGAGGAGGACCAAAGCTCAAAATAATGGGAGAGGGTTGGTCTTCCTGGCTCAGGGCAGCACCAGAACTCTAAACAAGTTTGAAAGTGGTATATATATATATATAGTAGTATGCAGTAGGTATTAGATAAATAAGGTGTATTTAGATGAATAACAGTCTCAAATGTTATATTATTCTCAATATATGTGCTCAGATGTTATATATACATGATACCTATATGATAAATGTCCCACATATTTCTGCTTAAAATTCAATTTTTAACTGGGATTTGCCTTAAATCATATGAACAATCAAATAATGTATCTTTTAAAAACTATTCTTGTGTTAAAACGTGAATAGAGACTCAGATGGATTAATATTCAACATCTTTATTATGTACATCTGCAACAAAAAGTCTCAGATGTAATATATATTGTATATCAAATAATCCTCCCATACATTTTGAATTAAATTAAGATTTTTTTTCTTCCTTCAGATCTCACAAACAGAAGGAGAAAATCATCTGCTCCCTTATTCTTTGTCTTTTTTTCGATATAAAAATAATTCAGATGTCATATATTATAACATTTTTATTACACAGATATAACCTCTATAATATATAATGAAGTCTCTGTTGTCATATAAATGATATTAAATAAATGTCACACATATTTTGCCTTCGGCTTTTTTGATGGCCTTTGCCTCAAACCGCATGAAGGAGAAATCATCTCTTTAGGTTCATTTTCTTGCTCTTCTGGTCTATTTTATACAACACAATATGTGAATAAAGTCTCAGAGGTTGAGCTATAACCATCAAGATTGCGTAAAATAATCAAATAATGGTGCAGTTGTAGTCCAAACAGACGGAATTGTAGCATACAGTTTCCATCTTAATAAAACATGCCTCACTTTACTTGTTCCGCTGACATATATATATATATATATTTTTTTTTTTTTCCGTGAGGGAAAGACGTGACTCATGTAAACCCCATGCATATTTTTTCTCAGTGTAGAAAAAGGAGTGAAAAAGGCCTCGTAGGATTTGGCCTGCCCAGAACAGCCCTACCCCCCTCACAGGGGTAACTCTATGCCCCTGGGAGTGCGCAGGCCAAGAGGAGGAGGGCCCTGCTGATCCGCTCATTAAATATGCATCATAATCAAGGGGCAGAGAGCCGACACGGAGGCCCCAGAGTTCATTACCACAACCTGATTCAAATAATGCCATTGTTTAGTGGCTGATATGAGGGTCTCGCTTATGTTTATGACTCATGATAGCCATTATTAAAGTCCATGATAAACCGAGCCAATGGCTCGTCCTCCAAAGTGCCCATTATCGCCATGGAAATGGAGGCGATTATTAGGAGCAAGACCGTGATGCAGAAACGAGCGTATTTGCAGATGAATGTAATGGGAGTGTGTTGCTGAGTCAAATGTCCATGGGGGGCAGAGGGCGGCAAGTTTGATCAGAAAACGAGTCACTGTGTGGAAAACTCCTTCATTTCGGCTCTGGGGAAGGATCCGGGGAGGGGGCCGCTAATCAGGCCTGAAAGTGTCAGGGGCCTGGAGACCATCTGTGCCAGACGGAGAGTCATTAGTGGGAGTAAAGCCTGATCCACACTCAGGCGAGGTGCTAAGTCTCAAAACAGATCTTAATATGAGTGGATCCAATTCTAGTACACTCACAAAGAAGTGCTGCTTTAATTAATGTTGCCAGAATTTTAGGGCAAGATTTTGGATTGGTTCATCATGAAATTCATCATGATATTATCAAAGCATGCAAAATGGGTAAATATATTTAGATTAAAAAAAAAAAACGTATATCATCGTACCTTAAAATTATACCCTTTGTTTATGAGTATTCAAATTTCTCAGTGTTGGAAAGGTGATGGAAAATAAAATAATGGAGAATTCCCCTTAATGTCCATCCATCCATTTTCTGCCGCTTGTCCCAAACGGGGTCGCGGGGGAGTGCTGGAGTCAAACCCAGTGCACACAGGGCGAAGGACTGGGGACGCACCCTGGACAGGTCCCCAGCCCATCGCAGGGAGGAGCGGGACGGGGACGGCACCTTGCTCAAGGGTTCCCCTTTAATGTGTTCAGAGAAAAGTAAGTTCTGAAAATGGAAGGAGGTGAAAGGACAGATATTTGGGATGAAATGTTAAAAGTCATAAAAAGTCATCAGGAAAAAAATGAGGTCTTCAAAGTATCTTCCCAACATCCAGTCCCATATCAGACTAAATGGACAAACACCCAGAAAAGACGTCCCTCTGTGTGTCCATCGGTGCAGGACAGAGTGAAGGAGCCGTGAGAGAGAGGACAGGGAGAGTGGACGGTGGAGTTCAGGGTGTGTGGAGTGTGTGTCCGTGATGGAGAACTAGTAGAGACGGTGATGAAAGTGAAGCGGTGAAGTTCATGTGGATTATTTTCAGTAGATTGTTTTTATTGGAGTTGAAGTTCGAGGCTTTAATAGTCTTTAATTCTATTAATATGGAGTGAGATTCAGTTCACTTTCAGCACAGACAGACGCTCCAGACGTCCTTCAGAGGAAAACTTTAAGGTTACATTTCTGCACATTTCACTTGCACTGAGTACTTCCTCTCTACAATGAATTTGCACGTGCACACTCCTTTCTCTAGAGCTCAGTTAGTGCTGACATTACTTGCTTTTGCGTCACGAAAGCCGGGCCGTTTGAATCATTAGGCCCACACAAGACACTCTGGAGCTCAGCCCGGGAGACAAGCTCTAGCAGATGCTTAACGACTGGCGGAGCAGAGGTGTCCGAGAAAAAATCACTGTTATTGGAATTGACTAGCAGCTTCCACGGGCCCGGCAGCCGTCCACGTGCCCAGGGGCTGATGTGCAGACAGGACAGACATGGAGGGAGGAGGGGTCCGGGGCTTACTTCCTGACACACAATGAAAAAGGAAGCCTCTGTGCACAAACACGATAAAAAAGCTCAGCTGCAAACAGCAAGGCTTTTGAAATTCGAGCAAGGTGGCTGCATTCGGGTGGCAGAAATAGTCCTGAATGGGGTCGGAGCGCAGAAAGACACTTCAATAGAACAGACCTGACCTATTCTGACCAGAAATAGTGCTAAATAGAGTTGTGCTTGGGCTTCCTTGAGCTTTCTTCATGGTGACAGGTCTTATCTGGAACAGGTTCCCAATGAAGGAAGATGGAAGGAAGACTAAACACTCACGGATCTCCATACCCAAACCAGGTCAATTCTCATCTCTCCAAATAGAGACAAAGGGACAGGTTTCCCATTTCATACCTACACATGAAGCCCCTGGATAATGTTTACAC
The DNA here is from genome assembly GCA_017165825.1 of Hepsetus odoe. Classification (NCBI taxonomy): domain Eukaryota; kingdom Metazoa; phylum Chordata; class Actinopteri; order Characiformes; family Hepsetidae; genus Hepsetus; species Hepsetus odoe. The sequence goes on from CM029387.1 coordinate 1,503,796, forward strand.
ACTTCCAGCATTCCAGTTTGCATTCCTGTTCTTCCAGCTGGACACAAAGGCCTGAATGTGCCCAGAGGTAGCAGGAAGCAGTGAGAGAAAGCAGAGTGCCAGTAGAGGAAAGAAAAAAAATCCCCTTCCCATGAACTCATGCCTTGTTTGTGTAATCAAATCGCATTTCCAGAAATCTAATCATGCCAAGGGTGAACCATTTTTAGTAGTCGGTTTTCCTTTCAACAGGACGAAGACACCTTAACACCAACACTGGGTTCTTTTGCAAAAATGAGCAACAAAAATCCAGAACATAAGCCTCAGCTAAACTGTCCTAACTGTTCATGTTTAGAAATGGTTCTTTAACACTTCTGAGAACACGCCGTATTTTTTTTTACCAGCCTTAAAAGGGACTTTTATTTTGAAAAATCTATTAATTCTACATGATATAATGATTTATTGTTCAACACTTCAAGTGAATTGTTCAAGCCCTCCTGAGAACTTCTGAGAACATTCTGGCGTCTCTATATTTGACATCATTAAATAAGACTTTTTAAATTGAAAGACCATTTTAAGCAGCTTTGTGAACGATACATCGGTATATCATGTAGAAATAATAGAGAGTAGATGGGTTTTTCAAAATACAAGTCCCTTTAAGGATGGTAAAAAATATGGCGTGTTCTCAAAAATGTTAAAGAGCCCTTTTTAAACATGAACAGTTAGGACAGTTTAGTTGAGGTTTATGTTCTAGATTTTAAGACTACTAAAAATGGTTCACCCTTGTCTTATATTTTATTTTTTAATCTTATTTTCAGATATCTATATTCCCACCTCTCTTTATTCATATGTATATTCTGTAACTGTGCCTTTAAGACTGAATATGTCTAGAAACATATAGCAGACTGCAACACTCCTTACAATTTCATTGTGGATGGGCGGAGCTTAACATATAACCAATTTTGAGACACTGATTTCAAAACAGACGGCGTGCGTCTAAATCAGACTGAGGATGGACCAATACGTTTATGCACTAAATCTGCTTGTTGTTTTTATGATGTTATATTGTTACTGAGTTTGTTGGCCCCTTTCCAGCTTCCTTTCCATATTTCGATCCATATTTCATGGGAAGACGCTTCATGCTTTTGGCAACAAGCCAGCACAATCAGGTATGGCTTTATTTAAAAAAGGAAAAACATCTCTTCCCAGTGGCGCTCATGTACGGTGTCAGCAGAAAAAGCCCCATCAATCAACTCAAAGTAGTGAAGAAAACACTTCAGTATTCATTCTTTAAATCAAAGAATGAATCTGTTTGAAGGTATTGATACTTCAGCACCAATCAGCTCATCCCTACAACCAGGACCTGCAGGGCACACACAGGGACAATCTGAGTAAAAAGGCGAAGAAATAAAGGGAGCGACTCTAACCAAACTAGGCCAGGCGATCCAAATCCCCTCTGAATATGTAATGAGAGTGCCATAAAAAAAGAAACAGGTTAATTAAATTCATTCTGGTACCGATTTATCAGTTTATCTCCAGGGGAGGAACCTCAGCCTGGAAAAGCTGCAGAGGTTTGGAGCTTTAGCTGTATGGATTCAGGATCTACAGCAAACAATGCAAACTCTTATAAGAGATGCTTAAAGAGAGCAGCACAAGGCTTACCATCATCGGATTGTGTTCAGAGTAGAGACCTACAAGAGTCAAGATCCGTGCTGAAGTCTTTATCCACCTCTCCAGTCTCCCTGTTCTGTATGAAAGTGAGACAGTAGGTTCAGTGATTTGTGTACAAACACATGTAACTCCAGTCGAAACAGAAAGAGTGTTTCATTCTAACCAGCTTTAAAGTCCATATTCACCACCACCACCGTTATTCTTTAGCACAGCCTCAACTCTCTTAGACCAGCTCCTTTCTTTAAGTCAGGAGCACTTCTCCAGGCTTCTTGAAGGACGTTCCAGAGCTGTTCTTTGGATGTCAGCTGCCTTTTGTGTTCCCTGTGGAGATGATCTCACACTGCTTCTGAAACTGCTCAGGTACAGAGACTGTACTGAAAATGAGAGACAACAACACTGTCCCTCAATGACACATTAAAATACAAAAATATCTAGATCTGTAGAAGCAGGATGTGAAGAAATACTTTTGGCACAGTATTGTTTATATATATCCTGTGGGAGGATAAGACAGAGGAGCAGTTTTTCCTAAGCTCACACTCTCATTTTCTACTGGCTGAAGCTTCAGAAGCTGAAGCGAAAAAATGATCCGCTACCGTGGCAAATTCACATTACCAAGTCGTCTCCCTTTCAACTCAACTGGCTATTTCTCCACATTAATTTAAAATAGACTTTGTCTGAATATTGGCATTATATGGAAACATGAGCAGATTTTCAGTGATTCCTCTTTTTGGCTGTATAGAATCGAAATATATAACTTGCAAAAAAAAAAAAAAAAAGAAAACTGCTAATTTGTATATACGTTTTCTATAATGCAGGAATGGTACCTTCCAGTAACTATAGTAACTGTGCCTAATGCACTGAGGAATTAATTCACCTGATTCACTTGCTGAACGCAAGGCAATGGAAATCGTACTAAATCTGCAGTTTTTATCCTCATGGATTTAAATTCTGTTCAGTAATGTGTATTTATATTTGTACCACAGCAAGGCCTGTACGACACACAGCTCATGACTAAGCGAACATCCCCAGAAATGAACTTTTTGTACATCAGAGAGCATTTCGGAAAAGGAACACTGCACTCGCTGCAGAGCATCCTGACTTTGAAGTGGGATGTAGGTCACGCTTCTAGCACAGCTCTCTCTCTCTCTCACACACACACACACACACACATATATACACACGCTGGAGGCATGACACAAGCAAAAAACGCAGACGGGTCTCAGCAGGACTGAACAGCGCCGTGGGATGAAAAATGGTCCACCATGACCCGGCTTGGGCTGTGCGCCAAGAGCAAAGGAAACACACCCACCCACACACACACACACACACACACACACACACACACACACACACACACACACACACACACACACACACACACACAGAGAGTGAAGCGCTCTGTGCTACCAGAGCTGGAGATCAAGTCACCCTGGATGATCGCCATGGTGACCAGCCCAGATCTCCCCTCCCGCTGTGAGGTCAGCGTTACCATGGCAACAAACCAGCTGAGTGGTAATCTGCTCTTGTTTATATGCACAGCCAGGATAAGGGGGGGGGAGTGAGATGAAGGAGAGGGAAAAAAGGGAGGGGAGAAAAGAGGATGAGGGAGGAAAAGAAGGGAGAGGAGAAGGAAAAAAAGAGGACAAGGGAGTGGAGGGGAGGAAAGTGAAGAAGAAACAGAAGGAGAGAAGGGGGTGAATGAGGAAGGGGCTGAGGGTGAAGAAGAAAGGTGGAAAAGGAGAGCAGAAGGTGAGAAGGGAAGGGCAAAGGTAAACACAGACAGGATCGTTTGCCAGCAGTAATGGGCCTGGGCTGAGTGGATCGAACCCAGGCCCAGTTCGGGACGGAAACGGGGTCAGTATGGCGACCCTTTTAATGACCACCGCTTCACCAGCCCTTCCCTGCCATATAAGGCCTGGCTCACATTCAAAAGATGCAGCGAAATCCTATAGGCCGAGACGTTTAGGAAGGGACTGAGGTTCTACCTGCCCCCCTCCACCCAGGCCCCTCCCACCACATGAATATTAATGAAGCACCCAACCCCCTTCGGTGCACAGGCTTTTACAGCAGTGATGTTTTATTGCCACAAGAGGCTCTATTTCTGTGCATCATGCTGAAACATGCACTGGTGTGTACACACACACACACACACACACACACACACACACACACACACACACACACAAAAGAGCCCACTTCCTTCCTCTTCCTCTACATATTGGTGCATTTTTCATCTTACCCTCTACAAAGTGCCTCTCTGGTGGGACATTTGTGGGACAAAGCAAATAGGGATTGTGTCTGGTGCCATCTACTGACCAGAAAATGCACAAATCTGTGAATAACACACCAAAAGCAAGACAAGTGATCATTCACTAATTCACATTTCATCAAAAAACACTCACTTCCCTACCAACACCCAACAGAATACAGTGGGTCCATACATCTGGAGTCCCTTTTTTATCCTCATGTGGATTTAACAGAAGGAGCGCCTTTGGATTGGCAGAAATGGTCAAATTTGCATAATCTTCTGCTCACTTGTTCAGCGGAGATGTTTTGGAGGCCACGTTTTTGTGGTGTAGTCTTGAACTGGTGCTAACGTTTGAAATCTTGCTTTTCGTGTATTTTGTGGTCTAGCGGTGGGACACTCACCAATGGACCAAAGGTCACAGGTTCAAATCCCACCTCCAGCACCACCACCAGTTTCTGAGCAAAACCCTGAACCCAGTGCTGCTCCAAGGGGACAGTCCTGTAATTAGGAAATGAATAAGAGTATATATATTATATAGTTTATATAGAGACATACATAACCTGGAGATCAATCTGGAATCCAAATGAAATGAAAAATTGTATATTTGTACTTTTTACTGAACTATCCCATTAAACTAATGTCAGTGGGCGCCAAATATTATCTGCAATCTGTATCACTTTAATGACTCAAAAGAAGAACAAAAAGCAATTTAAAGTCTCAAAAAATTAATTTCTTTAATGAAACCTCCTCACAGTGCTTAAATCTCATCAGTATACATACTACAGAGAAGAACCAGTGCTAATGAACATAAAACAGGTCCTGTAAACACTAGCTGAGTGGCCTTAAATATCTATAGATACATACATACACACACATATATATATGATATAATCCCACAAGCCTCATGTTTTTTTTTTTAGATACAGATTAATACTAGTGTTGCAACTTCAATGGAGCCTTAATCTGCATCTGGGACACTGTATACATGCCACCCAGATTTAAAGAACAGCCTTCATGTATAGAATGTCAACACAACATGGATCCTGGAGTTAATATTAAGCCATGAATGCTTATATAAGCTTCATATGCGTCATGTGATCGAGTGTCAAAGTGCTGCTATTGATCCTGATTATGAAAGGCTACTCTGAACTTTGTGTAAGAACTTTAAATGTGTGTATTAGTGTGGTTTTTAAGGTCATCCAGCCCTGTTGTGGACCGTGCTGCACTGAGAGACAGGCACTGCTTCGGAAGGTCCTCTCATAGAAGACATTAATGACAGAACAAACTGCCAACACATGGAATGCACACGATCCGTAAGGAAGACTCTCACTTTCCCAACGACAACCTGAAACAGAGGGAAAAACTCAAATGACCAATCCCATAATGCACCACAGAATTACATACACTATGGACACTCAAAAATAAACCACACATCCTGCTATATGCAGTGCCGCGCAAGTCTTTATTTTAAAATCCTATTTTCTGCCTGTCAGACTGAGGATTAAATGAAAGAAACGGGAACAAATGTTTTGGGAGATGGCGTGGTGAGGGTCGTTTGAGATGTAGAAGATGAAGTTTGGAAGCTGTAGCTCCCGCATGCTTTGACTCGTCACCGCGTCATGAACAAACTCAGTCTGCGTTCTTCTCTCCTCTCTACAGCAACTTCTTTTTCAGGTCAGAGTGAACGTGTGCAGCTAAACTGGCAGTCGTGATCACGGGGAAGAGGGGGGGGTGAAGGGGGCTGTGAATAGCGTATTGAATGGAGGGTGTCAAATTTAGCTGATCAGGTCAAGCTGATCCGCTGAAGCAACTAGAGCATGACGCACACATCAATTATGTAGACGCCTCCCTGCTTTCATCATCAGCAGAAGCAAGAGCATCATCGTAGATGTTAAAGCCTTCTCTTGAAGTTGCTTCAGCCAATAAACAATAAGCAAATGTACACGGTTCCTTCTCCCCAGGTCTGCGTAGCGTTTCTTCCAGGAGTTCCCGGTTTCTTTCCAAAGGTTGGAGATGCTATATTGCCCCCTAGGTGTGACTGCGTGCATGTGTGTTTGTTTGCCCTGTGATGGACCTGCAGCTGATCTTCACTTGAGACCTCACAGATCTAAAAATCATGGTTCCTCGTTAAGATGCTGCCTGTCCATCATAAAGGTCTTAAAGAAGACTTTTGCTGTTGCAGAACCAGGTTCCGTCAGTTCTGGCTGCAGTTAGAAGATGAAATATGTTCTAATTTAGCGTCAAATGATAAGATTAACTGTCTTTAACTGGAGCATCCATACTCGGGGGCACAGAAACACCAGCTCCACCCCTGGAGCCTCTACATTTTCTGATCTGGACAACAGGCAAGGAAAGGAGCTTACTTGTCGAAGGAGCTGTCCTGCAGGTTCAACACCAGACTGTCTGCGTTAAGATACACCTTGTTCTGGGAACTTGCCACCTGTGGAAGAGCCGGGAAGATTATTTTCATTCATTTAGACCTGATGCTTATCATAAAGTGCTAAAAGATAAAAAAACATTCAAGTTAGTATGAAAACCAGTCATATGAATATTACACGGTGGTGAAATGACAGGAGGCTCAGAGTGCTGTTATTATAACTAATGAGGTCTGGCTTGTTTGGAGCACTTGTCTCACCGTCTTGGCGATGTTTTGGGCGGCTCTGATGCGTCGGAGCTTCAGGTAGCCAGGATTCTTCGTTATAGCCTCTCCCAGCTGAGTTATTAAAAAAAAACAAAAAAACAAAACAGGGTAAAGAAGAGTTACAAGAGTTCTCAAAGCTGCAGTCCAGGGCTTTGGCCACCAGGGGGCTCCAACACTGCAAATGTAAACCTGACTTCTTTTCATTTGGGAGCTGATCAATCATGCATTATGAACGACACTCAGATATCTACAATAATAATTTACACAGTGTAGACTTTAAAAGTGATAAATGACATCAATATGACAAACACCAGAGGTTATTAGGATAAAGCATTTCAGAAATATCAAAGATATTAACCCACATTAAACCACCATAACTGCCTCTGATATTTAAAGGACCTTTTAAGTCCTCATTTCCTGTTCCAGGTATATGAGGTGGAGGAAAAAAACTCTGCAGGGTGCTAGATCTGTATGTCTAGAGTTAAAGAGCGGAAAAAATACCATTTTAGCAGCCTGGGCTTCTCCCTCGGCCTGGATGATCTTCTGCTTCTGGTCCTGCTTGGCCTTTTCCACGTAAAACTGGGCCCTCTGTGCCTCCTGCTGGGCTGATCATTAGAAAAAAACGAATAAAACTGGTGAATTTTCTAAGAACAAAGTGAAACATGGAAGCGCCTGTGTCTAAATGCAGTGGGGACGGCTGATCGAGGAACCCGTCTTGAGTTTTTTGGCTGCAGGTTTGGAGGATGCACTTGGTTTTGGTTCACTGTGTGTTCAGAACGGCAAACAGTCACTTTCACTTTGAAGCGCCCTGTAGCAAAGCCATCGCTGAAAACCGAGATGGGACAGAAAGTTAAGAAAGTTTTCCCAAGCAATGTGGCTATGCTGAGGTTCATTTATAGTTTTGTGTGGCTGTAAGTTTAGGGTCGGTCCATCTTCTCTTTAGACGCCCATCTCCTCATCTTTCTAGAGATTTCATTTTTAAAATCTTATTACTCCTGGTATGAAGCTTCATTCCTCTTTTTCGATGATCCTGTACCTTCCCCAATGAAGCAGCTCGAGCTTGACACTACTTATTAACTTATTTTCTTATATCCATAAATGTAAATATCTGAACACATTTCTCTGAGAGGAGATGATATGAGATCTGCACCGGATGTGCAATAAAGAAGTAAACTTAGTGACTGAACACTCCCCATGCAAATCTTTTCTGTAAGAGTGCATTGTGGGTACTGTAGTCCTTACCGACTTGTTTGGCCTCAACAGCTGCAGTGTATTCCTTGCTGAAACTCAGCTCTGTAATGGCCACATCATCCAGAATAATGTTAAAGTCTTTAGCTCTCTCTATCAGATCCCTCCGGATGAGGAGCGACACCTACATGTATGAAAACAAATTTTTAAAAAAGCCACATGATTATAGAAGGATGTAGCGCAAAAGATTACCGATTTATTTACAGGAATAAATAAAAAAATAAATTTGTGAAACAGAAGGAACATTGTTAGATGATAAATAATAATTAGTAAATATTTATTACTATTAAAAAATGTTCTCATCTTTAAATATCACCAGTTTTGAAAGACAAATTCTATTTTTGAATTCCATTTTCCCCTTGCGGTCCCAGGCTGAATGTCCTCTAGAACGTCCTCCTGTACCTGTGCTCTCTGTGTGATGAGCTGCGAGGCGTTGAATTTGGCCACGACGCTCTTCAGCACCTCGTTAACAATGGAGGGCAGCACACGCTCATCATAGTCCTTCCCCAGGTGCTGGTAGAGGAAAGGCAGGTTGGACACCACAGGGCGGGACAGCACACGCAGAGCAATGCTCACCATCTGAAGGTCTGCAGGAGACGCAGAGACTTTACTAACGAGCCCCTCAGAACAGAAACAGGCCGCGGCAACCATTAAGCAATTTATCAAAAGGCCCATTAGCGGTTGTTCTCGTTTGATTTTGATGCTCAAACATGAAGAAAGTCACCTTTGCTTCCTGTGAGGGATGAAATCTTCCTGGGTCTGGCCCGGACATCATAGATGATGGGGTACTGGAACCAGGGTATCCTAAAAATAGAAATCAGTAAAAACATAGTTAAAAACATATAGACAGTGCTGTGCAAAAGTCAAGCCTATCACTTCCTCATATTTTACTTCCTGAAGGACAGTGTTGTTGTCTCTCATTTTCAGTCCAGTCTCTGTACCTGAGCAGTTCTCCAGATCTTCCTGAAGGACAGTGTTGTTGTCTCTCATGTTCAGTCCAGTCTCTGTACCTGAGCAGTTCTCCAGATCTTTCTGAAGGACAGTGTTATTGTCTCTCATTTTCAGTCCAGTCTCTGTACCTGAGCAGTTTGATAGTTCTGTGTTGGTTAATCCACACAGTGATCTACGTCTGAACCTTCAAGCGGAACCAAGTGTCTAACTTAAGACATGAAGCAGTGCAGGTGCAGATGATTCCAGATGATCAGGTGATTTGTTCACTGCTTTTTTTCTAGAACCTATCTAGACCCTTTGCAGGGTTACTATAATGTAATAAGTTTGATTGTTTAAATAATGATTCATCATTTAAATGATAAAATGAACGAAGAAGCTGGTGACCAAATTCATACTTGGTCTCAAACCCAAAAAAAGGTCAATGAATTAGAATCTGTTTAGTCAAAGGTGCTGGTCACTTAAAAAGTTACGTAAATGTAAACTCCACACACCTGAAATGAAGCCCCTCAACCAGGACTGTGTCCTTCTCTATTCCTCCGATTCTGTTGAAGATGATGGCTCTCTGTCCTCCCTCCACTGTCACAACAATCAGACAGACATCAGTGTTCACCAACTCATGAATTCATCGCTCACACAATTTCACACCACTTAATTTCCAGGAAAGAATCTGTTCACGAAGCAGAAAACTGCAAATATGAACAAATCTCTTAACAACTGTCCTGAATAGGTCCATGTTCATGTCCATTTATGAGGGTCTGAAGACTCTGTCTCATGTCTTGTGTTCTCAAACATGTTGATGAGAGAATTTGGCCTTGGTGCCGCCGTGTTTTTATACCCCAGAGAAACAAGAGGACTTCAGACTTAAAGCAGTGAAAAACGCTGCATTTATTTCATGCGATTCGAAGCTGAGAGTTGAGCATTTTAAACCTCTTTTTGAGCTGAGAACGCGTCTCACCTGAAAACTGTCCTGCTGCGCTACGTGAGAAAGGACGACGGGCCAAATTTGCCTGATTCTGAGCACATTGTTTGGAGCTCATGCGTGAAAACAGCTTTAGTTTCAATTTTCTTAAATTTAAATGACAGAATGAACCTTTATCGAACTGAGACAATAACTATGGCTTTGACTGGTAGTCTTGGGGGGAGAAAAAAACCCAGAATATATTATTATTATTATTATTATTATTAGTAGTAGTAGTAGTAATAATAATAATAATAATAATAATAATAACAAAAATAGTAGTAATAAAAATAAAAACTAAATAATATATAAACAATATAAATACAAAAGCATTAAATAAAAAGATTACGAATAATAATAAAAAAAATATTTATTAAAATGGACCAGTGTTTGACCTGCTGCCTCATAAGCGTTTATGTAAACGTGTGCAGAAACGTTACCCGTGTACATCGATTCTTTAACCCCGTACGCCAGCGCTCCAGCCCCGATAAGCAGTTTTGCACCCAGTCCAATTCCTCTCGGACCAGAGGACATCCGGCCAGCGATCTGCCTCAGCTGCTGCAGGAAACCCTGGACGGGGCAGAGAGGAGGAAGAGACAGCCTAAATAAATATTGAACAATTCACTGTTTTAATATAAAAATACCACAATTCCAATTAAATCTTTCAGTGGTGGCCTAGTGTTCAGGCGCCATCATCAGAAAGTCACGGTTTTGAATCCTGGAACAGTAGGTCGCATTGAGGTGCCCTTAAGCACGGTACCGTACCCATCACTGCTCCCTGGGTGACAACATAGTCACTTTCACTTCATTCTCTAGCACTGACCCACTGTATTTGAATAAAATCGAAGGATGTCATTGGTTAATTAATCTGTTTAAACTGCAATTGAATAATAATTAATAACACTACTATATATTATAATACATTTAACACCCAAAAAATGTTCAGCTCTTGACTGGTGGATCTTCCACAATAAAAGGATATTAAAAAATATATAAATTAATGAATAATAAAAAAAAAAAGATTTGGGGATTTTTCATTATTTGACATTTATATAACTTAAATTATATAACATTTATTTGAATCTTTTATTAAACTGTTCAGTGAAATATTATATTTGAGGGAGTACTGAACCGGTTTCAGGACAGAAGCAAAAGCAGAATCGACCAGAAATGGACTTTTTAAAAGAAATAAACACAAAACACTGCCATTAATTAGAAAACTGTGCTGGATTACAAACAGGCCACTATTTTAAATTCAACTCGATTTATTCCACTCTGTTAAGTTCACTCTAGCAAACCAATCAGCAGCGAGACAGGAAATAATAAGCTTTAACTGTGAGCCAGATTAAGTCTGAACAATCTGATAATGTGGAGGAGAGCTGGCATCGAGGACCCGAAGTGATTAACAGCCTCACTAACGAACGAACAAAGTCTCTCTTGTTATTCCGAGGACTCAAAAGTGTTTACTGAACATGTCGGAAAAGTCTCTGTCCCTGTCTGAGCCAAAGGAGATCAAGGTTAGAGCGAGTGGTTTGGCTCTCGGGGACAAATTCGCACCGCTGTGTCCATTTCCCCCTTTAAACACTTTATACTTTATTTAATATCTTATGTATTCCATCATCTATGCTGATTTATCATGACAGAGTCATTCTGGATATTAAACAATGTTATTTTTCTTCCTGTCCTCCTTCACACTGTCCTCCTGCTCCTCTTCCTCTTCTCCTCTTTTCTGGCAGCTCCATCTTCAATCTCCATCTGGGGCAGTGGTGGTTAGGGCTTTGGCCACAGGATCGGAAGATTGTGGGTTCAAACCCCTTGCCAGTAGGTTGCCCTGAGGTACCGTCCCCAACACTGCTCCCCGCGCGCTTTCAATAGCTGCTCCCTGCTGCACGGTGTTTGCATGGGTTACATGCAGAGGCCCAATTTCGTTGCGGTTCACTGTGTGCTGTGCTGTGACCTCGCAATGAACAGGGTTGTCACTTTCACTTTTGAAATCCTTCTCCTGATCTACTCCTCGTCTCTCCTGTGGACATGTCCAAACCAACATGATCTTGCTTCTCTGAGTTTGTCTCCAAACCATCCAACCTGTGCTGTCTCTCTATTACCCTCATTTCTAATCCTGTCCAACTTCGTCTCTCCCGGCACTAAAATACCAGCATCTTTAACTCTGACACCTCCAGCTCCATTGTCTTTTCAACACCGTCTCCAACCCCTATAGCATAGCTGGTCTCACTACCGTCACCAACCCCTATAGCAAAGCTGGTCTCACTACCGTCTCCACCCCCTATAGCATAGCTGGTCTCACTACCGTCTCCACCCCCTATAGCATAGCTGGTCTCACTACCGTCTGCAACCCACATAACACAGCTGGTCTCACTACCGTCTCCAACCCGCATAACATAGCTGGTTTCACTACCGTCTCTAACCCGTATAACATAGCTGGTCTCATTACTGTCTCCAACCCACATAAAATAGCTGGTTTCACTACCGTCTCCAACCCGCATAACATAGCTGGTTTCACTACCGTCTCCAACTCGTATAACATAGCTGGTCTCATTACCCTCTCCAACCTGCATAACATAGCTGGTCTCACTACCGTCCTGTAAACCTTCATACCCTTTCATACCTAATTGTTTTAAGGTAGCTGTACAATAGGAAGCCTGGAGTCAGGACAGGCATGCGAGGAGTCAGACCACCTTAAAAAATCTTCAGTGAAGTGAAGCGACGTTCCCTAAAAGTGTAGGTTAATTCTTATTGGTGGAACCCCAGTGCATAATTCTGAGTTTATGCAAAGTTTCCTTCTGTCAATGTACCCAGAACCAGGGTCATAAAGATCACAAACATAACATTTATAAACTGACAGTGTGATTTCTTTTGGAAAATATGAATATTATAAATCCTGGGACATTTAATGGGACATTTTAATGCTCTCCACCACTTCTGAGCACAGCCCAGAGGGTTAAACACAAGTGGAAGATCTGGAGAAGCTCTAAAATGTACATTTTAACTCCTGGTGCGAATCAGATCATCAGCAGAATCAAAAATGTGTCCAGTTTCTGACATTACTGAGGACTGTTTACCCAGAACGAGCCCAACAGGAAGTAAAACCCAACGCTAACAATACTGTAAACCACCAAAACACTCGGACAGTGTCAATATCAGTGTTTTTGTTAAGGTTTTCAGTAAATACTCACTCCAGGCTCTTTATTCGCCATGCTGCTGCCGCCACACTCCAAGGTCGTGCCAGAGTACTTCCGGTTTCGCCGCGGTGCGTTATGGGTTTTGTAGTTCTAATCAGTGAGGATGGAGTTTGGTGCTTTTTCCGGCGTGTTGTGTGAATAATTATTCACAGGGGGGGTCTGAGGAGGAAAAGCCCCAACCTTGAGACCTGGGTTCACAGATGTAATGAGTTTCATTAGACATGAGTGATCAGGCCTTCTCCCTACTGCCCTGTACCCTACACCCATAAACCCTACTCCTCTGTACACTATTCCCTTGTACCCTACACCCATAAACCCTACTTCCTGTACACTACTCCCCTGTACCCTATACCCATAAACCCTACTCCTCTGTACACTACTCCCCTGTACCCTACACCCATAAACCCTACTTCCTGTACACTACTCCCATGTATCCTACTCCTATATACCCAAATCCCCTGTACCCTGCTCCCCTGTACCCTACACCAATAGAGTCTGTTCTCATGAACCCTACTACCCTAGACCCTACTCCCATGTATCTTACTCCTATATACCCTACCCCCAAGTTTACCTGGCTTTAAGTGTTTCACAAGATACTGTCATTTTAAAGGTGTTTTCTAGCCTTTCTAGGTAAAATATCACTCTGGAATGGAGGCGTACCCCAGCATGTGTTGACCAGACTTCTAAAGCATATTTTAAGCATATTTTCACCAGTTTAAGTGAACTTCAGAAGTGTTAAATGGAGAAAAATGTCAACATAACAGGCAGAAATGAACCTCTTCCTTTTTTATTGTAAATCAAGCACTACTCTCATTTTCAATTTTGTTGAGCTAAGGTTAAGGAAACATTCCAAAATATTAATTTAAGATCAGTAAGTCAGTCATTTCCTGGGCCGCTTGTCCTAATTATGGGGGGGGGGTCCATCCCAGCTCACACAGGGCAAAGGACGGGGACACACCCTGGACAGGTTGCCAGCCTATCGCAGGGAATATATTTAAGATGAAATTTTAAAACTTGTGGCCATTAATTCAGAACATGACATTGCCTGTATTTTCCAGGAGAGGGCATTGTAACCCAGACGCTTAAAATTTAAATGTAGGCCTCAGGTTATCTCTGGAGTCCATTGAATCCTTAAACTGACAGTAACCTTAAGACCCATGATTTTGCCACTACTATAAACTATGACATTTGTATGATTTTATGTTCCCAGAACAGATACAATACATAATTCCTAAACTGTTCTCTGCATAATCTCTTCAGGACTATTTACAATACTGTTCCAAAGTCCTGAGAACCTCATTTCCTCATATTTTGCTCCCAAGGAGTCAGACTTTCCTGTATTTTTAATGTTCTTCAAGCAGAACAAAGCATCTAACTTGACATGAAGCAATGAAGAAACAGGAGCAGATGATTGCAGATGGTTAGGTGATTCGTTTACTGCTGATGCTGAACGCTGAGTGGGTGGAGATGAGTGGGAGGAGTGATCTATGACAGATGGATATCAGCAAGAATGAAAGGGAAGACTTACAGGGCGGTAGTGAGACCAGATATGTTAAAACAGGCGGAGGAGCTGGAGGTGTCAGAGTTAAAGATGCTGAGATTTGCGTCGGGAGGGACGAGGATGGACAGGATTAGGAATGAATATATCAGAGGGACAGCTCAGGTTGGACAGCTTGGAGACATTATGAGAGAAAAGAAGAAGATACAGAAGACAGGAAGACATGGACATGAATGATCCACAGTGGAGACTCCTACATGTGAACAGCCAGAAGAAGATTTTTCTTATCTCTCTAGTTTTCGTTGTAGCAGGATTTCCCTTTTTCCTGTCTCTTATGGTACAGATGGCTCTGGTGGGACGGTCTGATTTTTTATTTTTCAGGAGCTCAGTGCCTGACACTGTGTCTGACATGCTGATTACTACCTCTGCCAAACACACCTATCTTTCACTTCCTGTGCCTGACAGGCCTGCTTTTTGAGCCAGCATCGAGGCACCCTGGCCTACACACACACACACACACACAAACACACACCTACACACACACACACACATCCATGCTGCATGATACCGGCTTAGTGATTACTGTTATATTTGATTGCTGGAAAATCCAACAGTGTATCAAGATTAAGCTTAATGACGTGAGACCTTTACCTTAAAACAAAGTTCAGTCAGATTTAGTCTGGGATCACCACTTAGTCAGGGTCCTGCAGGGGAGGGGTTCACATTTGGTCAGAGGAAGGTGTGAGAAGCTGAAGGGATGATAGTTCTTTTGCCCTCTGTTTTGGTTGACATTGCCCAATATAATGCAGCCAGAGTCTCCTAATCTAAACCTTTATGGTGAGAAAAAGAGTGGAACAAGGGTTTATCTTGAAACTGAAGAATAAAAACAGGCCCAGTACAGACTCGGTGCGCAAGGACAGTCTTTTCCTCTTTTTTGCAGACAGAGCCTGATTACAGTGCTTACTGCTGGAAGCGCTGACCAAGAAAGAACGAGAAGCAGCTTTTAGATTAAGGCTGGTGACCTCCGTTGACCTCCACTGACCTCCAGGATGTCCAAGGTATTTCTCTGCCTTTTTTAGCCCTGTGAGCATACTCTCTAGCTCTATTCCCCCGCCCCATCACCATCCCCCAAACACACTCCATCACACCCCCACCCTCACAACGCCAACACCACCATCAAGATAAGCAGCTCCAAGAATGGAGGGATGAATGAATAACTACAAAAATACTGCAGAAGTCCTTTTCTATATATTTTGTCCATCAGATTAGACGTCAGGCTCTGTGCGATTACTTGTGTGTGAATCTTGAAGTAAATGAGCTGTGCGTGGTGTTGATAGTGTGCATGAGTGTGTGTGTGTGTGTGTGTGCGTGCGTGTGTGTGTGTGCGTGCGTGTGTGTGTGTGTGCGCATGTGTGTGTGTGGTGATGGGGCACCTTCCATCCCCCCTCCCGCTGACAAAGCAGCCGTTACACCCTTGGAGACACACCGTCACAGACTGTAAATGGCACAGATGGGACCCAAATCCCACTTCCGCACATTCAAGCAAGGAGGTGTTAAATCACCCCACTGGAGGGAGTGAGAATGAGAAACAGAGAGAGCACCTAAAGGCTTTTCCAGACACAAAATATGCCTGATTTGCCTAATGCTTCTCTTTCATACACACCTATATGGAGTCCTGCTGAATTATGCATTCACTTGTCTGTGTGTCTGCCCTGTGATGGACTGGCGACCTGTCAGGGTGTCTCTGCTTTTCGCCCTGTGTGGGGCAGACTCCAGCACCGTCACGACCCTAATCAGGACAAGCAGCTATGAAAATGAGCAAATCTCATTTTAAAGATCCCACTCAGACATTTAGATCACACAGAAAGAGTGTGCACATCACTGAGGTATAAACATCACTGAGGCACCAAATCTAGCACCCCACCAGACAGGTTTGCAGACAATTTCCACGCTTGTTGGCTGACGGCTGATGTGCGAATTCCGCACTAGGCCACCGATGGTGTGAACGCCATGGGCGTTGTCATTGTGTGACCTCAGAGCAGTCTGACATCAGCCCATCTGGAGGCTGAGACTGAGCGGGAACATTGCCATTCATTTCCATGCGGCGGAGTCTCGGCTCGTTGGCCGGGGCCCATCCCGCTGACCTCCAGTCAGCACGGGTCAAATCAAATGCCTCTGCTCAGGATGACACAGGGCTCATCAACCTACAGGGGTCCACTGCTTCTGAAAGCTCCAAACAGATTTAAGCTCATATTAATGGTACGTCCCAAACCCGACTTTTATCCTGACAGCAAAAAATATTTGACTGGCACCAGTTTTTCCCATTGACTACTGATGAAGCCGATCAATCAGCCCAGGTTCGGTCGCTGTTCACAGTAACCAGAACATTCAATTTCACACTCGAGCCCCAATAATCAATCCTGAATGGTAAGAATTTGCAAGAAAAGCCCATTGCTGTAACAGCCACTGGGACGTCTGTAGAAAAGAGTTAATTCCGCTGTAACACTTTACACACAAATGCAACACCCTAGCAACCACAAGACACACCATAGCAACAGGTTGAAACATAAATTAAACAACATCTGGGATATTGTTGTTATCATTGAGAAACCACCTAAGAGATCATTGCAGGTAAAGGACTTTTTCATGTATTATTGTTATTATTAGTAGTAGAAGTAGTAGCAGTATTAGTCATAGTATTAGTTTTAGTATTATAGATCCAGCACCACCAGCTTAAGCAGCTTAGATAACGGATGGATGGATGTATGGATGGACAGACAGATTTATGGACAGATGGATAGACGGTTGGAAGGTTGAGAGATACTGTGGGTCACCTCTGGAACTCGTTTCATAGTGTCCAGTTTTATAACCATCCTATGGTAGTACAACAGTTACCATGGTTACAGAACATGAAACATAGTCACTGATTTTCATCTGGTTTCTGTAATTTAGGACCAACTATGGCTTTAATCAGTTCATTGACTTTCATGGCATGATCACTTTCATATATACTTCAAGATTAATGTGTCTTAACTAGAAACGAATCTCCTTATTCTTCTGCAGAAGATGGAAAGTAGAGGTGATGCAGATTTCATGCAATTCCAGAAGGAGACTCTTCAAATGTGCAATTACTTTTCATATGACTGTTTTTTTATTCTGATTAGTTAACCCGGGTCTTTACTGTGCACCAGGGCAGCAGTTTCCTAAACTAATTCTTTCATTTCCAGCCTCGACTCGACACAAAGGCATAAACACCAGCATCCCTGTGCTGAGAGACAGTCGGGAGGGGAGTTCTGATTGGACGCTTATGGAAACTTTCCCCTTTATGGGGTCGTTCACTTAGAGAGGCTTTCAGAGGAACCGGAGAAGTGAAGCCTTTTAAATTTCCCTGATGAAAGCAGACGCGTGCAGATGAATGGATGGAGGACCAGAGCAGAGACTGAATGCATTTCCATTTGAAGAAAAAAACAAAGCTAAAAAATGCCTACAGTGATTTGAAGGAAGTGTGAGGGTTTATAAAAACCAACACAGTTGGGCATAGTCTGACTTTTTAAATCAAAACTGAGTAATGGATGTAGTAATTATGGTATAGTTAATTATTTAATGATGAAAAACATTGTCAAATCTGCATGTTTCAAATTAGGTGTTTGATTTTTAAACATAGAAATAAATTAATAAATAAATTCAAATGATTTTTAGCGATAATAAAACAAATAATGTACTAAGTTGAATAATTACTTCTAATACTACCCATAACAGTATCTTTAATAATAACAATAATAAATGTAGTAGTAATATTAATAACCAATATATTATATTAATAGGAGTGTAATAAGTTGTATTATTACTAATTATTGTTTTTATACATATTATTATTAGATTTATTTCATTTTCAGAATGACACATTTTGAATTAGAATTACACATTTTTAATATTAACAATACTATTAAGAACAGCAATACTGATTTGCATAAGTAATGATAATATAAAATAATTCTGTATATTCATATATTACTAAACAATACATTATTTTCTGTGAGTTGGCAATTGAAACTGAAAGCGACTGCTCTTGTTATTGTGAAACACGGCACACATAGAAATACAATCAAAATCAACCTCTCTTCTTTTCACCCACACACACCGACCAGCAGGGGGCAGCTATTTAAAGTGCCCAGGGAGCAGTGATGGGGCGGTACCTTGCTCAAGGGCACCTCAGGTACCCCTCGAACCCATGACCTTCCGATCCTTCCGGTCCTAGTCCCTAACCACTAGGCCATCCCCGGAAATGATTTCTTGCTAAAGTTAGCAAGTTAGCCTCTCAAAAAACCAGAGCACTAATGAATTAACAGCTGAGTTTTTGAATTTGGGGATCTCTAGATTATAAGAAGAAATAGATGTTGTTGATGTTTGGTAGTCTGATATAAAGCTGAATTACCCAGATGGGGCCGTATGTTCCTGTAGAGGATCTCCTTAAATCAATACAGTTTTTGTGATCGATCACCTTTGGTTAATAATTAAACACCCCTGCCCTGATGAGAGGGCTTTTCCAGGATGGAAACACATCCACCGGGACCACTGATTGGTTAGAGGATTGGGGGGGGGTAAATCATGGGATGTGGCCTTTGCAGTCAGACCTGTGGAAGATTTTTAGCCAGAACCCTCAAACCCACCATTAATAAAAACACATCCATCTATCCCTCATCATGGAGCTCATGGTGGCCCGGATGCTTAATAAAACACCTTTCCTTCTCTTTTCACTGATCTGTGTATCATAGAAACATCACATCACCCCAAACATGTAACACAAGTGACAGGACAGCCACATGGCCTGTGTTAGCCAGAAATGGGAAGCACAAATCCTTCATTACTGTCCTTTAATATCAGTACTGTCAGTATTTTTTCCTTTTACCAACATTTTTTCCCTCAATATCTCGCCTTTCTACTCCGTCCATCTTCAGGACACACTCCTTACTTTAGATCGAATGCATTTACGATGAATTCTCCATTATTTCATCTTCCCATCAGCACTCATTTCAGCCTTTTGTTACTGTACAGATATTGTAGTGGTGGTGAATGGAACCAGGAGTCTCCACCCAAATCTGTGGGTTTTCCATCCCCAAGTAAAGAACTAAATCACTTTTTTCTTTGGTTCCCAGCATAAATGGGTTTAGTTTAAGTCCAAAATCCTGTCCGAACTCTAGTAAGACAATGTCTCAGATGTCAGGAGTAAAAGAGTAAACGACTGAACAAGAGTGAAAGTTACTATTAGTCACAATAAAACAACAGTGAACAACAATAAAATACATCCTCTGCTTTCAACCCACACACACCGTCTAGCAGGGGGGCAGACATATCCAGTATCCGGGGAGCAGGGCTGGGGACTGTACCTTGCTCAAGGGCACCTCAGAGCAACCTACTAGTCTGGGATTCAAACCCACGACCTTCTGATCCTGGGCAATCGTCTCTAACCACTAGACAACCGATGTTCAAAAATGCGAATCGTAGATACTCAAAAGACGTCAGGCAGATGAAATATCTGAACCTGAGTCCAAACCCTGTTGGTAGGTAGGAAATTGCCGTGAACTGGTTGAGATGAGCTACAGCCAGAGAGAGAGCAGGCCACAGAATTTGGGGAACAGAGGAGTTTACATTTCATTTGAACTTTCATTTCTTCTCATTTTTTGCGGCCCAAACAGCTCGGATCCCTCACTTGTTTCATTTCTGAAAAAAATATAGTCCCATCACACACAGCCTGTCCCCTCAATCCCCACCTCATTGATCTGGTGAGGGTTTGGAGAGCAGACGGTCTGGTGAGAGGTTGTTCCTGGTGAAAGATCTTGTAATGTGGGACCCCCAGTCACTGATCAGTGTAAACCACACACACTTCAAGATCCCCAAGGTGTTGTTTGTGGACAGTACAGACCACTCTCCAACCGTCAGGGCTTGCTTATGTTCTTCTCTGTGCATTTGGGGTTATTTTTCTCCAGATGATGATGAAAGAGAGCTGAATAGAGAAGAGAGTGAGGATTTTGCAGCTGCAGGGATTTTCAGTCTTGACCTCATTTCTGAATTATGGCTCTAGAGGGGGAAAATATTAGATTAAATTTGAAGAGTTTGGCTCATTAATTTGGAGCTGACACGGAAAACAGAACGGATGAGTGGAAGCGAATCGGCCTCGCTGATTAAACCTGGAGTGGTACACTGAGAAACACACTATCAATCATAATAAAAGGCTTTGCATCAGAGGCCAGCCGTCCTGAGGAGGAGGGTCCTCACCATGTCAAACCACCATTTTTTAGAAAAGTAACATATTACCGTGTATCTCATGATAATATATCATGGTGGGGATGTTATTTTGGTTATTTCATATGTCCAAAAATACCAAAAAACCACAGGATGGTTACAATTCACTCTTGAAACACTCCATAATTGTTCTTAACTTGGATAAACAGTCAAGGTGAGCCACTCATTTCTTTCTTTTTTTCTACCAGGGAATCATCTTGCTGGTGTGAAGATACTGTTTTACCCCCAAGAGCTCTCTTATCCTGCGATGGGCTGGTGACCTGTCCAGGGTGCGTCCCCCGTCCTCGCCCTGTGTGCGCTGGCTTGGACACCAGCACCCCCCCGCGACCCCGTTTGAGACAAGCGGCAGATAATGGATGGATGGAGCTCTCTTATCTTCATATAGAGTCAATGAAATAAAAGAAATGGGAACAAGTGTTTCACTGAAAGGCTACAAATTGCCTAAAGGTGCCAAGATGAAGGGTAAAACAAATAAGCACAGAATGAAACAGAGCAACTAAAGAGTGTAAACTGCCATTCAGCTGTGAGGACTAAGCCCTGCTGGCACACGTGAGATGCATAAATTAAAGCTAAATTCTCTCTTTGAGTCTTGATGATGACTCTAAATTCCTCTTCGCCACAGGTCAGTGCCTCAGATCATGATCGATAGCACTCCGCACGGGGACAACGCAAAATAACGAGGACAAAATGAGACACTTTTACTGTCAAATAATGTGACAAACGCAGCAATCAAGTGCAGAAGATCCCAGTTTGACACTTTTCCTTTTGCTTGTAAAGGGCTCAGAAAGCAGTGTGGGGAGTGTGAAGCCCAAGTTGTCTGTCTGTCTGTCTGTCTGTCTGTCTGTCTGTTTGTCTGTCTGTCTTTAGGACTACAATGGTGTTTGTCAAGCTCTTTATAAGCAAAAGGAAAAGTGGGAAAGCGGAACACCAGGCTCTTCTGCACTATCAAGCATATATGCTGTTTATTTTCTCAAATATTGTATTACAACCAGTAACGGACTGGTTTTGAAATGTAACAGTTCAGTACAGAAATGTAACAGTCTTAAGGTGTTATTTAATGAATGAGAGTAAGTGAATCATAATAATTCCGCCCCAAAATAAGCAAACCTGATTCCAACACAAAGCTCCACCCACACAACTCAAGAAAGTGAAAGTGACTATTCTTGTCATTGCGAGGTCACAGCACAGCACACCACAACAAAATTGTAGCTCTGCATTTAACCCATGCAAACACCGTGCAGCAGTGGGGAGCTGTGCAGCAGTGGGGAGCAGTGACGGGGACGGTACCTTGCTCAAGGGTACCTCAGGGCCCTACTGGTAAGGGGTTTGAACCCACCGCTGCCCTTTTCAAGAAGCATTCAATTAAATATGTGCAGACTGAAGCCCCACCCCAACTTTCTTGAAAGTGGAGCCATACTGTAGTTCTAATGTGTGGCCCCGCCCTAAATCCTGTCAGATTGCAAATTGACCTCGTCTCTCACAAAGCTCCGCCCACAAGCTTCCTGGCACTACATTGCAGAGAGCAAAAGGGAAGGGTCCAAGCATAATACCGCACACAAAAAAGATTTCAATATACTTAACACTGAGCCCCGCCCCCATATTTCCAGATGTACTTAATTTTTTATATTAAAATTTAAACTTATATTAAAGAGCTGATGGGGCGGGACCATAGTGATGCAAATACAGTACTGTGCAGAAGTTTTAGGCAGGTGTGAAAAAATGCTGTAAACAAAGAACGCTTTCAAAAATATAAATAATGATTGTTTATTTTGATCAATTTACAAAATGCAAAGTGAGCGAACAAAAGAAAAATCTAAATCAGATCAATATTTGGTGTTACTACCTTTTTCCTTCAAACCAGCATCAGTTCTTCTAGGTACACTCGCACACAGTCAGGGATTCTGTTGGATTATAGTCGGTGTCTGATCAACCAATTTTACCAAACCGGTACTGGTGATCATCAGTGTCACATGGAGGTTGAAACACAATCATGTTTCGAACGACCGACCAGCCGAGTTCCTTCAGAAACCATGTGTGAGTGTACCTAGAAGAACTGATGCTGTTTTGAAGGCAAAGGGTGGTCACAGCAAATATTGATCTGATTTAGATTCTCTTTTGTTCATTCACTGGATTTTGTTGATTGATGAAAATAAATGATGAACACCCACACCCACAGACTTCCAGAAACACTGAATTACATTTATAATAAACATGCACACATGTATACACATGAAAATCCCGCCCAAAATATTACCAAAAAAAAACACAACTTCCATCGCTGAGTGTAACCCCGCCCCCAAACGGTATGGCCCTAGATTAAGCCCCGCCCATTACATATATATACAATCAAAAGCCTCACCTGAACGCCCTTACCTCAGGGCGTGGCTAGGAGCCACAAACACCAAAAATCCCCGCCCCTGCACTTCCAAAAGAGAACAGGGGAGGGATTGGAGTCCCCGCCCCCTCCGACCACAAAACCCCGCCCCCTCCCAGCTGGGGCTGCCTGCCTGAGCTCAGTGTGTTCTTCATCCCCAGCAGCGGATAATGATGATGATGATGATGATGATGATGAAGAGGACAGCACTCTGACTCCCAGCTCCTCCTCTCCAGTTTACAGAAGGAGTGGAGAGAGGAAAAAGGCGCCTCGAGCTTTTCCTCCATCCGCTGGAGTGACTATGTATCAGGGGCACGCGCAGGTAAGATCAAAGTGGGTGTCGCGAGCCGTGCACGCGTGGTGCATTGCATGCACGTGCGTGGGGATGACGGGGTGTTGTTGGTGATAAAGTTCACTGCAGCCTCTCGTGTGAACCTCAAGTTATTGCAATTCCCCGTTCCACCTTAAATGGTGCAGCAGTTCCATTCTAGCGCCACGGGCGCTAGAATGGAACTGCTGCACCATTTAAGGTGGAACGGGGCGTTCCAAAAAAGAAGCCAATTTCAGCTTCCTGCAGATATTTTGAGGGGATTTAAGTGTCAGACACATCTGTTTAAGACCTCATCTGGGAAATCAAAGTCATTTATGGCACGACAGTGTGTGATGCACAGCAAAATAGAGTTTAAACTGATCCCAGGCCAGCCACATGCATTTGCATATTCATCAGAGGGCTGGAAAAGTTTGCATAATGTTGTGTACCTAAGGTCTGCTCTTAAACTTAGGGTGCTCTAGTGCAGGTCAGGTCAGGCTGCCAAATAGGAGCCCAGTATTCCTATTTTGGAGTAATTTTGAACTGGTGTGTGAGTGTGTGTTTGTAATGGGAATGGTGTGTAAGGCTCCATGGGGTTTACACACATGATGTGACCTTCAGGGGGCCCGGGGAACTTGGATGTCACCTGCTCACATGACTGATGATGCTTGCACTTCAGGGATCAGCCATCAAGTGTGATTTGCACCGGGGTCTTCATTGCGCTTGCCAGGGCGAGTGGGAAGGCCGTCGTCTTTCTCCGCCTCGGCACAACCTTCATGTCCCTAATCGGGACGAGAAAGGAACTATATGGGGCTCAAAATACTGATATTTCTCACTTTTATCTCGTATCTAAACATTGCTTTTTTTTTTTTTTTTTACACGTTGTACTGTGCCAGAAGTATTGAGACACCCCTCATGAAGGTATTAGAACATACATGTAACTCCAGTCTAAACACAAAGAGAGTTTAATTCTAATCAGCTTTAAAGTCAATATTCACCACCACCACCACCGTTATTCTTCAGCACAGCCTCAACTCTCTTAGACCAGCACCTTTCTTTAAGTCAGGAACACTTCCCCAGGCTCCTTGAAGGACATCCCAAAGCTCTTCTTTGGCTTTCTTTTGTTTCCCTTCTGATCCCACACTGCTTCTGAACCTGCTCAGGTACAAAGGCTTTACTGAAAATGAGAGTCCTTCAGGAAGATCTGGAGAACTGCTCATTATAAATGCAAAACATAAAGGGGATCAAGACTTTTGCACATTACTGTACAGTTATACAGCAGTTTAGCCCCGCCCACTCACACAAGGTTTCTTACAAAAATTTGCTAAGTATGTTCTTTGATCCAGAGCCCTGGCTAGGATAAGTGGCTCAGATGATGGATGGATGGATGGATGGATGGATGGATTGATGGAATTGCAGTGGGGTGTTAAAACCTTTGCACACGACTTTATCATTGTGGCCATGTCCACCAGCCTGTGGTCCTTGGCAGGTTAAAATATGCAAAATGATCACTTTTCAATCAATACTTTTTTCTTTTAATTGATTTGATTAGATTTACAGCTGAACGTGCTCATTGGCTGCTGCAGCCGGAAAGGATGTTTCATTTCTTCAGGTGTTGCACATTTATTGTTAAAGCCTTCCCAGGAGGATTAATGGGTTTCCTTTAATCTTTCTCATCTCCAATCGATGCTCGCAGCGCATGACGCTTGAACGTAGAGGCACAACATGATGCTACAGAAGGTTTTTTTGTTAATAAAAAAAAAGACCAAGAGGTGAAACAGCTGCATTGCATCCACACATGCATGCTAATCCAGATTAAAGTTTCCTAAACATGAGACTAACAAGCTCTGATGTTTGAACATGGTCAATAAACCAAATATCATAATACTTTTCACAGTCCATGGTATACATATGAGGAAAGATCAGTTCTGGAAACTGAAAAAATGCCATTTTTGTCATTGAAATGGTCATTTATTCAATAAAATCATGTTGGTATTTGAACTATGCAGCTTTGGACAGTTCTGCAGTTTTGGCCCATACTTCATTATTCAGAAATCATTAGAGTCTAACTATTTAAGGTGCCTTAAGATCTTTGTAGATGGAATTCCTCCCATTGGTCAGGCCTTCAGGAGCTGGATTGAAGTTCTACGGTGTTCACCAACTGCATAAGGGAAAGGAACAATAACATTCCAGGGTCTGTGCTAGATAATGTATCTCTACACCTTCTGGGAGCTCTAGACATGTCAGATTGTGACCTATCGGTGGGTTTGTGTCAGATGTTCAATGACAGCGTCTCCGTGGACTCTTTCCTGAAGGAGTCACTGTAGAAATGCAGCGACACAAGTTCACATACTGCATGTCTACAACATGGAATGACGTTTAATGACATCATGCCAAAAATTCAGGCTTATCTGTGAAGCACAGTGGAGGTAGTGTCATGGTTCGGGCTCCCATGGCTGCTTCTGGAACAGGATCAATAGTCTGTATTGACGAGCATTCAAACTAATCACAGCTAAACTGCTAGAATCCCGTAGAGCAGAAATGTGCTTGGGCCCCAGGATTGGAAGCTTATGGGTTCGAATCCCCGACCAGTAGGTTTCCTTGAGCAAGGTACCATCCACATCACTGCTCCCCGGGTACTTCATATGTCTGTCAGCTGCTGGACTGTGTGTGTGTGTTAAATACAGAGGATATATTTGGTTGTGGTTAACAATGACAAATGTTCACTTTCACTTTACACTGGTGGCTGTTTTCAGGTTTGCTGTGATTGGTCCAGGCCATTACTTACAAAGAACTGTTTATTAGCATTAAGTCTGTTGATTGTGTAGTTTTGGTCTGAATAAATTCTGCTTGCTTTCGCTGTGAGCGGCAACATCTCATAATTTTCTCCTCCTTCATGGCCTGTTCTTGATGTTCTTTGTGAAAAGGTGTGAGCAGAGTTGGCTGTAAGCTGCAGATATGGACCTGCATGGAGTAGGTGTGTTTAGCATCAGCAGGTTCGTACTGTATATGAGTTTTAGCCCCTCAGGGGTGCCTTCAGCTTGGGCCTTTGGGGATTTGGGGGATACGCTGTGTCCTGCACAGCCCTTTCTCAGCCCTGAGGATCATAAAGGCAGCAAGTCTGAGTGATTTCTTTCAGCTTCTGTATTATTTCCCTCCCTTTGGGTGAAAATCTGATATATCGCTGCACAAGATGTTGGGAGAAACATCTCAAATATCAGAATGTTCTTACATCAGGCCGATGGCGGAGAGGAAATGACCGGTTTGCTGAGGTTCTTGATGCTGTGAGGTCATTTTGTTTGCGCTGTGTCATGAAAAAGTGCCGTTTGAAACAAATCAGCTCAAACAGAATAGTTTCTTTAAGCTTCGACATTTTTCGCACTGAATATATTATAATATAGAAATTCTTACGTCAAAAATCATATTCGACCTGAGAGTATCAATTCCAGATTCCAAATACAGGAGGCCTGTGAATATCTGACAATGGATTTATTTTCTGATTAATAATTTTTCGCAGTTAACTGGTGTGAGGTTCATGCCTATTTTTTTTTATTTTAATGGGAATACTTTAAGATCATATTTATAAAAAATAAAAATTTTACAATATCAGTTCTCCCTGCGATGGGCTGGCGACCTGTCCAGGGTGCGTCCCCCGTCCTCGCCCTGTGTGCGCTGGGTTGGACGCCAGCACTCCCGCGCGACCCCGTTTGGGACAAGCGGCAGATAATGGATGGATGGATGGATGGATGGATGGACAATATCCGTTCACTTTGTGGCTGAGAAATGGTCTAAACTCCATATACACCTTCAGTCTAAGCTCCTCCACAACTCCAAATTATGTTTACATGATCATAATGGTTAGTTATTTTAAATTTAAGATTACTTTTATCACTTTTAGCAGAAAAACACGAAAGCTGGGGGCACTGCAGTCCCTTCAGGGCAGTGGTGGTCTAGTGGTGAGGGAGTTGCCCCGGATCGGAAAATTGTGGGTTCGATTCCCACACCAGTAGGTTGCCATGAGGAACCCTTGAGCAAGGTACCATCCCTGTCACTGCTCCCTGGGCACTTTCAATAGCTGCCCCCTGGTACACGTGTGAGTTTGGGTGAAATGCAGAGGTTGAATTTCGTTGTGTTGTGCTGTGCTGCGTTTCAAAATGACAAGAATAGTCACTTTCAGTTCCTGTCCCGTCACCGACTCTGATGCCTTTAAGAAGCTGATAAGAAGATGCAGCAAGTAGGTCTAAAAGCCCATTTTCTCTCAGTTAATTGAAGTACATGTTTCCCAGGGAGCTAAAATTGATTTAGCCGTCAGCAGGCAGGTTTGGTCCCATATGGACTGAAATTAAATTACAGTCCAGTTTGCTGGACAAGTGAGTAAAATTCTGATCACGCCGGGTGTGATGGGTGAAGATGCGAAATGTGTGTCTTCCCGCCTTTTGCCCTGCCAGAGCTGGGATGGACTTCAGCAACGCCCGTAACCCGAATCAGGACAAGCAGCTCAGAAAATGAGTGTGAGTGTGTGAAATAATAACATTTTTTATGATCACATTATGAATACATGACAGAACAGTACTGCAAAATTTTATAATAATTTTGGAATAAAGCTCGCAGTTTGGTCTGATCGCTTCCCTTGACGTCCCTTTATCATCTTTTTTTCCCCCTTTCAGCTGCTCCCATTTGGGGTCTCAGCAGTGATGAGATCACTTAATATAGAAACTAAATGCCTGGAAATTGGTTAAATAATCTCATTATCCATCCATTACCTGAGCTGCTTATCCTAACCAGGGAGGTTGGGGACACACAGAGGGTGGAGAAACACCCTGGACAGATCCAATCATATAAAAAAATCATAATTATGTTCTCTCGTATTGATCTGCACTACAGTGCTTCCCCTTTGCCAAGATTTAATTCCACCGCTTGTATCAGCAGCCAAACATGTGGGATTACTTGAAGTGCTTCGCTCTCGTAAGCGGAGCTCAATCCCAGGTAATGAAATTTTTTCCAGTCGTTGACCTGGACCGGAGCTGATTTTATTCTCGTGTAATTGTTTCGGTGTGTCAGCGAGCAAATGTGCACTCAGGCATTGATTGACATTTTCAAGACATTTATGAAGGCCCTGCTCCTCCAGGGAAGCTCACCTGACTCCTGCATGCTCAACACACTCTCTTTGTCTGAACGACAGGCTGGATGGAGAAGATACTAAAACAGAGCAGTAGAATAAAAAACTGGGGCTGAAAGAGAAAGTGACTATTTGTCACAGTGAACCACAACCAAGTACATCCTCTGTTTCAGACCCATGCACACAGTGCAGCAGGGGATTAAAGATAAAAGTGGAAACACGTACTCACAGGTGAAAAGAGCGTGTTGAGCAGATGGAAGGAATACTTTGAGGGGCTGATGAATAAGGAAAATGAGAGAGAGAAGATTGGATGATGTGAGGAGTGAACCAGGAAGTGCAGCAGATAAACAAGATGGAAGTAAGGGCAGCGATGAAGAGGATGAAGAATGGAAAGGCTGTTGGACCAGATGACATACTAGTGGAAGCATGGAGATGTTTAGGGGAGATGGCAGTTGAGTTTCTGACCAGATTGTTTAACACAATCTTGGAAAGTGAGAAGATGCCTGAGGAGTGGAGATGAAGTGTACTGGTACTGATCTTCAAGAATAAGTGTGATGCACAGAGCTGTAGTAACTATAGAGGGTTAAAGTTGATCAGCCACACCAGGAAGTTCTGGGAAAGAGTTGTGGAAGCAGGTTAAGAAAAGAGGTGAGGATCAGTGAACAGCAGTATGGTTTTATGCAGAGAAAGAGAACTACAGATGCAATGTTTGCTCTGAGGGTGCTGATGGAGAAGTACAGAGAAGGTCAGAAGGAGCTGCATTGTGCCTTTGTGGATTTGGAGAAAGCATATGACAGGGTGCCTAGAGAGGAGTTGTGGTTTTGTATGAGGAAGTCTGGTGTTACAGAGAAGTATGTGAGAGTAGTTCAGGATATGTATGAGGACAGTGTAACAGTGGTGAGATCTGCAGTGGGAGTGACGGATGCATTTAAGGTAGATGTTGGATTACATCAAGGATCAGCACTGAGCCCATTCTTGTTTGCAATAGTAATGGACAGGTTGACGGACGAGGTTAGACAGGAGTCTCCGTGGACGATGATGTTTGCTGATGATATTGTGATCTGTAGTGAGAGTAGGGAGCAGCTTGAGGAGAACCTGGAGAGATTGAGATCTGCTCTTGAGAGGAGAGGAATGAAAGTGAGTCGGGCAAAGATGGAATACATGAGGGTGAATGAAAGGGAGGA
Source organism: Hepsetus odoe (assembly GCA_017165825.1). Classification (NCBI taxonomy): domain Eukaryota; kingdom Metazoa; phylum Chordata; class Actinopteri; order Characiformes; family Hepsetidae; genus Hepsetus; species Hepsetus odoe. Next base: position 1,533,477 of record CM029387.1, read on the forward strand.
AAGTGGAGTGGTTAGGATGCAGGGAGTGGAGGTAACAAAGGTGGAGAAGTTTAAATACTTGGGATCAACAGTTCAGTGTAACGGCGAGTGTGGAAGAGAGGTGAAGAAGAGAGTGCAGGCAGGTTGGAGTGGGTGGAGAAGAGTGGCTGGAGTGATTTGTGACAGACGCGTACCAGCTAGAGTAAAAGGGAAGGTTTACAGGACAGTAGTGAGACCAGCTATGTTGTACGGGTCGGAGAAGGTGGCACTGACGAAAAGACAGGAGGCGGAGCTGGAGGTGTCAGAGTTAAAGATGCTGAGATTTTCGTTGGGTGTGACGAGGATGGACAGGATTAGAAATGAGTATATTAGAGGGACAGCTCAGGTTAGACGTCTTGGAGACAAAGTTAGAGAAGCAGGGTTGCGTTGGTTTGGACATGTGCAGAGGAGAGACGATGATTATATTGGAAGGAGGATGTTGAAGATGGAGCTGCCAGGAAAGAGGAGAAGAGGAAGACCAAAGAGGAGGTTTATGGACATGGTGAGAGAGGACATGCAGGTGGTTGGTTTGAAGCAGGAAGATGCAGATGACCATAAGAAATGGAGACAGTTGATCTGCTGCGGCGACCCCTAAACGGGAGCAGCAGGAAGAAAAAGAAGACCCACAGTGCAGCAGGGGGCAGTATATACAGTAGCCAGTAAAGTAGACAATAACCAGTATTTTGGTTGTGATTATTTTCATTCAAAATTTAAACATCTTTTTTGAGGCTTAGATTTTATGCAGCAGATTGCCATTTCTTAATCTTTGCATTATAATCACACTTTATTGTGATTAAAATCCCCCAGTTGCACTTTCCAATTATAATTTCAAAATAAAAGTCATGATATGATAGTCAGTTTAGGAAGCAAGCTGTTTAAACAGTGCAAAGTCACAAAATGTTTGTTTCCCTGTTTAACCTACAGTAGCGTAGCGCCGCACATTGCTCAATGCAGATCATCCAGTCAGAACAGAACTCATTTACATATATCAGTCTTCAATGTACAGAAACCTCCTGTTGAGTTCTAAAGGATGAGAAATGGTTGAAAATGGACATGTGGAAATGGAAAAGTAGAATTAGAAAATTAGAAATGAAGAAAACATAAAAATATCAATCTGTGCTCTGCAGATCCTAACCAGGTTATTGGGGGGTGTCTGGAGATCATTCACACCCTAGACAAGTTGCCAGCTCATTGACACACACACATACACACTCCTAGGGGACAATTTGGGATCTTTAGTCCACCTCTGGTGTGTCTGGACTGTGGGAGGAAACTGAAGCCCACACAGACAGGATGAGAACATGTCCACTCCACATAGAAAGATCCCAGACTGGGAATGGAACCCACAGCCTTCTGGCAGTGAGGATAAATGCACTGTACCACCTCATAAAACTATGTCACTGGGCCATTAGCAAATAAACAGACATTAGTTCTTTCTACATTAAAGCAAACTTACATGGCCTGTCTTTTGTCCAGCCCCTTTAAACCATATGCTCTTTCTTTTTCTCAATTAAGTCCACATTGTTCTGCAAACACCATCCATATGTGCGAGGCAACACAGGCGTGGCAGTGTTTTCCAGCGGAGCTGTTATGTAAGATAAAACCTGCTTTTTCAACCATTGAATGGCTGGTGGTGACTGAGAGGACAGTGAGTAAACATTTGTTTTGTGTCGGAGGACCTGGTATCAGCCCTTTGCTCCGCTTTAAAGTGACAGTTGTCAAAAATGAAACCACCGATGTGCTCAACCAACCAGGACATGCTTGCTTTCTTAAGTCTGCCGCTGACGTTTTTCGTGCCAGCATGTAATAGAAGCTCCTGAGCATCACATACCTGCTTAAATCATTAATACAGCTATAGGATCAGAGCTTAACACACACACACACACACACACACACACACACACACACACACACACGAATCTAACAGGAACCATTTAGGACTCGGGGCAGTGGTGGCCTAGTGGTTTGGGAGTTGGCCACAGGATCGGAAGATGTGGATGGGATGTGGGTTCAAACCCCTTACCGGTAGGTTGCCCTGAGGTACCCTTGAGCAAGGTACCGTCCCGTCACTGCTCCATGGGTGCAGAGATCCAATTTCATTGTGGCTCGCTGTGCTGTGACTTTGCAATGACAAGAATGGTCACTTTCACTTATTTAACCAGCCAAGTCACTCATCACTTCTTCAAATCACTTCTGTCACTTCTCTCTTCAAGGTGGCAGAGTTGGTAGTGCTGTCACTTCGAAGTGAGTAGGTCCTGGGTTCTATTCCCAGATGGAATGGATCAGACATCTACTAAACAGCATACAGTATTGTTCAAAAGTCGTGACCTGTTGAGGAACAGTTCTCCAGATCTTCCTGAAGGACAGTGTTGTTGTCTCTCATTTTCAGTCCAGTCTCTGTACCTGAGCAGTTCTCCAGATCTTCCTGAAGGACAGTGTTGTTGTCTCTCATGTTCAGTCCAGTCTCTGTACCTGAGCAGTTCTCCAGATCTTCCTGAAGGACAGTGTTGTCTCTCCAGCAGGAAATATTTTTTTATTCCTCATTAGCAGAGCGTAATGAGGGGTAGCTCAAGATTTCGCAAGGAACTGTACATTTCAATGAAAGAGTGGTTATTTTTACACCTTTTAATATCTTAAATAAGATGTTTATATCTTAAAGGAGGGAAGTGGGATAGAAGAATATCAGATCCAGACTGCAGAACTTTCTATTTTTTTAAATCTAAACTCAACCATTAGAACTAACCATCCTTACACTCAACCGTGCCACCAGGTTAAGATGACCTGGCCGTTGTGTTTTTTCCAAACTGGTCTAGAGTTTAGCCAACCTTCAGGTCAATGAAAGAATGGATGGAACCACCAACCCAATTATACAACCAAACATGCAATCAATAAGATAAACGAAGATAAATGAGAGGAAATAAATAGCAGTTCCTTCCTCTGTCTGTAACCCAAAGCCATGGTGTAACCCAACACTCCTGGATTGATTGCCTGCAAAAACACAACGTCATCGGACAATGAGGTCAACAGAAAGTCAATGCAGATTTAGGTCGCTGATTAGCAGATGCCATATTGTTCACGTTTTATTCAGTATTTTCACAGGTAAAAGTCTGTCTCAGTGTAAAATCAAACAAGGATTAATAAAATGTTTTAAAATATATAAACTTAAAATAGTAAAAAAACATAGAACATGGTAGCTTTTGAATCAGACTTTCCAGTTTTTCAACTGGGCAAATGTATTGGAGTCCGACTGATTAGACTGGTGGTTTAAACTATAAGTAGCTCTTGACATCGTCTCTCAGCTGAAGCTTTGGGCTGTAAAGGAAGCAATTGGTGTTAAAGGTGGAAAACCATCATGAAGGTAAGCTGTATATGAGGGGAAGACATGCAGTTTTAAAGTTGCTAAAAGAGGAAACATCCCTCTGAAGCACTTATTATGCAGAGCCAGTACTATTATTTGGAAGAGCCTGAAAAAGAAGGAAACCACTGGTTGTACAGAGCAACAGATATTGAACCAATCTGTCAAGGAAAAGAAAAGCTGATGATGGACAGATTGTTGAGATGGTGGTAAAGGAAGACCTCAAAACCCTCCAAACATCATGAACAATGTCGGCGGGGCAGGGGTGGAGGAATGCTCCTTGAAGAGGAATATGGAGGTCAAACCACCAGATGCAATCCTCCAGTAAACTAGTGTGGACCTTGCAGAACTTTAGTTTCCAAAATGCAAAAGATAATCCTCATCCATGGGATTACAGCTCCTTTGTGTACACACACGTGTATATATACACGCACACTTTTTTAAAAATTTTTTATTGGGCCTTCAATATATTATTTATGTTTTGCACTTTACTGGCATTTAATATTCTGATATCTCAGGTGTCAATATGCAAATTAGCCCTGTGACCAATCACAAGGCTCGTTTTGGGTTTTAATTCTGTCGGCCGATCATTTATCGAGTAGGTCTGCTCTCTGTGGCTTAACCGAAGGCCGGGGGAGGCGGTTTAGGTTAACAGCTTGTCTTTGAAATCATCTGGATTTATAGATGCAGATGTTGTGCCACTTTCCCCGAACCAGATCACGTGCTACGTTTGGTGCTGACGCTGGCGCCGCGGTGGACGCTCTGGCTGATTTGTCGGGTCTGGGATCTGTGTGTAGAACAGCAAGGATTATCATGAAATGAGGCCAAAGCACAGCACAGATCACAACAGCACTTCTATTGTGACCTATTCGGCACATGTGTGTGGACTGGGGACACTGTGGGGACATGGCAATAAAAAATAAGTGGTTCTTGGTTAGGCCATGCGGCCAGTCTCTGTTAAACTAGGCCTCTATAAAACAAATACTTTTGGTCCTAAATTCTGATTGACTGGGTTATTTCCCAATTTTATATATACACAGCACTGTGCAAAAGTTTTAGGCAGGTGTGTAAAAATGCTGTAAACAGAACGCTTTCAGAAATGGAAGTGTTGATCATTTATTTTCATCAATCAACAAAATGCAGTGAATGAACAAAAGAGAATCTAAATCAGATCAATATTTGGTGTGACCACCCTTTGCCTTCAAAACAGCATCAATTCTTCTAGGTACACTCGCACACAGTTTTTGAAGGAACTCGGCCGGTCGGTCGTTCCAATCATCTTGGAGAACTTACCCCAGATCTTCTGTGGATGTAGCTTCCTCACATCCTTCTGTCTCTTCATGTGATCCAGACACACTGATGATGTTGAGATCAGGGCTCTGTGGGGCCAGAAGAACTGATGCTGCTCTGAAGGTAAAAGGTAGAAACACCAAATATTGATCTGATTTAGATTTTTCTTTTGTTCGCTCACTTTGCATTTTGTAAATTGATCAAAATAAACAATCATTATTTATTTTTCACACCTGCCTAAAACTTTTGCACAGTACTGTGTATATATCCCTATTATTGCTTGAAATAATGCATTAAATCTGTTGTGATGCTCACACAAATCAGTAAGAGGAGTCTGAGTGGACTGAGGGGCTGATCTGAAAATTTGCCTTCCAAAGTGCCAGACTCTCTTGCGTTGTTGAGGAACAGTTCTCCAGATCTTCCTGAAGGACAGTGTTGTTGTCCCTCATGTTCAGTCCAGTCTCTGTACCTGAGCAGTTCTCCAGATCTTCCTGAAGGACAGTGTTGTTGTCTCTCATGTTCAGTCCAGTCTCTGTACCTGAGCAGTTCTCCAGATCTTCCTGAAGGACAGTGTTGTTGTCTCTCATTTTCAGTCCAGTCTCTGTACCTGAGCAGTTTCAGGAGCAGAAAACAAACGGCAGCTGACGTCCTTCAAGAAGCCTGGAGAAGTGTTCCTGACTTAAAGAAAGGAGCTGGTCTAAGGGAGTTGAGGCTGTGCTGAAGAATAACGGTGGTGGTGGTGAATACTGACTTTAAAGCTGCTTAGAATGAAACTCTCCTTGTGTTTAGACTGGAGATACATGTGTGTTTGATGGGTGCCTGATTATCCATGCAGCAAAACCACTGTTACATCAGAAATGTGGAAAAAGTTCAAGGAAAGTTAATCTTGAGTCTGTAAACTTAACTTGGGGGAAAAATAGCTAACATTAGCTAATTATCATTCTCCTTTACTCTGACAGCGAAGAATTTTTTGTCCTTGTTGTCTCTCGAATTATTGATGCGTCCACACTGAAGACACACACCGCTGTCTGTCCTTCTGTAAACTTTCATCCTGGGAGGGATTCTCCACAAGACGCATGCAGACTTTGTAAAAGCAGAGCTCCGCCAGGGACTGAAATACTACGTTGTGGTTTTTTCCTTTAGAACGAGAATCTAAATATTTTATTTGTGGAACAACTGTAGAGTAGATTTTTCTTTTTTTTGACTCTCCAGGGCTCCGTGCCGAAAGCTATGAATAACAAGATGCTGGAGATCATGATTGCAGCACCCAGGAATCCTGGGCTGTTTAACTATTTTTAATGTAAAATAAAATCTGCTGGAGTGACATTATTGGAAAATATCCCAAAACTGGATTTTATCAGTGCTACCAGGGCATTTATTTATTTATTTATTTTCCCAGTAAGCATGCACCAGCCCTTTACCAGTGGTTTTTCAAGCAGGAACACAGCAATGAGCTGCAGACCATCCAGACCACTTAGGTATTCATGCTGTGTGTACTCTTCTACCCCCTCCTGCCCTAATATTATCTCTTGCTTTACCTCCCTGAATCATTCCAAAGGTGTGCCTCTCCTGCTAAGTGCACCCCAGGAAGAGTACGGGTGCCGCTGGGATATTTTTTGCTAATAGACTGCTGCTCCTGAATGCATGAATAAAGTTGATTAGCTACTAATGTGGCTGTGAAGAAGCAGTGCTGATTTCCACAGTGAAAAATTGATGCCGCCTCTGGCTACAACCCTCTCCAGGCTTGTGCGTGGAGCACGTTCAAGGCCAGGCCCATCTTTTATAGAGAGCATGATAATTACTGGGGATGCAGTTTGTGTTACGATTTCATGAGGGCACTCACTCGGGCGTCTTTCTAACAACACTCTGCAGAGGGGCTTGAATGTGTCATCGTTCAGATGGAGCAGTCAGATTGAGAAAGCTTGCTGTAAGGCTGTTAATATGTAAAAACCCTGCAAAGGCCAACTGCATTAAGAGGCTGATATTCAGGAACACGACCCCATGATTAAAGAGCCCACGTTTTCTGATTGGGCTCTTTCCAGAATTCCTTTTCCACTGGTCATTTCCCAACCACTCTGATTATTTTGCATTTTGGAAAGAGGTGGAAGGTGGTAAAGTACAAATATATCAACATATCAATGTAATTCAGTACGTTTTTCAGGTATCTGCATTTCTTACTTGAGTATTTAGTATTTCCATTCCTCTCAGATATCTGTACTTTCTCCTTCAGACTCCTTACTTAGAATGCATTTGATGTGAATCCTCCATTATTTGTATTCTCCATCACCGTCCCCACATCCAGACCGTCTCAGACTAAATGGACACAAACACAGAAGAGACGTCCCTCTGTGTCCATCAGTGCAGGACAGAGTGAAGGAGAGTGAGAGAGAGGACAGGGAGAGTGGACGGTGGAGTTCAGGGTGTGTNTATTATTAATAACAATAAACATATTAATTAATAATAAAATATTAAATTACCATGCTATATATATTATTTATACTATACCATTATAGTGCAAAATGTACTAAAATAACTATTATTATTAGCATATTATTTTAATGCATTATGCACAATAATAATAATCATCATCATTTCTAAGAGCTCTGCTGGCTCTTCTTGTGTCGTTTAAATGTATGACAATTTACACAGTAAATCCAATCAATAATGTCAAAAAGGATCAAAATGAGGTAAAACAACTGATTAGTAATAAAATACAAATAATCAATCAATAAGGCTGATGCTGCTTTATGTGTTTCGTCCAATCAACAGGCAATGTAAAAATAAAGCATTTTTTAAAAGGTTACAAATAAAAAAAAAAAATTTTTTTAAATGAACTGCAAGTTTGAATTCGTTTCTGAATCTTCGTGTCCGAAACTGATCATGTAAAAAAAAAAAAAAAAAAGCCCAAAATAAGACAAAAATGATTCTCACCTTTTGACAGAAACCCAAACTTTTGCCACTAGCTCACTTAGGGCGTACACTAGATTTTTCTTTCAGACAAGTGCTGGACGGACGGCACAAATGCGAAAGCGTAAGCACAAAGAAACTGGCATGCAAACGAGGAACAGAAGTGTGTGAACAGCTGCTTATGGGGAGTGAAGCTCCAATTGCAATGAATGAGTCTGTTCCTGGGACCATCCCGTCTTCATCAGTGAGGAATTAAAAACGATCAAGCAGACATCAGCCTATCCCAAATTTCATCCAGACCCCATACAGCAGCTGGTTTTGGCAGCCAATGGAAAAGTCTTTCACGTGAAGGGAAACACTGGTCCATATTTAAAGCAGGCAGCACCTGGCGATCCGCCCTCGTCTAAAGAAGCGCCAGGTGCTTCCTGATGGTGGGTGTCATGTGTTCAGCCCACCTTGCTTGTGAAGAGGGGGTTTCCATCTGAGGATGCTTTACTTGGTAGCTCCTTCAGCACCATGGCAACCACCCTCGAGTCTTTCCCCTACAACAATGAAATCAATAGTGAATTGTGTCAGTTTTCGTCAGTTTTGTCTCTAACCACTACATGTTGGTCAATTATAGCCAGATTATGCCTTCCAAAAATAGGAAACTATTTACTTAATCCCAACTGACACAAGACAGGATGCAGTTCAGCTCAGTTCAAATTCTAATTCATTTTTGAAAGCCCATCATGACGAGAGAAGGGTGCAGCCAAAAGAACTCCCCATAGTCCTGGAGGGCTTGGTTTCCTTCCTCCTTTCTTTATCTAGAACCTTGTGTCTTTAGGCCCTTTTGCAGCCTGATGCATTAAAATATTTGTTGTCTTTCATTTAATCTCCTCAGTGCACCAAAGATAAGTGTGACAGGCGTTTAATAGCTTTGCCCCTACAAGGTGAATCCCAGCAAAATGAAATGAGAGGTACTGTATGTAAAAACATGACATACAGAGACTTTCACTAAGAATGACTGGGACAACATTAATCTCCCATAATCCCATCTGAACTGTGTTCAGCATTTCACAACATGAGGCCCGTTATCCTAAACAGAGGTGATGCAGTCCGCTTAAAGGATAAAAATAAAATAAGAAAATCAGTAAAGGACAATAAAAGTAAGAAAAAAATATGTTCAACCAAAGAAAAGTCAAAGAATGCAGATGAAAAAGTAGATTTTTATGCAAAAGTAGAGCCAATGTTTATCTGAAGGTGACGGAAAACATGGGGGTAGATTTGATCTCCATGGCAAGCTGGTTCCAGCAGGGGGCAGCATAGTGACTCAACCCATTTCATTCTAATATCCCTTTTGGTAAATCTTTCTGTAATGTTTGTGCTCGAAGTTTTTCTTAATTTACACTCAATCACACATGTTTTCACAGAACCCAGTGCTCAGTGTCTTCCGCTGCATGCGGAATAGCTGGTTTGTATAGAAACTGAAATTACGGCATTGTTGCAGCACAGACTGGGTCCAAAAAACACAGAAATATTCCTTTAAAAGATCACACTCCTCCTTCCATTATCTCTTCTCTACCGCGACGGAACGCGTCCACCTCGTCACGCCACTGGAACACCGAGGCCGCGAGCGTATCATGGCCGCTGAAGGATGTAGAAACAACAATTCGAGCAGTAAATGATTTCAGCCTGGCACCGTTCCATCCAGGGTCACATCAACCAGACCCTGTCCATCACTGCACGCTGTAGCTTTTAACAGCCCCCGTCCCACTCAGACAGAGCTCAGCACTTAGGAGGGACCGCTGGGACACCCAGAGCAGCTGGAGAAGCAATCCAGCGTCCAGGTTTGACACTGCTGAGCACCATTTAAGCCTCTCTGTAGCTGCAGGAAGACCTCACAACTAAACACACAGCAATCTTCATCAGCTTAAATGGTGCAGGTTTTATGTTTTTATATGCATTATAATTTTTAAATATGCAAATGTGCATACGAATAATTGTATAGGATAATCTTAAGGGTGACGTTCATATACATTAATATATGCAAGTGAAAGTGACTATTAGTCATTGTGTGCACAGCGTATAGATAGATAGGACGAGCAAACACGTTTTTGCTTAATAACTTAAAACATTTAAAGATTAATAATATTTTAATAACTTATAGTATCAATGCTCCACTTAAACTTTCCTCCAGAACGATTGTTCTGTAATGCTTCACCAGTGTTGTTACATAAGCTCCCAAAAATCTCTTTTTTTCTTCGTGCATAAAGTGCAGCTGGGCTTTTAGCATTTTTGGTTTTATTAGAGAAAAATCACGGAGATGATGAAAGAGTCCTAGAGACAATGTTAATATGAACCCCTTTCAGCCAAAAGGGACGAGTGCAAAAGACTAAGTTTACCCCAAAGGTGAGATTAATTCTAGAGGGGCTGATGGTCTGGTAATAAAAATAAATAAATAAATAAATAAAAATTGTCAACCAGTCAAGCTTCCCAACCAGAGGGAGCAGGGATGGGGACAGTACCTTATCAAGGGAACCTCAGGGCAATCTACTGATCTAGGACTCGAACCCATGATCTCCAGATTGTGGGGCCTAGTCCCTAAATCTTGGCCATCCTCAAATGCTAAGGAAGGTGTCCTTGTTAAACATCTGAGATGTTTATTTGGGATACCGCTCTAATAGTACAGATCTATAGATGTATAGCAGAATGTGATCTCATGTCATTCCAGATCAGAGCCACACCCTGTCTCTGATTGGTCCATAGAAAGACATCAGGAGACTGGCAGCGTCGTCTCATTGTTAATCTAACCAGGACAAATTTATCAAGAAGCCCAGAAAACATTCAGTGTTGGGTTCATCGTTGAGTTTCCAAAAAGAAGGTTCTTGATAGGATTGTGAAGCTTCTGAAAGCATTTCGGTCGCACTGGTGATCTTCCTGGGACAGCACAACACTGCTGCTCTGGACCAAAAAAGATTCTAGAGTCTAGCATGCAGCAGTCCCAAGACAGTTTGTCTGTGGTTCCTCTTCGCCCTGGCTGAGAAGATGAACAGCAAGGTCTGTCGGATTTATTATTTGTCTAAAAGCACTGTAAAACCCAGCTGCACTTTCTGCAATAAGAGATTTTTTGGGGGTTACGTAACAAAGCTGGGGAAGCGTTGAGTCAGTAGCAGGACGTTTCAGGACGTTTCTCGGCACCATTTATAGCGCCGGTCCATCCATATTTAACGAAGTCCGCCAGCAGCTGTTTTTGCGCCACCGATTGCACTTTATGATCCTCATATCTGTTCCTCTTACACCAGCTTACATAAAGTAGGCGTGAGCCCAAACGTCTGAGACTTTCACAGTGAAGTTCAAAGCACCATCGTCCTTGATTTGAATCATTAATTTACCGCAGCAGCAGGGTCACCACCCAACCTCTCCATAGCTGTCCAGTTTAAAAGTGAAGAGGACATGAAAGGACGATCGTGCAGGCCGTGCTTAACTTTAAATAAAAGGGGGAAAAAATGATGGTTTTGACTCAGACTTGACCGAATTTCGTGCACACTGCATAACAAGGGACATTTTAGGATCCTGGAGGCTTTGTGTTTGACCTTTGGTGAAGGTAAGTCCTTCTCCACAGTGTCTCTGAACCTCGGGGAGATGCCACAACATCAGTGACTAAAAATAAAGCAAGCAGATGTGGAGAAGACAGAACGCTCTAATGTTTCCTTTTTCTTAAATCGAGATAAAAATCAATGGGGGCTAAACTTACAGACATACATTTATAGAGGATAAAGCAGAGCAAAACCACCAGAAAGTGTTTCGCTTCAATCTTGTATTAATGCTGAGGCTTCTGGAATAAAAAATTCTCAGAAAACGAACCACTTCCCAACAGGTTGGAGGTTAATTAGCCAATCTGTCAGAAGAGGAAGTTTACAAAGATCATTTCTTCATCAGTCGGATCACGTTTGAGATGATATCGCTCAAGAGCAATTAAAGCAAATGAAGGGAGGTGGAAGCGAATGATCCTTTTCTGAGCCCATAGTGGGATGAAAAAGTCTTTATGAACAAGTGATATCCTTGGTGGAAGATACAGAATTAAGGGTTATTCAGAACCTCAGCACTTGGTTCGATTTCCGGACGTTTCCAGGTCAGATTTGGAGTTAAATCCACTGATCCACAGGTAAACGGTTCATTTAATCCAAGCAGGGAACACTCTTTTTAATTAATGCCCATGAATTCAAGTCCTAATCATGTTCAGACCTCATTGAGGCTCATCAAGGACTCCATTTGTCCTTCAGAGAAGGATGCACAGCATAATGTCAGAACTGGGATGTGGTACATGACATTGGTGACAAGGGGTCCCACATCACGAGATCTTTCACCAGGAAGAACCTGCTCTCCAAACCACACTGAAACGAAACAGCAAAACAGAAATAAGACAATGTGGAAGATTTCTTCCAGGTGTCAGAAAGAAGTGAGGGATTCAAACAAAAACAAAAAAGAAAAAGATCTACTAAAGCTGGAAAATTGAGCGTTCTTATTCTCCTTCCAAAGTTTTTCCAGAATTTCTTCTCCAGATCTTACTGAAGGACAAGGTTTTTGGTTCTCTTTCACAACAACCCCCTGCATGTCCTCTCTCACCACATCCGTAAAACCTCCTCTTTGTCCTTCCTCTTTTCCTCTTTCCTGGCAGCTCCATCCTCAACATCCTTCTCCTGATAGACTGCATTGGTTTGGACATCCGGATATCTTCTCTGACCAAATTATGACACTGCCACTGGCATTACATGTCCAAATTACTTTCAAGTATGTCAAAAATGTCTCACATTATGTGTCCTCTATGCATGAAGGCAAGGGCTTTCATTCTGCAGTAATAACTGTGGGCTTAATTTGGACAAATCAGTCCAAATTAATGTCTTAATGTGTCAGTTTTCCTGCCTTATCTGCCACATACAGAAAGCACCAGCTCCTTTTACTCCTTTATGGCTGGGGGTGATAACCGGTCCCATGTGTGGCAGTAGACTCTGTTTTCTTCGTGAAAAGGACCGTCCCCGTGAGACAAAGTGCAATCGTCAGCACCGAATTCTTTCAACTTCCAGCATCGCTGCCGTCTCAGCAGCTGCACTGACTGCACTTAGCTCTCGCTGGGAGCAGACACCGCCTTGATGGTGAGGAGCGAAGACTTATGTGGCTTACGAGGTTAAGCTGACGGATCACCGGGAGTCAAGGTCGAAAAGTGAAATGTCCCACTGAGCAGAGGTGCGCACACTCTTTCCTCCAGTAGAAGTAAAGATACTAGTGTAAAAGACTCTTCAAAGTCCTGGTTTCTTCATTCAGTACCAGTGAAAAAGTACAGGAATGTACTGAGAGTATAAAGTAAAAGTACAGGAATGTACTGAGAGTGTAAAGTAAAAGTACAGGAATGTACTGAGAGTATAAAGTAAAAGTACAGGAGTGTACTGAGAGTGTAAAGTAAAAGTACAGGAATGTACTGAGAGTGTAAAGTAAAAAGTACAGGAGTGTACTGAGAGTGTAACGTGTCTCCTCTGAAGGACGTCTGGAGCGTCTGTCTGTGCTGAAAGTGAACTGAATCTCACTCCATATTAATAGAATTAAAGACTATTTAAGCCTCGAACTTCAACTCCAATAAAAACAATCTACTGAAAATAATCCACATGAACTTCACCGCTTCACTTTCATCACCGTCTCTACTAGTTCTCCATCACGGACACACACTCCACACACCCTGAACTCCACCGTTGACTCTATAGCACCTTGTTTGTAATGAGCTTTTTTTTTTTTATACTGCAGCAAGCGTTTCCACCAAAATAGTGTCTCCAGCACTTTAATTTTAACAACATAAGAAACACCTTTCACACCTAATTTGAATGTGTGGTTGGAATCAGTGTCCATTTCCTATTCATAAAAATGTTTAAGTACCGAAATCTGAGTTGTAGGTCCTGGGTCAGACTCGGTGCTGATGCTGAGCTCCAGGGCGTGTTTCTTGGAGAGGCTGCTTTTAAATTCTGCCGACCTGAAGAAATGAAGAATAAAAGTTATTAATATATATGTAATGAATAGTTACTGTTAATAAAAGAGAGTCCAAGTAAAGTGATTAGATGTCTCTGGAAAAGTCCCTGTTTTTAACTAATGTCAATGTTTTTTAAAATAAGATGAAAAGAAAGACCAGGCCACCAGACGACTGCAATTATATATATGTCTAGAACCAAGTTCCTGGAGAAAGACCATGAAGGGTCTCGATTAAACGACTTAATGATGGTGATTGTCCTAAGCATTGTCCTAAATCACATCCACAATTGGTCATATGAACATTTAGGGACGTGTCCACAGAAAAGATCTGGGTGAACGTTGACTTCTAAGGCACAGATTGAACTTTTTTCCAGGTTGGAAACAGAGATACCAGAGCAGCTCGCTGGAAGAGTGATGTGAGGTGCACTTCTTCTTCTCGTATCTCCATGTCCTCCCTCCGTTGAAGGCACGATCTGGGTGGAGGCTCAGGTCCTCCCACTTCTCCAGAGGGGAGCTGCTCACTAAAAACAGAGAGGTGTTCGCTTACAGACCGGCAATCAAATATGGCCATTAGCTCATGGTATTGAATGAAAATGACATGGCAGCACAATATTGGGCCTGAGGCTAACCAGCTGATAAGGGAATTGGGACGGAGCCGTTCGCTTAAGGCCAGAAAAAACCCTTTACAATGCAGTTTTTAGCTGAAGGCCCTCTACAGATAAGGACATAGTGGCTGCTGGCTGAGCGTAAATTCAATAGAAGGGAATGAGAAAGCAGGGAAAGACGCAGCTTAATGGAGCTGAAGGCCACCTCCTCAAATGGGTTTAACAAGCACGTTGCTTAAAGCTTTCCAGAGGATTATGATAAAGCATGGAGCGTATCGAGAAAATATGCTTAAACCGGAATAAACGCATCATATTCCAGCCTGCTATTCCTGGTCTGGAACCTCACTGTACAGCAATATACAGGTTTGCTCTCCCAGCTTCAAATGCCTTTCCAGTTTTATTGTTGAACTACAATGTGTGCCTGCAGTAAGGTGTTCACAGAACGGGGACAAGTGAAGGGCAAAATCTAATGGATGAACATCACAGATAAAAACCAGCCCTTAATGGACCTCCATAAATGATTTAAAGAGGCGCAAAAACACTTACTAATGAAAATCAATTTAGCAAATGGGCTGCTTTGCACAGATTAAAGGAAACACCTTTGCAAATGAAGCCCTTGAGGCTTAATCATGGATTATTGACTCTTGACTCTTACGTGAGGTGTACACTGGTCTGATCACAACCCGAAACGCTCCTGATCACCCAACCTGCAAATGCGTTGCTATAGCAACCTGCAACTTGCTGTTCTTCAGAATTTAACACTTGAATACACAAAATAAAGTACAAAAAATAGAAAAATATAGGATTTGTGCGATACTTGACACTTCTTTCCATGCATAAAGATCACCATTAGGAACCATTTAGGAATGTATATTATGAGCAGAAGACACCTGAATCTAGAGAAGCTCTCTCAGGGTTGAAAGAGCCTGTGGAGAACTCCTCTGTGTCCACCTGGATCAGCTCGGTCTCCTCGGTCCTCTTCCTGCCGAAGCTGCTCCTGGTGGAGCCGGATCTTCGGGGGCCCCGGGGGCTCCTCCGGTCCCAACTCCACCTGCGCTCACTGGGTTCACTCAGGTCCACCAGGTCCAGTGCTGTAGAGATGACTGGCAGAAAGAAAGAGGGATAAATGAAAGTTAAAGGAGGATGTATTTTAATGCTAACTGGTGGCCATTCACTTTTATTCACTGTTAGCAACATTAGCTTGTTTTGCCTGGAACTGCAGGCACCCGGCGGTGGCCTAGCGGTTAGGGCGTTGGCCCTATGATCAGAGGATCGGGGGTTCGAGCCCCTTCCCAATAGGTTGCCCTGAGGTGCCCTTGAGCAAGGTGCCGTCCCCGTCCCGCTCCTCCCTGCGATGGGCTGGCGACCTGTCCAGGGTGCGTCCCCCGTCCTTGCCCTGTGTGCGCTGGGTTGGACACCGGCACTCCCCCGCGACCCCGTTTGGGACAAGCGGCAGATAATGGATGGATGGACGGATGCATGCACCCGTATTTGGATGCTACAGATGAACAGGGTCAAATTATAAAAATGACTTTTGCCAGCTGATTACGGACATTCTTATAAATATTATTCGCATTTGCATATTTGTGCAAAATGTCATTTGAAGATGCAAATTAGATTACGTAAATACGCATAAATCTGACTTTTCACAAAAACTGAACCTTCAGAGTCAGAAATACAATGATCTTCATTACAAAGACACTCCAGAGAAACATTTAATAAAGAAAACAGAGCACAATCAGAGCACAATCAGAGCACCAGAAGTTTTTCAGTACAAAACGGATCAGAACCAGAAACTTGAGAGATCTAATCAAGAGCTCCTTCGGTAAAACCCTTCACACTGTGGTCAGGAATGAATGAGTGAGCTGTGATCAGAACCAGAACCCTCAGCTCTGCACTAAACGTGGGGATTTAGAGAAGATCGGTGTGAAAAACAGGCCTCCAAGCTGCGAGACTGGTGAGAACAGAGGAAGAGTTTTGGATCTTCTAGTGAAATTCTGCAGAAAAGGCAGCTCTTTGCTCATATATGACACCTGATGAGAGTGTAGAGTTTAATTAAAATTAAATACATTTCAGCCCAATTTTGACATCTTTATGATCACAGCGCATTGTCGTCAGATGGGTTTCTGTCTGCAGTGTCCCCTCAACTTGTTAAATGTAATTAAAAAGACATTTTAACTTTTTAAGTTCAAAACAGAGCTGCAGTTTAAGTGGTTAAATGGGCATTTTTAGGAAATGCTTTGAAATAGAGAACAGAAGGGTTTTCTGTTCTCTGAAGTTTCTAAAGTTGACCGGGTCCTTTTTTCACTGATCAAAAGTTCACGTATAGGACAAGAAAAGGACAGAGATGATGAATGTAGGCCTCCTGTGAGTCTCTGAGGGAGCAGCAGCTCTCTCCTTCTCCACCAGGAACGTAGCTACACTTCAAAAAGATGAATGAACATGCTTTCTTTATGGTCATAATAAGCATTCTGCTCTTCAGAAGGAAAGAACAGCTGATTTAAAAAAAAAAAAAAACTCACTTTGGGAATAAATCCAAGCTGCGATGTCAAAAGTCATCAGCCCTCAAACTTCCAGGTGTTAAAACCTGCGTTGTTAAAATCAGCAGGTGAGTTGATTCATGGTCACTTCATCTTTTTACTTTTAGTGCAAAAGACGGCGAGGCGTCCAAGAACTTTCGGAGGCTAACTCGATGGTTAGGAAACTGGAACATCATGGGTTTGAATGTCAGACCAGCAGGTTGCCCTGAAGAACCACTGAGCAAGGTACCGTACCCATCACTGCTCCCTGGGTGCTAGATATTGCTGGACAGTGTGTATGTTCTAATTGGTGGTAATCGAATGCAAATGGAAGTCCTCAAAAATATGGCAACACCTTTTCGATGTTACTCCACCGGTACAAAATAAACTCCCGCAATGTCCAAACTGGAACCGGGCCCAAAAAAACACAAAGTGACATGGTTGAGAGGTCCTGGTCTGATTCCAGGGTCTGTTCAGGGTGTTTCTACATCTTACACTCTGGGACACGCTCCAGCTCCTCCATGATAAGTAGCTCCGGTAAATGGAGGAATGGATGGATGGACAGACAAACTAACAGATGGATTAATTATATCCATTAATTCATTAATATGGACTATTAAGGGCTCACAGCTTTCATTTCCAACATTTTAAAAAGACAAACTATGACACTACAAAAACAAACAAACAAAAAAAAATCCCTTTTCTCTTTCTTGCACTTGAGGAAACTAACATTCCACTCTAGTCTGTGATCCAAACTAAATTTAATGAAAAAGGCGGAGTTTTTGGCCCGGTATATTAATGAGAGCAGGGCTGGTTTCATCAAATATCACATATAATAGAACGTTTTTTTTTTGCATGCTATCCCAATATTTGGCTGCATGGTTACTGATAAGCAGAGCAGGGAGAAGGTGAGAGAAACAGATGACAGCAGAATGAACAGATGAGAATGGAGGAAACCTGCTGTGTTGGAGGTGACCGGCCACGTGGCTCCATCACTCCTGCTCTCGCTCTGGAAGTCATCGATAGACGGGCTCAGTAACGGCCGGCTCTCTTGGTGCTCGCTGCCCAGCTGTAATAAACGACAAAAACAGGACACACCACGGTCAGAGTGTCTGTTTGTACCACATTCACGCTCACACACCTAAACTGACGGATCCAGACCTAAATTATTTTGGCTTAAAGTAGCCACTGACCCTGACGGAGATTTACAGAAGGGATGTTTGCTTCACTGTCCTGCAGATGGATATTGATTTTCTACCACAAAAAAAAAAAAAAAAAAAAGCAGATAACACGCAGTTCAGTTTAGATATCGATCATCATATCTTCATACCCACAGCACTGTCTAAAATCACTACATCGCTCATTTCCATAGAAACGCCTTTTATATTTCATTTTATATTTACACTGACCACACTTCAGTGTCATGCAACTAACTGTCATTTATCAGCCTTGGCATGTTCCATTATGAATATTCATCAAGTTCCTGCAGTCGTTTAGTAACCAGCTTCAGCTTAGCCCATCATTCTTGACCAATTTTCTCATTTAGTTTTTTTCTTTAAGATTCAGAATATATAATATAGAAAACGTTGATTACTATCTTTTGAAAACTGACTGTAAAATTTGAAGGGAAGTGAAATGTTTACGTTTAAAGTCCTCTTAATTTGACAGATTTAATATAATATCTGCTGGAGAACCTATCTGTCTCCATAACTCCATGCTCCCATCTATTTCACGCCCTGATACCAGTAAAAATTGGCATTAAGCAGCTGCAAGAAAGAAAGGAAAAAAGGAAAAAATGTCCTTAAACTGATAAATCAGCAAAAACCACAGACGCACTGGCACATCGGTCATTTCTGCAGCTTTAAACAGGTTTTATTTGAGAATTATACGAATTCATGGATACCAGAAAGAGTGAAAGGGGAGGTTTAGAAGACGGTAGTGGGACCAGCTATGTTGTACGGGTTGGAGACGATGATGAAAAGGGCAGGCGGCGGAGCTGGAGGTGTCGGAGTAAATGACGCTGAGATTTGCGTTGGGAGGTACGAGGATGGACAGGAACCAGTATATTAGAGAGACAGCTCAGACTGGACAATTTGGAGACGTCAGAAAAGTGAGACGGCCTTGGTTTGGACATGTCCAGAGCAGAGACGAGGAGAAGGATGTTGAGGGTGGAGAAAAGGGAGGACAAAGAGGAGGTTTATGGACGTGGTGAGAGAGGACATGGACGTAAAAGAAGAAGATGGAAGACACGTCCACAGGGATTCCTGTCCCTTTCAGCTCGCAGGTCAACTTCTCAGGCTGTTGTGAAAGGACGTCCTTGAAGTTTCACATTGTTCCTCCTGGATGCACTACGCCCAATTCATGGTGCTCAAATTCTTCAGCGAGCTCATGATTATGTATGGAGAACAAAACCGAGACGTCAGAATCTCAAAGCCCTTTCTGTCTCTGCGTTTCAGTTAAGAATAGCCGACTAAGTCTTTCTACAATTTCACCCTCGCCGCACTACAGAATAATCTCCTCTCACCGCGGGAACGGCCTAATCAAACCAGCAGGTTTACTGGAGAACTTTAATTAGCCTGTTTCAACAGTTAACATTAGTATCGTTCCATTATTAAAACAGTAAAAAACTAAAAATCATTCATGGCTTTGGAAGTGTTTTATATTTAAGTTGTATTAAATATACAGGTAACCCCCCCCAACAATTTCATTTATTTTAGTACATTATCATTATACTTAATATTTATGACCATATATATATATATATATATATATATATATATATT
>CM029387.1:1553305-1732148 GCA_017165825.1 Hepsetus odoe
TATATATATATATATATATATATATATACATTATTTGCCTTTTTTACTCGGTGTGTTCTGCTCAGCCACATCCGTTAGGTGAAGCTACATAATTGCTGTGTTTTTAGCTGCAGCTGCTGCATCAACAAAACCCGTGTGTTCCTGAAAGATGCTGCTTTGTGATGATGTCAGCTTTTCTCCGCTGAGTTTTGTTTTTCAGGCACATTTAAAGGAGAGGTCCCAGTAAAGGCAGGCAGGATGCAGCCCAGCGACGTACAGGGACGCTATATTTATAACAAAGGCAGAGATTTGGTCGATATCCTCAGCTCACACACATTGTCTGATTTAGCTCTCTCACCCTGCAGCCATTTCCTCCAAACTGAATCACTCAGACGGCTCCAGGCTTCGGCTTTACTTCAGATTCAATAAAACAATTTGCTGAAGGTGCACAGACTCTCAGGCTCGGGTTCCAGTGGTGCCACATGAAAACCAGCTCCCAGAGCATCACAGAAACACTGGCCGTCTGCAGAGTGTAGTGAGCCAACAGATACGGGACATGCATCCCGTACTGAGGTCTTTGTCTGACCCGCGTCGGGTTTATTCTCGTCGTCCAGCCGTACTTTAGCCATCCTGCAGCTGCTGCCTCTGCAGGAGCTCTTAGTGTTTAATAAAGAGGGAGAAAATCACACGAAAGAAAAATCTTCATCCACTTTCAGCTGGAGAACAATTTATGTAGATTTTATTCCTTCCAGTGCATCCCTCACTCTAAATGCAAACACAGAGAGAGAGAGAGAGAGAGCAAAGGAAAGGAGGGAAAAAGAAAAAAGAGATGAAAATGTGAGAACAGAACTAAAAAGAAAAAACAGGAAACACAGAGGAGGAAAAACAACTGAAGATCAGACAGAGAAGAGAGAGGGGAAGAGAGAGAGGTGGAATGAAGGTGAAGAGAGAGAGAGATAAGAAAGCGAGGAAGAGTAAGGGAGAAAGGGAGAGGGAGGGCAGGGAAGAGAAAAAGCGTGGACAGAAGAGAGATAAGGATGGAGACAAAGAAAAAAAAAAAGACGGAACAAGAGAGAGAAAGACAGTGATAGAACAGGAAGGAGAAAAGGAAGCGAAAGAGAGGAGTGAGTATCAGAAAACAAAGAGATAGAGAGAGAGAGGCTTCCTCTTTGGGTTTTAATGGGTTTAGTGATTTAAGAGCAATTTGAGGTGAAAAATACAGAAAACACAGTTTATTATCCTGACGATCCCCATTACTGTTACACACACACACACACACACACACACACACACACACTCTGAATGAAAGGGAATGGGTGTCAGGGGGTTAGCAGCTGCCTTTTCTTGATAATGTCAGGAACAGGTGACAGATTAGCAGATCTGAGGATGGGAGACTATTCTCAACTTCTGGAGGAAACTTCTTGTGTTTACAGAGTGTGTGTGTGTGTGTGTGGATACACACAGACCATTCAGCCATTACATCAAATCCGCCTAATATTGTATCAGACATCTCTGACCTTTCTGGACTCCACAGTCCACACAGTCCCTCTGAAGCTGAGCTGTGGTTCCAGATCCTTTAAGTCCTGTAAGCTGGGACATGGGTCCATGGATGGGACCAGTATACTGGATGGGATTGAGATGTGGGGAATATGGAGGAACACCTCAAACTCTTTGTTCCTTAGTTGGTTCCTGAACAGTGTTTACAATTTGAGGACATTATTCTGCTGCCATTTGGGGGCACTGTCACCATGAAGGTCTTGGTCTGCAAAAAGGTTTCCTAGCATTGTCAAGAGCATCATATACTGGCTTCCCATGGTCCATCGTGATGGCATTTATTCCAGACACATTCCCCAATCCACATGATGTAAAAGAAAGTGAGAGAACCAAAAGACAAAAGCAAAATGAGAAACAAAAACTTTGTCCTTCAGAAAGATCTAGAGAACTGTTCCTCAACAACACTGAGGGGACCCAGACTTTTGAACAGTACTGTTTGTCAATATTGCCCCTGATTCATCAATGTGTTCTTAAAATCCACGTTTCTTCTCCTGTCCCTCCAGTCAGACACTGAATTCTGGGACAAGATGCAGGCGGAGTGGGAGGAGCTTGCTCGCAGGAACTGGCTGGAGGATGGCGAGAGTGAGGGGTTGATCCCGCTCAGCGCTTCGCCCAGTGAAATGGTACGGAAACTTCACCATGGGCCAAGATGTGGTTTACTTCAGAGAGACAGTATACAGTGTCCATCAGGGGGAGCTGCAGGTCAGCGTTGAATCAGCCAATGGGGAAGCACATTGCCCCTCCAACATCCAATCCGCACAAGGGTTTCATTTGCATTTAACTGCTCATTTTGGGCAATCACAGACAGACAGCTGATACAGTGGTAGATTATCACTTCAAAGTTATAGACTCCAGCTGCCAGATAATGTTCCTTTCATCTAAAATTCCTTCTCATCTGCCTGTATTGTGTGTGTGTGTGTGTGTGTGTGTGTGTGTGTGTGTGTGTGTGTGTGTGTGTGTGTGTGTGTGTGTGAGAGCAGATGGCAAGAAAAGGAAACATCAGAGCAGCAAAGACAAAGCAGTCATGAAACAAAGCAGGCCTCCGGCCATAGATGATGCATCTGAATAAAACACTTGTATCATTTCAAAGTGATATTATGCCTTTTCTAGGTGTCACATAAAGACCTTTGTAAGATCATTAAGTCACTCCTCATTGCTTTCACCTTTTTTGTTGCAAAAATATTATTTAATGATTGTGTGTGCGTGTTACTGAGTCTGATGGACTGACAAAGCTGCCCAGGGTGTGGATAGACACCAGCACTGCAAGGACAAGTGGCTCAGAAAGAGTGAGAGAGAGTGAGGGTCTTTGGCATATTGAGTTGATAAAATGCAAGAAACTGCAAAAGTTTTCCTGCAACCGTTTGCCAAATGCCTAAAGACACAATGTTCTAGATAAAGTGGTTCCACCCACTCAGCGTTCAGCAGTAAACAAATCCCCTGATCATCTGGAATCATCTGCACCTGGTTCTTCACTGCTTCATGTCTTGAGTTAGACGCTTTGTTCTGCTTGAAGGTTCAGACGTAGATCACTGTGTGGATTAACCAACACAGAACTATCAAACTGCTCAGGTACAGAGACTGGACTGAAAATGAGAGACAACAACACTGTCCTTCAGGAAGATCTGGAGAACTGCTCAGGTACAGAGATGTTTATTCTCATCCTATAGTGCATTTTGTCTGGATGAAGGCATATGGCTTTCCTGAGAGGTGCGAGTTCCCGTGCCCTTCTCCTCGCTGCGTGGTCTCTCTGAGCGTGATTCCAATTTGCCTGCAATATTAAAGAGCCCAGCGTGATCCAATTATCAGCATTGTGCCATCCAACTCTCCACATCTATTAAAAGATTAAAAACATGCTCTTCACTTAAGCTCAAGTAAATGCAAAGATTATTACAGCTTTGTTTTAAGACACTTAAAGTGATCTGTTGTACCCAAATCTTTCCTCTGAATCCTAGTCTAAAATTTGCTATTTTAACTATTAGCCCACATGCTAACATGCTTACTGTAGAACAGTGTTGCTCTGGGGCTGCACGATATCGTCCATTAATCGTTATTGCGATATCGGCCTCAGCTATACTGATTTCACAGGAAGCTGTAATATGCAGCTAAGCTTTGGACCAATCGGTGCTTTTAACCAAAGTTCCAGAGCAGTGTTACTGGGGTTTTGATGGGGATTTATGCAACCCATCAACTCTAATTTCATTGATGAAAAATTATGTCTTAAAGGGCCCTTATTTAAAATTTTACTACTTTATTTGTTCATGTATGTATTGATTTTATTGTGTAAACAACATGCTTTTTAATAAATAATAAGATGGATCAAATGCTAAAAGTAATATCCAATACTTTATGCATTGAAAGGGAAGGTCTGCAGGACAGTAGTGAGACCATCTATGCTGTATGGGTTGGAGATGGTGATGAAACAACAGGAGGCAGAGCTGGAGGTGTCAGAGTTAATGACGCTGAGATTTGCGTTGGGAGCGACAAGTATGGACAGGATGAGGAATGAGTATATTAGAGGGACAGCTCAGGTTGGACGGTTTGGAGACGAAGTGAGACTACGTGGTTTGGACCTCCAGAGGAGAGATGAGGAGTATATCAGGAGAAGGATGTTGAGGATGGAGCTGCCAGGAAAGAGGAGAAGAGGAAGGACAAAGAGGAGGTTTATGGATGTGGCGAGAGAAGACATGCAGGGGGACGGTGTGAAAGAGGAAAATGCAGAGGACTGGAAGACATGGAGATGGAAGCGTTTTAAGAAGCTGAAATCAATAAAAGATCTGTCTGCATTCTTCTGGACATGTAATATTTCTTGGATATACTCACTGATTTCACTTTACTGGTTGCAGGGCTACTACTTCCACATAGACAACCCGTATAAAGACTGGCCCAACGCGTTTGAAGAAGGAGTGCAGAAAGGACGAGAAGGAGACCTGAACAGTGCTGTGCTGCTGCTGGAGGCGGCCATCTTGCAGGACCCGCAGGATTCAGAGGTGTGTGTTTGATGCAGTCAAACCAGACTGTTAATAATGTGTCCAGAACTCAAAACCCTTTCAATCAGTTTTATCTCCCTGTCTTGGTTTCCCTGCTGGCGCTGTATGTCAGAGCATCTGCTGCAGTTCTGATCGCTAAATATCCCCCCCCCCCTTCACCCTGTAGCCCCATCCTCCTGCTATTCTATATTTCATTCCCTTTAATGTGCTGACACACCTTCATGTCGTAATGGATTTCTCGCTGTCTCCCTGAAGGCTTGGCAGGTGCTGGGGACCACACAGGCCGAGAACGAGAACGAGCAGGCGGCCATCGTCTGCCTCCAAAGGTAAACGGAGAACCCGTTTTTGTAGTATCTGACTATAGACATGAACATCACCATGTCCCAAAGCAGATTTCCAGAAATGCGGGTCCTTAATGAGCAAACTTGGGTAAAGCTTTCTCCCTTTTTTGCACTGTGTCCTAAACCACACCCTCAAGTCTGCCCCACCTTAATGAAGAGCTGGATGAGATTTTAAAAGTTTTGGAGATGCATTTTTGGATTCCTAGAACATTAGGTTTATCAGGTAATATCCTTAGAATTAACTCAATTTGACATTTTACATAGACATACTGTGATCATCGGAGCAGCGGTGGCCTAGTGGTTAGGGTGTTGGCCACATGATCGGCGGATAGGGGGTTCAAACCCCTTCCCAGTGGGTTGCTCTGAGGTACCCTTGAGCAAGGTGCCGTCCCCGTCCCGCTCCTCCCTGCGATGGGCTGGCGACCTGTCCAGGGTGCGTCCCCCGTCCTCGGCCTGTGTGCGCTGGGTTGGACACCAGCGCGACCCCGTTTGGGACAAGCGGAAGATAATGGATGGATGGATACTGTGATCATTCTGTTGGGATCTTTTGATCGCACTTTATTTGTTTAAATATTGCTTGATGAGATGGGAACAAATATTTTAGTGCTCCAGGCTGCAAAATGTCTAATGTGAGGTTCTAGATAAAGGGGTTCCACCTACTCAGTGTTCAGCAGTAAACAAATCACCTGATCATCTGAAATCATTTGCGCCTATTTCTTCACTGCTTCATGTCTTCAGTTAGACGCTTTGTTCTGCTTGAAGGTTCAGACGTAGATCACTGTGTGGATTAACCAACACATGAGAGACAACAACACTGTCCTTCAGGAAGATCTGGAGAACTGTCTCTCAACAGGACAACGTCTGGGAGCAAAATATAAAGAAATGAGGTGTTGCTCAAGACATTCGCCCAGTTCTGGAAGATGCCACAAACTGCTGCAGTCGAGACTCTTTTTATGCACAAATCTACAGTAAAATAGTTTTTGTGACTCCTGAACGTGGCTCAGGGCTGCAGGACGGTGTGTTTGCATTACTGAGATTCCACACATCAATGACACATATTCAGCATTTTAATTTCCCCATAATCCCAGAGGATTATATGCTTTTCAGTTATTCAACAAATCGCATGGTCTACCATAACACGCTAGACTTTATCTGTCTTAACCTTTCCATGCTGCTTTTACTTCTTCTACTTGAAGGCTTCAGGGATTTATGTTCGAACATGTGTTCAGCATGGTCATAAGAGACGTACTTTAAGAAAATGTCCATTAAATTTGGGCGGCTACTTACCGTACGGCTTATAACACACACACACACACAAACACACACGTGCACATGCACATACACACACACACACACACACACACACACACACACACCCACACATGCACATACACACACACACACACACACACCCCATCCAGCAGGGGGCAGCCATATCCAGAACCCAGGGAGCAGTGATGGGGACGGTACCACGCTCAGGGGTACCTCATGGGGATTCGAACCCAAGACCTAACCACTAGGCCACCCCTGCCCCTAAGGTTAAATGACATGGCGTTCTAGGTGTACATCATCCCTCTGGAAGTACTGGGACAGGGAGGCCTAATGTTTTTGCTGGAAGATATTTGGGTTTGAGATCTAAAGAATATGAGATCATTATTTCCTAGTGTTTAAATAACCCAGCCACTAGGGATGCACAAGCCAGTGTATTTCTTCATGCCAGTCCCAAGCCCGGGTAAATGGGGAGGGTTACGTCAGGAAGGGCATCTGGTGTAAAACTTTGCTAAATCAATATGCGGACAATGATACAGAATTCCATACCGGATCGGTCGAGGCCTGGGTTAACAACGACCGCCACCAGTGCTGTTAGCCTACAGGGTGCTGGTGGAAACTGGACTGCTGTTGGCCAAAGGAGAAGAAGAAGAAGAAGAGGAGGAGGAAGGCATCTCCAGATGGAGAAGGAGAGAAAGAAGGGGCGGAGAGTGGAAGTGAGGGTAGGGACTTTGAATGTTGGCAGCATGACTGGTAAAGGTAGAGAATTAGCTGATATGATGGAGAGAAGGAAGGATGATATTCTGTGTGTGAGAGACTAGATGGAAGGGTAGTAAGGCCAGGTGTATTGGAGGAGGGTTTAAACTGTTCTAGCATGGTGTGGATAGAAGGAGGAATGGGGGAGGTGTTATCCTGAAGGAAGAGTATGTGGAGTGTTTTGGAGGTGAAGAGGGTGTCAGGGAGGGTGATGAGTCTGAAGCTGGAAGCTGAAGGTGTGATAATGAATGTTGTTGGTGCTTATGCTCCACAAGTTGGTTGTGAGATGGAAGAGAAGGAAAAATTCTGGAGTGAGTTAGATGAAGTGATAGAGAGTGTACCCAGGGGAGAGAGAGTGATGGTTGGTGCAGATTGACAGGGGAGAGTGTAGCCAAACAGCATAGGATGGTGGTCTGTAGGATGACCTTGGAGGTCAAGAAGAGGAGGAAAGTGAGGGCAGAGTCGAGGATCAAGTGGTGGAAGCTGAAGGAGGAGGACTGGAAGGTGGAATTCAGGCAGGAGTTAACACGGGCACTGGGAGGTGTTGAACAGCTACCGGATTGCTGGGAAACTACTGCAGAAGTGATAAGGTAGATGGCTAGAAATGTACTTGGTGTGACATCTGGAAGGAAGAAGGAGGATAAGGAAACCTGGTGGTGGAACCAAGAAGTCCAGGAGTGTATTCAAAAGAAGAGGGAGGCAAAGAAGACATGGGACAGTCAGAGAGATGAAGGAAGTAGACAGGTGTACAAGGAGATGAACCGCAGGGTGAAGAAAGCAGTGGTGAAGGCCAAAGATAAGGTGTTTGGTGAATTGTATGAGAGGTTGGACAGTGAAGAGGGAGAAAAGGACCTTTACCGATTGGCTAGACAGAGAGACAGATCTGGGAAAGATGTGCTACAGGTCAGGGTGATTAAAGATAGAAATGGAAACGTACTCACAGGTGAACAGAGCGTGTTGAGCAGATGGAAGGAATACTTTGAGGGGCTGATGAATGAAGAAAATGAGAGAGAGAAGACTGGATGATGTGAGAAGAGTGAACCAGGAAGTGCAGCAAATAAACAAGATGGAAGTAAGGGCAGCGATGAAGAGGATGAAGAATGGAAAGGCTTTTGGACTGGATGACCTACCAGTGGAAGCATGGAGATGTTTAGGGGAGATGGCAGTTGAGTTTCTGACAAGTTTAACACATTCTTGGAAAGTGAGAAGATGCCTGAGGAGTGGAGACGAAGTGTACTGGTACCGATCTTCAAGAATAAGGGTGATGCACAGAGCTGTAGTAACTATAGAGGGATAAAGTTGATCAGCCACACCAGGAAGTTCTGGGAAAGAGTTATGGAGGCTAGGTGAGGTGAAGATTAGTGAACAGCAGTATGGATTTATGCAGAGAAAGAGAACTACAGATGCAATGTTTGCTCTGAGGGTGTTGATGGAGAAGTACAGAGAAGGTCAGAAGGAGGTGCATTGTGCCTTTGTGGACTTGGAGAAAGCATATGACAGGGTGCCTAGAGAGGAGTTGTGGTTTTGTATGAGGAAGTCTGGTGTTACAGAGAAGTATGTGAGAGTAGTTCAGGATATGTATAATGGCAGTGTAACAGTGGTGAGATCTGCAGTGGGAGTGACAGTTGCATTCAAGGTAGAGGTTGGATTACATCAAGGATCAGCACTGAGCCCATTCTTGTTTGCAATAGTAATGGACAAGTTGAGGGACGAGGTTCGACAGGAATCTCCGTGGACGATGATGTTTGCTGATGATATTGTGATCTGTAGTGAGAGTAGGGAGCAGCTTGAGGAGAACCTGGAGAGATGGAGATGGAGAGGAATGAAAGTGAGTAGGGCAAAGACAGAATACATGAATGAAAGGGAGGAAAGTGGAGTGGTTAGGCTGCAGGGAGTGGAGGCAACAAATGTGGAGGAGTTTAAATATTTAGGATCAACAGTTCAGTGTAACGGCGAGTGTGGAAGAGAGGTGAAGAAGAGAGTGCAGGCTGGTTGGAATGGGTGGAGAAGAGTGGCTAGAGTGATTTGTGACAGACGCGTACCAGCTAGAGTAAAAGGGAAGGTTTACAGGACAGTAGTGAGACCAGCTATGTTGTATGGGTTGGAGACGGTGGCACTGACGAAAAGACAGGAGGCGGAGCTGGAGGTGTCAGAGTTAAAGATGCTGAGATGTTCGTTGGGTGTGACGAGGATGGACAGGATTAGAAATGAATATATTAGAGGGACAGCTCAGGTTAGGCGTCTTGGAGACAAAGTTAGAGAAGCAAGGTTGCGTTGGTTTGGACATGTGCAGAGGAGAGACGAGGATTATATTGGAAGGAGGATGTTGAAGATGGAGCTGCCAGGAAAGAGGAGAAGAGGAAGACCAAAGAGGAGGTTTATGGATGTGGTGAGAGAGGACATGCAGGTGGTCGGGTTGAAGCAGGAAGATGCGGAGGATCGGAAGAAATAGAGACAGATGATCCACTGTGGCGACCCCTAAACGGGAGCAGCCGAAAGAAAAGAAGATTTCCTAGTGTTTAAATCTTGATAGGAATTTAGTATGCGTGTAGTGTGATTTCCACACCTGTATCCGCTGGGTTTATCAGTTTACAAGGTTAGGGAATCAATCTCTCTCTCTCTCTCTCTCTCTCTCTCTCTGCAGGTGTCTGGAGCTGCACCCCAATAACCTGAGTGCACTGATGGCCCTGGCGGTCAGTCTGACGAATGCAGGGCAGCAGCAGGAGGCGTGTGAGGCGCTGCATCGCTGGATCAGGCACAACCCCACCTACAGGCACCTCCTGCAGGACCGCAGCCCCCTGGACGGCTCTCCGCTGCCCAAACGCAGGGGCTCCTCCGTCTCCCCCATCTCCAGCCTCGGGTGGTACGCTCCATTTCTTGCAGAATGCCCATCCGACCATGCTGCATACACCTTCGTCAGTGTGCAGAGTCCAAACGTTTGGACCACCTTATTGCCTATAAAACCAGTCCGGCTGCAAAGAAAAGGCAACCAGTCTTATTGGCCAGCGTACTATGAAATGGTGCACACAGCATAGCTAAAGAAACACGAAGACACGAAGGTGGTGCCGAGTTCACTGAGGGAGTTGGGTTCAGCTGTGGGTTCATTCTTCTTTGCAGCTGAATGGACAGACTCTGCTCTTTCTGCACTTTTCTTATTTCTAGATTCTCTGCTGGCAGCTTTCAGGCTTTCAGGCCTGAAATAACTGTCTGATACAAATGTGTGATAGACACCCCGTCAGCACCGAGCCAGAGCTTCTGAAACATCAGGAACCTGTCGGCCTTTCCGCAGCCCATGCTGGCGTGTGAGACCTACAGAAATGTTCCAGACTTAGTAATGTGCTGTTTCCCAAATGCTCAGTGTTTAGTTTGGATAAAAATATTATTTATATATGTGAGATAGAGGGCATATTATTAGAAATACTTACCAATATAAAAGACAGAAAGACATAAATATATAGATATCACTGTCATAATTTCCTGACTTCCTGCCAAACCTGCCGTTTGGTTCTTATTCTGTGTATTTCACCAGGTTTGGGCCTTTAACAAGCTCAAATTAAAAAAAAATAATTAAATAATAATCCGGGCCAAAGGTCAGGTCGATAGCTCTGAGGTCAATGAGGTCAGGACCTCTGGAAATGTAAGATTTATATTTAATGTAATATTTAAATATGTGTTAAATGGGATCAACAGTTCAGATTAATGGCAAGAGTGCAGGCAGTTTGGAATGGGTGGAGAAGAGTGGCTGGAGTGATCTGTGACAGAAGGGGACCAGCGAGAGTGAAAGTGAAGGTTTACATCATATCTGTGTTTCTATGGTAGATCATTTTGGGGCCACATATTAAACATGTTTGGGGTACATTTTATTACGGGTACTTATAAATAATACGCACACATTAATATGCATACACACAAACATATACGTGTGTGTGTGTGTGTGTGTGTATGTTCACTTACAGATACCTTCATCTGTATGTGTGTATGCAGCTCTCAGCTGGTGGAGGTGTTGGAACTGTATCAGGAAGCTGTCCAGCAGAACCCGGGGATCGTTGACCCTGACCTGCAGACCGGACTAGGTGTCCTGTTCAACCTCAGCTCTGAGTTTGATAAGGCCGTGGAGGCCTTCAACGCTGCGCTGTCTGTACGGCCTGAGGTGAGGAGGCAACCTCTCCTTCACAGCAAGAGAGAATTCTGAAACCACCAGTGAAGCTACACGTGACTTATGGGTGTTTTACTCCAAAACCTCCAAACTCTCAGAAACATCTCAATAAAACAACATCTCCGGCATCAGGCAGCATCTTCATCACCTTTTCATGTCTGTGAGGGTGATTCAGACGTCTGGTTCCATTCACCGCCACTGTAAACAGCTCTGATGCTACACATTTCTCAGTGTTTCACACCAAAGCCACTAAATGATAAGTAGTTATGCAAAAAAGGGAGTTCCTCCTTAAGTGCAAATGCAAATAATTGAACAAGCTTTTAGTCCCCCAGAGCTTTGATGGTCAGTGTGCCCTTTGGAGGGGAGGACATTTGGGCTCAAGAGATCAGATTTTTTATTTACATCTAGATGTGTTCAATCACATATAATACGCACCTTTTGTATGCAACCAGTTTTACAAGGAAGCAAAGGTATGGAAACTGAAAGTTTTAGCACGAATTTAAGGGCAGTTAATATTTTGTTTTGATGTCCCGTGCATCAACATCAAACCCGACCACACAAAACTGTTGGGTTCTTCTTTGGTTCAGGTTTTTCAGGCTTTTTTCACTGTATCTTGCATTGTGCTTTTTTTTTTTTTTTTTTTTTTTTTTTTTTTTTGGGAGATTCTCTCTTCAGTCTCCTCTCCAGCGGATGGGTTAAGATCTGGTGATTTGACTTCTCAGGACACAACAAACAGCTACCAAGTTTTCACGTTCCAATACTTTTGCTCTCTTGAAAAAATGGGCGGTCAGGTAAAAAATGTGACCCTTCCTTTGTCATTTTTGGTCAGTGTGCCCCTTGGGCATCAACAGCTACACCACCACACCGTTCAGGGTTAATTCTCCTGGTCAGTCACTACCCACCCATGGTGTCTCACAGGATTATCTGCTCTGGAACCGACTGGGGGCTACCCTGGCTAACGGTGACCGCAGTGAAGAGGCTGTGGAGGCCTACACCAGAGCTCTGGAGCTGCAGCCTGGCTTCATCCGCTCCAGATACAACCTGGGAATCAGCTGCGTCAATTTGGGAGCGCACAGGTAACACAGTGGGCTAGAAGGTCTTGATGGACCAAAGTAGACCTGCATGAAGGAGCTGAGACTGGGGTGGGAGAATTGGGGTGTTCCAGTCCTGGAGGGCTGGTGTCCAGGCAGTTTGATGATTTCCTGGTTGGTTCTGGAGGAGAGGAACCACCAAACAGCCCTCCAGGATCAGAGCTAGAGACGCCTGCAGTAAGGCATGAGGACTAGATAGTTCCCATGTTATTTTTACTTAGAATGGATGCCAATCAAAAGCAAGAGAACCACCCTTTGTCCTCTTCCTCCTACAGAGAGGCGGTCAGTAACTTCCTTACGGCTCTGAACCAGCAGAGGAAGAACAGAAGCCACCAGGGGATGTCCAGCAGCATCTGGGCGGCCCTGCGGATCGCCCTGTCGCTCATGGACCTGCCTGAGCTGTTCCATGCCGCCAGCGTCGGAGACCTGGATCTTCTCCTGAAGGCCTTCAACATGGACATGTGATCTGGTTCCCCAGAAAATCACGAAACAATGCTGTTTTGATTTTTCTTAGCGAAAGCCACGCTACACACCGGGTGCACGGGCGTGATTTGTATTCTTTAAAATAAAATGGAGAAGTAATTTGCCATAGATTTGCACACAGGAGATGATGCCCCCACATGTATGTGTTTATAGAGAGGGGGTGAATGTGTGAGAGAGTGACAGAAGCACATTTCAGACAAGATTTTATTCTTTAATCTTGATCCGAGTCTTTCTTATTGCGTTATTATTTGTAAACCGAATGCTCTTTGTATACTTGAATATTCAAACTGACGCAGCATGGAGGAAATACAGAGATCAGCGTCTAACGTCCTCACATTTCCACGGTTCACGTCCATGCACGTTCTTCAGTGAAACTCCTTTCGTCATGGCCTACTTACTACACTCTCAAATCTGATATTTATATTACGTATTTAATAATAATTGATCACTTTTATATTATTTAAATCATGTGTTATTTTTATTAACCTGGCAGCGTTGCATATTTTGCTTTTGTCACCCTGGAAAGAATAGAAAACCTGCCGTTTGGCTCTTATTCTGTGCATTTCACCAGGTTTCTGGCTAAATGCACTTTAACAAGCTCAAATTCAATTCATTAATTAAATAATAATCAGGGCCTTAGGCAGCTCTGAGGTCAGTGAGGTCAGGACCTCTGAAAATGTAACATTTATATTTAATATTATATTTAAATATGTGATAAATGAGATGAGTGACGGCGAGTGGGGAAGAGAGGAGGAGAAGAAGGTTGGAATGGGTGGAGAGGAGTGACAGGAGCGATCTGTGACAGACAGCAAGAGTGAAATGGAAGGTTTACAGGATGGTAGTGAGACCAGCTATGCTATACGGGTAGGAGACAGTGATGAAAAGACAGGAGGCGGAGCTGGAGGTGTCAGAGTTAAAGATGCTGAGAATTTCGTTGGGTGTCACGAGGATGGACAGGGTTAGGAACGAGTGTGATAGAGGGAAGGTTTACGTATTTAAAATGTCCTTTAAAATAAAGCTCATTAATTTTTGAGCGTGTGGTAGCTCACGTTACCAGCCACATGATGGCACTGTTTCCACACCAAACCAACACCGCAGTCAGTGAATCTCCCCGCTAACCAGGGGACCCCTGGGCGGTGTGATGAATGACATTAAGCATGTTTCACTCTGGGACGCGGCACCCTCTCAGAGGTGATGGTGGGCCCAGGTGTGCCAGCAGGATGTGTTCCCCCGAGCCATCTGTGTTCCAGCGCGCCCCTTTAAATGCGCCGTGCTCCGGGGCATTCTGGATCAGGCCTCGGCGGGCGGCCGCTTCAAAGGGCCTCGCATGAAAGGTCACGGCAGAAAAAAACGCACCTCATGTTGAAAGTGGGTGAACGTGTGGAAGAGCAACAGCACAAAAAAAGGCAGAGCAGATGCGAAACACGTTCCCCAGCACTTTTCGGGCGACGAAGGGTGGACTTCATAGGTCAAAGGTCGTGTGTGGAGTGATTTAGGGGCCCCTTCTTATTTCTGGAACCTAAAAATAAACTTTAAAGAAGGAAAGTGCTGGAGTTAGACTTGCTCATTTAATATACTATGCAAGCCATGACTGTTTTTCATTGATTTATTACTGTTCACCTAAAACCTTGCCTTTCCTCATCACCTTTAAATGATCATGTGTCCATGTCACGCTCAAAGGCAACAGAACGGGGGTCTTCTGCAATTAAGCGGGCACTGTTTTGTGAAAAAAACAACCTTATTTTGTTTCATTTTCAAAGCAAAATGAATGTAGAGGTAATTTCTTATGATAACTCGAACCTGCATGCACAAAGCCTGAATTTTCCCCTTTATTTCCATATGCATGTAAAGTGTGTAAATGCTGAAAATGCACTTTCATCTATTTACTCCACATCATAGTCATAGAGATAAATAACTGTATGCTCTTCACAGATTATAACATCATACTCCATGCCATTTTGCCACATTACGTGGGCATTAATTGCACAACACGACCAACATGACGTACCTTACCATGTTACGATGATATTTAATGATAACGGACTGTTGGTTTTTATTCTGGAATATGATTGGATTCATTAAACGAACCATCACTAGGCTACACGTTCCTTGAACCGTATGCATGTTTATTCTACTGAATGTCTCCAATATCCTCTGTGATTTATAAATCAGATTATCCAGTTTTACTGATGTAAAGAAGTATAATAATGGCTTTATAACCAATAATAAAATGTTATTTTAGAAGGAGTTGCTACAGAAATGGCTCTTTTGTGTTTTGTTTTATGAACTAAGAGGATTTCTCCTCAATTCAGGTTGAACAGTTCCACTTTTAAAACAGCAGAGAATCTGGATTACATACCAATGTTCCATCTTAAAGACTGATATTCCACCTTAAATACTGCAGGGAACCAGTTTAAAGACTGACATTCCACCTTAAATACCGCAGGGAACCAGTTTAAAGACTGATATTCCACCTTAAATACTGCAGCGAGCCGGTTTAAACAAAGACGTTCCACCTTAAATACGGCAGGGAACCAGTCTAAACACTGATGTTCCACCTTAAATACTACAGGGAACCAGATTACACACGGACGTTCCACCTTAAATACTGCAGGGAACCAGTTTATGTTGTATGTTGTTATGTTTTCCGGTTTCTGTAGCTTCTGCTACATGACCTGCACTCATGTAGATGTTACTTTGACACCTAATCGTCGCTGCAGACCAAGTTCCCTCCTCGTGGTGACGGTGCTCCCAGATGGCAGCGTTCTGTTTCAGCACATCCTCCCTGCCACACTGCGAACACCGATCAGGAACACCTTGAGGAGGCTCCAGTTCCCACCTTCAAGAACCTAAAGTAAGTTGAAACCACAGCACACCTTCAGAGAACTTGTGGAGTTCAGGCCTCAAAAGGTTGGAACTGTTTTGGAGGTAAAACTCCAAGCAGGTGGTCTTTATGTTTGGTGTTCTCGGTGTAGATATCATTCGATTAGTCACCAAACGATTCCTTTACCATGAATAACGTGTTCGTCACTCTCACTTTAACCATCTCGATAGAGTCTGATGACAAAGAAACCAAAACTGATGAAAACATCTGACCTTTGGGGCCCTTTTCTGGACATCAGCACTGGGCTAAAGTCTGGGTTATCCGAGTGCATTCACTCGTTTCTCTCTCTATTTGACCTCGTATGGAACTGTGGAAGGTTGAGGAGGAGCGCTTAAATTAGCGTATGGATTTTTTGGAGGTTTTAGGGCACAGGGAGGATGTGTTGGGTGTCTCAGCTGGGTCCTGTTTCAGGGTTTTTCATTTCCAGCCTCAGATACACAGGAACTGAGGAAACTTCTTATGTAACTGGATTCACTTCAGACCGCACTATGTCATCCGAGGCTTGATTCCACCCCCTCGGCCCGGGTTATTGCTTTGGGCTTTCTGGCGACGCAGCAGGTGAAGCGGGAGGATTAATTGGACTGTAACGTATAAAATACGGAACATAATTCACAGCTGCCTTCAGGAAGATCACAGCAATCTTCTATTTACAAATACAGAAAGGAAGACAGAAAGACAGATAGATAGACAGAGAGAAAGACAGAGACATTGATATATAGAAAGCTAAAAGAAAAATAGATGATAGATAGATAGATAGACAGATAAACAGATAGAAAGTTAACAGAAAGAAAGACAGGTAGCAAAAAACCAAAAACTAAATATAAATAGATAGATTTAAAATATAGACAGAAAGCTAACAGAAAGACAGACAAACAGAGAGATAGATAGATAGATGGCTAGATAGACCCTGTTACAGGTTAGCCAATCAGAGTTTAGCCAATCAGAGTTAGCCAAACAGTGTTTTTTTGCATATATACTTCTTACATTTACGGCATTTAGCTGACGCTCGTATTCAGAGCTCCTTACATTTCTTCTCCCTGGACACACTTGGGGTGAAGGGTTTTGCTCAGGAACCCAATGATGGTAGCATTGGAGGTGGGATTCGAACCTGGAACCTCTTGGTCTGGCGAGTATCCTACCACTAGACCACCAGCACCAGCACTCTTAAAGGTACAGTCACGGAGCAGTCGGTCTATTGCATAATAAAGACGACTCCTTATAATGAATTATAATGACACTTAAGATTTGTCACTCAGTTCCCATCTTTGTGCTCAGGTTTTTCTCATGACACCGCCGCCCAGAAATTCGTTCCATTCTAGCATGATGCAGAACAAAAATGTATTCTCTAAAGCAATACGTACGATTTGTGCTTAACATGAGCAGAAACATGACCTGACAAGGTTAAAGAACCTGAACATTTATAAATATGTTGAAAATTTTAAAAATCCCACATTTTCATGAACTTATCCTTGTGAATGATTAAAAAACCTTTAAAAGAACTTCAGCATGGAGTTGAAATTTATCCCACAACAGGGTGTGTTTTCAGGATCTGAATCGGCCCTAAATACAGAGAAACCTGATCCCAGATCAGTCGGAACAGCAGCCCTGGTGTTCAGTTGATGTTTGTAGCGGACTGTAAGTCATAGCGTGTCCTAAACCGCACGCACGTGTCCCCGCCACCTAAATAAAGAGCAGGATGTGGGCCGAGAGAAGTGGATGGAAAGATCTGGGTGACTGTTGACTTGTTGCATGTTGGCTGCATCTGGAGCGACTGTGAAAATGTGACCCAAGCTCATCGGATGGGGGTGAAGAAACCACTCGTTACACAATTTGTGGGAAGAGTGTGACGGAACAGACAGGGTGGCTCTGTCCCTTTAAGCCCTTGGCACCCTCCACCCCTCCACCTAGGCTGCCTTAGACGTGCTGACAGCTACCTTAGTCCTCCACAGTGACAGTACTCTGATCCACACTGGAAAACACACTCCTGTGGGAGGGACGCTGTGCTTCTACAGCCTCATCATCTGGGGAGCAACACACACACACACACAGGAGCATCTCCAGGTAAGACTGACAGGTGTCATTTAATTTTAGCATCTCTGTCTGCTTCTTCAGCATCAAAACCGGTTTGTACAGATCTGGGATGGATGACCTGCAGGTCCCATGCTGTGCTTTCATTTCCCCACTTCTTGATTCTCAGATTGGGGATGATTTGCACCATTTGGAGATAGTTTTTTTTAAATGCATTTCACTTTTTTGTGATGCTGTAAATGAATCCCAGCTGTAAAAGTGAGCTGCTGAAACTGAAAGCACAGCAGCAGGCACCCACCCAAGGGATGTGGCTTTGAAAAATAAGGTTGGGAAGCAGCTCAGAGGTCCGCTCCAAAGCCACACAAACCTCACTAAGCACTCCTCTAACTGTCACATGTGCTTCTAAAGGAAATCTGTATTTTTTGCCCCATTTGTACACTGAAAATGCTGTCTAGGATGCGTCAAAAGTGGCTTTATATGCTATAAAGTTAACCTTTAATGCTGTTGAGCCTGACTCGTCAACTTTCTCTGTCTTTTTCACCCAAAGTAACATCTAAAACGCAACATTTTTGTTCTTTCAGTGCCACTTTTCTGTGTGCACGGCTCACTTCAGTCATTTTGATAATTGAGGAAGCTGGCGGACGGTACCATTTCGCCAAATAGGGGGAGTCCACAAGGTTGCGAGGCGCGAATTGGTGTAGTTTGGTTTTAAGAAAGAGATTTACATCAACCTAACACTAATTTTGCGCTAATTATAAATTTGTCAGCCTTTTAAAAAGATGTTACCCGGAGAATAACCTGTTGAAGAAAAGTGGCCATGTTTGGGTCCCCCCCTCCGCCCAATTGTTGCCATGCTCTCGATATCGGTATGGGTGTGGTAATCGCAGTGTGTGGATTTGGTTAGAAATCTCGTCCAATTTTGGCGCCTGCGAACAGAAGTGCTGTTTAGCCACTTGAGACCCAGATAAAAATGGAAAATTTTTAGAACTGAGCATGAACGCAAGAAGATAAACGGAGTTTTTGTCGTCCCCGGGCTCCTATAACGGTCACACTGAGGTAAAACCGTTAGCCGTTAGCTTAGCATCGCTAGTTTGGGAGGAGTTGGCGATTGATCGGACTTTTCTCGCGGTTGCTAGCGACCTGCGGGGTTTAAAATAACATTTTAATCCTCCAAATGATCATCTGGCTCAAAATGAGACGCTTTTCAACATTTTAATACTGTGCAACATGTGATTTAACCTCAACCCCTCAATGCTAGCTGTCTGACTAGCCTGCCTGGCTGTTGTCCTAACCGCTGGCGGAGGAAACACAGCTGTTTATTTTTAATTTCCGCCTATTATAAATCATCCTCCTCGGCTGTGTAACCTCAAAATAGGCCTGGGTGTATAAATAGTGCATTTGTGAGTCATTTTCATCCCTGGGAGATTATTAGCTGCGGCTGTTGGTCCAATTTGGGATAATCCAGCTGGGGGTTACAGATGGGGCAGATTGAGATTAAGACTTTTATTTTTTATGATGGATTAATAGTAATTCAGCCTCCGTTCTGCAGCCTGTATCATTGTTTCACTGCTTTATCCAAATCGGGGGTTTATCGGAGGGTGGGGGCAAGACTGCCTGTCAGTGATCTGCTTGTAGAATCATATTGTACAGATTTAGATTATGAGTAAAAATATTTGGAGTGAACTTTAAACCCTTCATAAAATGGTCTACGAGGAGCTCTCTTCCTGTTTTTGAGGCATTGCAGCTTCGTGGTTCCTTAGAAACTTGTTCTGCCACACATTGCAGGCACTGATACTGTTTCCCAATATCTGTGTGACTTTAATTGGGGAATCCCATGTTTGGGGAAGAAAAATATCACAAAGGTGACAGGTGTGTCCTAAACCCTGCCTTACATTTCGTGCAGGCCGGTGTGTGGTTAGTGGGAGTGTACTGCCATAAACTACACTGATTCTCAAACCTGGAGATGGAACCAGCTGTCTGTCTGATTTAGAACAGATTTCAAAACCCTGTTCCTGGTTTTTAAAGCTCTTAATGTTTGGACAGTGATCTGCACCACTCCTCATTGAGCCTTAAGATCAGCAAAGGATGCTTTATTGCTAAAACCCTTCAGAAAAACAAGCCGTGCTGAGTTTTTAACGATCAAAATAACCAGTACACATCTGTAAACATCAGTTAGTCGTTTTAAACATCTGGAACATTCATTGATATCGTTGTATTGCCTTCATTTGAGCTCACTCTGGCCATTTTGTATTTATGTTCTTTATATATTTTCAGACCTCTTAATTTTGCAGTTACAATAGTTAATCAAATTGATTGTTTAATACTCAATTAGAAATTTGTGGGAAGTGAAAAATTAAAGCACCCTTTAAACGGTGCACCTGACATCAGGTTTGTAAACTATCACTGGTGGAAACAATTGTTACTTGCTGTGGGAGCAATTTGTTTCTTTTTTTTTTTTTTTTTTTGTGGGAATTATTATTTTTTTGGATATTACATTCCTAAAGCTGCAGATCTAATCAGTTTTCTAGGAAGGATTACATCTTCCTGAGTTAGAAACATGATTTCAATGTGACTTTTAAATGTTTTTTGTAAGCTTATAAACAAGGTGAAATGGCAAAAAAATGAGACCTGGGTGTAGTATTTCAGCATCACCTGGACAATCAA
The DNA here is from genome assembly GCA_017165825.1 of Hepsetus odoe. Taxonomy (NCBI): domain Eukaryota; kingdom Metazoa; phylum Chordata; class Actinopteri; order Characiformes; family Hepsetidae; genus Hepsetus; species Hepsetus odoe. The sequence continues at coordinate 1,573,498 of CM029387.1, forward strand.
CATACGATAAAAGCGTCCTTTAAAATCAGATGGCAATTTTCATTCAAAATCTGTCCAATGCCATTTGTTTTGTTAAGCAAATATCGATACCGATATGTTTTCGATGTCATCATGCATCCCTAAATTCTGACACTGTCTAGTAAGCAGTGTCTCTCAGGATCAATAAAGTTTTCTGATTCTGAATTTGATTTGAAAAGTTGTGATTGGAGGAGTTTAACATCTAATGATTCAGGATTTTTAACTGGCGGTGGTAGATTACATTTACTACTCCTGTCACAGTAAAACTACTTTCAAAGAAAAACGAATCATATTTAAATTGCAATTAGTTATATTTCCCAAATTCTTCAGGCTTAATATTTACTTTTTTTTTCCCCCTCTCTTCCCCCTCTTCTTTTCTTTTCTCACTCAGCCTTTTAGACATTTGAGTGACATGCTTAAAGACTGGTCTGGTCATGGTGATTTCCCCCCCCCGAACTGTTGTGCTTCTTTTCTTAGTTTTTTGTTTTATTTTGAAATCTTTTTTTATTGCAGGGCTAAAAACGCTGATGTATTTTATGTTTTGTGCGTTTTTAGTTTCCAGATTTTTCTCTAATTTCAAAATGGAGAAGCAAAATTGGGCTTTAATGCTTTTGTTTTATTGCCTTTGTCAATGATTATCTTTGCAAGCATTGCTCTAATTCAGTTATCTCAAAAAAAACCTAAACTAACATTAACTTTTTCTACTGTCAGTCCCAAAACCTCTCTCCTGATTGAGTTATTTTATAAAACTATTCTTTAGCAGCGGTGGTCTAGTGGTTAGGGGAGTTGGCCACAGGATCGGAAGATTGTGGGTTCAAGCCCCTTACCAGTAGGTTGCCCTGAGGTACCCTTGAGCAAGGTACCGTCCCTGTCACTGCTCCCCGGGCGGTTTCAATAGCTGCCCACTGCTGCACGGTGTTTGCATGGGTTAAATGCAGAGGTCGGGGCAGCGGTGGCCTAGTGGTTAGGGAGTTGTCCCTGTATTGGAAGATTGTGGGTTCGATTCCCTCACAAGTAGGTTGCCCTGAGGTACCCCTGAGCAAGGTACCGTCCCTGTCACTGCTCCCCGGGCGCTTTCAATAGCTGCCCACTGCTGCACGGTGTTTGTGTGTATGGGTTAAAAGCAGAGGTCCAATTTCGTCGTCACTTTAATTATATTTTTTCACGCTTGCTGTGCTGTGACCTCGCAATGACAAGGGTTGTCACTTTCACTTTCACTTTAAAATGAGCCATTTTCAATTAGGAACGAGATGTGGAGAAAACCACCTAAGATTAGCCTCTTAATCTACTAACCATCTAACAGGACATTTCACTCTTTTAGGATGGCTTTCATTCAGATCGGATATGATTTCTTCCCCTTTTTTTAAATTTTTTTTTTATCTGCCTTGTACAATACAGCTACCAGCACCAGGCACTGTACCACTTCTAATTTTTTTCTTTTCCTCCCTGGGATGGGCGATGGCAGATATATCAGGTTACACCTCAAGAGTCTGAACAAAAAGAGTCAGAAACTGACAAAAAGAATCAAAGTAACAGATGACTTTTCAAAGCAAAGGTAACAATGGTCTCCTTGTGAATATCAGGACTAAATTTAGTGTGATAATAGTAAATATCATTATCTCTACATGCAGTTATTCTGACGTACAATGCCATTGTGCCAGCGTAGTGAACCCTGTTATTGGGCAAAGGTAAATTTGGGTTGTTGCTCTAGGAAAAGTCACTTTAATTATATTTTTCAGGGGGTTTAATCTGAGTCTGTGAGGTGGTGCCAAGCGGCGCTGCCCCCACACTTGAACAAAAGAGCATAGAGCCCAGGCTGCTTTGGCACGCCTCTAGTTCTCCAGTGTGGGTGAATTGTCTGCTGACACAGTTTTGTTTCGTCCCACTAAAATGGCAGTTTTTTCTTGGCACACACTTTTCATCCTAAACCACATCCTTTCTGTATCATCTTGGGCTACAAGTGTTCAGCACCCACCCATTGGTTGTGGAGCAGCTTTTTTTTTTATTCTGTACCCTTGAAATTCACTGTATCCTGCAGCTGCAGCAGGAGTAGATGTACTAAACACTGAATTATTCCCTTAATGTGTCTCCTGTTTAAAGTTTGCTGTTGGTTTGTGCTCTTGCAGGTGTAACTTCAGAGCGAGAAGAGAAGCAAAGCCCCCAGCGGAGGACCATGAGCGAGCTGGAGCAGTTGCGGCAGGAGGCCGAGCAGCTCCGCAATCAGATCAGAGTGAGACAACCGGCATGAGTCCGCAGTCTGTCTTTCACAAAGCAGCATTTCTCAGTTAGCCAGATTACTTGAGCCCAATGTTGACTACTAAGAATGTACCTTTGCTCTTGATTCTGGGCTTCAGTTCTCTTTCTAAACTGAAGTTTTGTGAAATGTCCCCCAGGACACCTCAAACACAGAACACGGTCTCTGTAATGTGTTTGAGTGCCACAGTCACCGGTTTCTAATTTAAATGATCTTTTTATGTTCTTAGAATAAAGACAGAAAAACTTACTTAAAGCACACTTGTGATTGAAGTGCGTGTTTGACATGCCCGTCGTTCTGATCTGAACTGATCGCTGGATTTCGTTTGGAGTTTTCTATTATTCTGTACTTTTTCCTGGCAGTTGGTTGTCTAGCATCATTCAGTCGCTGCTAAAGATCTGGCAGACAAGCAGTAGATGGAGGTCTCCTTGAATGATCCTGAACTAAAAATGCAAAAGGAATAAAGTTTTTTCTGATTCTTTAAGCCTGAAGCCTTTTCAGATAAAAGGAAGAGATGGACATGTCTTTGCTATCTGCTTTGAGAAATCCCGTTTTGTGAAATACTCAGATTGGCCCTGTGAACAGCAGCCCTGACCAGAGAATGTTTTAAATTCTTTCCAAACTAGCAGAAGCTCTCATTGGGTACTTCATAGCCGTGACAGTCTTGATCCTGGCCTGGTTTGTCAGTGTCTTGGTGTTGAAAGTAACACTCCTCCACAAATTAGGACAGCATGGACGAATGGGCATTCTTGATAACATACCAGGTCCGAATGGAGAAAAACGGGTTCGTTTTTAAAAAATATTTATGGAACCTTTAATTTACCAGGCAAGACACAAGAACAAGTTGGCAGCCTTTCAGTGCGTGAACCTCCCTGCATTACAATTACGTATCGAGCCACCAAAGCATTTCAGCTTAACATGATGGCACATGATCTGTGTCCAGTTCCTAACTGGATATAAAAAGTCAATCCTGCCTGCACTTCATACATTACACATTTGTGATGATTGATTCCAGCTGTTATTGCACTGGAGCCAAGATTGAGGTTTAAGTTGCTCAGCCACAGGATTGCGACTGAGGTTAAATATGGAGGAGTGCTCCAAACCTTTTATTAAAAAGCAGTAACAGTATGTGTTAAGTGTGTTCAAAGGTGCGTTTGCTTTTTGTAAAAATCAGAGAAAAGCAGCCAAACCACAATGCAAACTGAATGGTAGCTCACAAGAGGAGGACTTAACTGTGAGAAGGATTCATCTAAAATTCACAGTTATCCCCCTCTTGAGAAACTCAAGATGATTAGGTGTACATGTTTGAATCAAAATAATTATTTTTATTAAAGTTTTCCATTATATCTGTCTTGTCTGTCTGTCTATCCAACTTACAAATGAATCAATCTGTCTTGTTTATTTGCAGGATGCCAGAAAAGCCTGCAGCGACTCCAGTTTGTCCCAGGTAAGCGAATGGGATCTTCAGCGGGTCCTTCTTCCTGATGACCCTGCCCAGCCCGTGGAGGTTCCCCCTCGTCTGCACCACGAGCCCAGCACATGCATGCAACACTGCAGCTAACCTACATGCCCAACATGCTCTTAAGTGCACTGAAATATTAAACACCCTCCTGCATGCCATGGTCTCCATCAAAGTTTAAACATCATCTCATGCCCCGCTGCTTTGGTGAATTTTATCATTTGATAATGACTTTCTTTCCTCACCTCTTTTGACCATAGCTTTTGCTCCACAGCTGTTGGTAGCAATTATCTTTAATTCTGAGATTTGTTGGCAACGATATGAAATGAGACTGCTCGCAAATGCAATTTCAATGTAATTCGAGCTAAATCAGCGCAGAATAATAGCCCTGTGTTTTTCAGTAATTTCAGCATCACAGCTCCACCCGTGTTACTCAATTATTTCTTGGCGTGACTGATTATTTACGTAGACTTCCAATTTATCTGATTTCCTTTTTTATTTTCTCCCCTTGCATCCAGATCACAGCTGGGTTGGATTCGGTGGGGAGGATCCAGATGCGGACGAGACGGACCCTCCGAGGCCATTTAGCCAAAATCTACGCCATGCACTGGGCCACAGATTCCAGGTCAGTGGAGGGAAAGAGATAGAGAGATGGAGGGATGAACAGAAGGTTTGGAGGAGAGTGGGAGGATGGGTGGGTTCCCTCAGAGAAACCCTGCGGGTCTGTCAGTGTACACTCAATGAATAATAGAGCAGCCTGCTCACAACTCAATGGTGTCCTGAGATTATGCCGGCTGCCTCCTGCTCCCCGTCCCTCTCCACCATCACCCTTTCTTCCATTTCCCCTTCCCTTCCTGCACCCCTGCTTATGCTTAAAGGGTGGGAGGCAAGCAGTTGTTTGACTGAATGAGCCTCTGTTCCTTGTATCTGTGGGGAGAAATTTGTTTCGAGGCTTTAAATGTCAGCTAAACATGCGTTCTGGTCGTTGGTGCTGTAATTAAATTACCATTTGGGCGTCTGTCTGTTGTAAGCCCTACTTCTTCAGTATCTTCAAAGCATTTGAGATGAAAAACGCTTTTTATTTATTTATTTTCTTCCGTAGGCTACTAGTTAGTGCCTCACAAGATGGCAAACTCATCATCTGGGACAGCTACACAACAAACAAGGTCAGTATAAAGAATGACCGTTCACTACATCCAAAAAAGAGACCCCAGTGAGGAACGGGTCACTCACCTGACCTTCATTTGTGAAACGGGTGCCACACTGCAGTAGTGATGCAAAATATCTGAAATCTATCAGTACGGGCAGATAAATGCTTAATTATTCAAACTGATTTCATCACTAACTAGACTGAGATGGTTGTTTGGTCAATGCTGGGTTCCTTTTGCTAAAATGTCTATTTTGCTGAAGAGAGGAAGAAAAATGATTCCTTGCCGTTCCAAATCAAAATTTTTAAAGTTAAGAATGTATATACATGGGCAACTTTATAATCGAAGCGGCTTTTGAAGCATTCATAGTTAAAGTCAAAATACTTGATGTTTTGGTTCCAGAGAACCAGACCTTTTAGTCTGTTTATTAGGTTGTTGAGGAACAGTTCTCCAGTTCCTCCTGGACAGTTTTCAGTACAGACCCTGTTCCTGAGCAGTTTGATTGTTTTTTGTTTTTTTGTTTTGTAAACGTTTAACTTAAGACGTGAAGAAACAGGTGCAGATGATTCTAGATGATCAGGTGATTAGTTTACTGCTGATGCTGAGTGTTTGGGAACCCCTTTATCTAGAACCTTGTTTCTTACAAATCTAAAGGAATGTGGGGAGTACATTTAACGCACAGTACGTTAGATTTTGAGGCGGGAAAAGCAAACTGAAATGTGAGTGAAAGAACCAAAGGTGCTCCACTTCATGCTATATGCTCTCCAGGTAGAGAGTAAAATGGACAAGCCTGTCCAGAGAAATATTGCCAGCTTGTCATTTATGCAATATTTTGGTTTCTGATTCACCAATCACTGGATTTTTACAGTGTGAAACTTTTTGTAAAGGATAACCTTTTCATTCTCAAACGTCCACTGAGATGCCCAGGCAGCAGATCACTAAACTGGCAACTGCAAGCGAAAGGTCACATGATTAAAACCGATCAAGGATCTCATGAACAGTTGTGTGATACTTCAAACTGGATTTGGTCACAGTATCGTGGTCATGATGATATTTTGTCTGCATTTAGATGAGAGATGCATTTAATACAGCAGTGTAGCAGGAGCGAAATCCATTTTAACAGCTTTCTTTAGATAGTATTCAGATATTCCAGACAAATAAATAAATATTTTGGACCTTTTATTTGTATTATTTTTAGTGGATTTACTGTTTTATCCTTCTAGTTTCATGCGTTTCAGCACATTACCAGTCTTAAGAATGAGTTAAAAGATTACCGACATGGCTAGCACTACGGCTTCAAGGAAGTTCTTTTACTTAACGTTGTGTTATGATACGTTATGAGTCTTAGAATGCTTTATGGCTTAGATTTTCAAGCTCATTCTGAATATTTTCTTATCATTTTGCCCTGGTCTGTTGCAGGGCTGAGCAATATGACAATTTTTATTAATTAATTTATTTTTCTGAGCACATTGCGATTTTGCCAGTAATTAGGACTATTGTCAGTTTAACGTTGGATTGTGAGGAGAGCAGAATTTCCCCTGTTTAATCAGATTTATGGTGAATTAGTGTGTAAAATGTTGATGTAAAAACATTGTGTTGATGTTCTTGTGAAACTCCTGGCTCGCTCTTTTTCGTTTAAGAATGTCAGGGGAAAAAAACGCCTTTCAATTAAAAAAGAAAATGTTTTTTTAATGTATCGTTAAATTTTTAAGTGTTCTTGCCTCATCGCCCAGCCCTGGACTGTATATTCCAACCTTTTTTGTGTCGTCAGATCCATGCCATTCCTTTGCGCTCGTCCTGGGTGATGACCTGCGCCTACGCTCCCTCTGGAAACTATGTGGCCTGTGGAGGCCTGGACAACATCTGCTCCATCTACAGCCTTAAAACCCGCGAGGGCAACGTCAGGGTCACCAGAGAACTTCCTGGACACACAGGTAGCCCCACGCAGCTCTGGACTTTCATTTGTTTATGCAGGGATTGAACTTCATAGTTCAGCTTCATAGTGGGGCAGAAGCTGCCCTGCAGGAGAAATGCATCATCCTGACGTGTTTTTCTTCCAATAAGGTTATCTGTCATGCTGTCGTTTCTTGGATGATAGCCAGATAGTCACCAGCTCTGGAGATACCACTTGGTGAGTGAAGAATGCAGAACAGAATCACCTTATTTGTGTCCATGTGTAGAAAATAACTGGATAACTGGTTTGGGGGTTTTCCCAATTTCTTTTCATTTTTCTTTCATGATTTATTTTTTTTTTTTGTTGAGCAATCTTTGCACCTTCTTGTTAAATAAATCTGTCATTCCACAATGTTGTAACACCAGAATTCATGAATTGAGTAATCAGCCACGATAATGATTGTAAAGCTTTTAAAATGTTAAGAAGCCAGCTGAAGGCCTCACTTTAGAACGGCTGATGATCAAGTCTTTGCCCGATCATCTCTTCCGTCCCTCAGCGCCCTTTGGGACATAGAGACGGGTCAGCAGGCCACCATCTTCACGGGCCACAGCGGGGACGTGATGAGCTTGTCCCTCAGCCCAGATGCCCGGACTTTTGTGTCAGGGGCTTGTGACGCCACCTCCAAACTGTGGGACGTCCGGGACGGCATGTGCAGGCAGTCCTTCACGGGCCACGTCTCTGACATCAACGCTGTCTGTGTGAGTGGCCTGCAGCACTATTAGCCCTGGATACAGAAGAACAACCGCTACACTAAGACTCTGAAGCCATATTAAACCTGTAACACATTCTTGTTTTCCTTCTGTGCAGTTCTTCCCCAATGGGAATGCGTTCACGACCGGCTCGGACGACGCCACGTGTCGCTTGTTCGATCTGCGTGCCGACCAGGAGCTCATGATGTATTCCCACGACAACATCATCTGCGGCATCACCTCTGTGGCCTTCTCCAAGAGCGGCCGCCTGCTGCTGGCCGGCTATGACGATTTCAACTGCAACGTGTGGGACACGTTAAAGGGAGAACGAGCAGGTCGGTGACGCACTGTTCCTGCTCATTTTGGCCTCGTTCAGAGTTCTGTAATCTCTTAAATCATATGGGTCAATTCTTCACGCTCATATCTTGCACAGTAGTTTCCTACAAGTTCCTGAATAATATAAATATGAATTTTTTATTATTAATTAAATGTATTAATAATTTAAATATTACAACTCCCAGGCTCAAGGGTATCTGCTGATGCAGGTATTGGTGCCACTACGCTGGATTTTCATTCATTGGACCTGGTGTCTTTCTGTATTCATCTTTTCATATTAAGAGTCCTCTGCAGCATCATGCAGATGCTGATGTTTCAGAACTTTATTCACACAGACCCCAAACGCTCTTTCAAAAAGCACTCACCATCACGTCATGAATTAAGTGTGCGATTGTAAAATTTGAAACTCAAAACAATCTGCTGCCTCATCGACAGATCTCACCTACATTCAGTGCTGCACAGTTTTAAGTATATTACACATTTAGAGAATTTGCTTTGAACTCAAAATTGTCCGTGTGATGAGACATATTTGCACATAGAACTTGTTTGTATGTAGTAAATAAAAAAAAAATCATTTGCAATTTTTGAACTAGCCTCCATCTCTGCCTGCACTTTAAATTTTGGGCCTTTTCAGTTTTTGTCTCATGTTAATATATTTTTTTAAATAAGAAGAAATTGCCTTCTATTTTGACTTAAAATCATAAGAATGGCATCTTTACAATATATAGGTTATAGTGTATTGTGTATATTGATGAAGTCCAGATACAAATGTTTTTATTACTAAAGTATGTGTCCACATGTTTTACAATCTTATTTCCTTTCCAGGTGTCCTGGCCGGGCACGATAACCGGGTCAGCTGCTTAGGTGTGACCAACGATGGCATGGCCGTGGCCACGGGCTCGTGGGACAGCTTCCTCAGGATATGGAACTGACCTGATTGGCTGGGACTCCAGAGGTTGACAGGCCACTCTGTCCAATCACAGTCACTGTAGCGTCCTGCTGCCACAAAGGAACCCTCCTCCTCCCCCCCCCTCCCCATTCCCTTTTCCAGGTGACCTGGTTTTTCTTCATCTTCTCTTTACTAGAACCTGCCGCCCCCACCCTCCCCACTCCAGCCTCAAGTCGAGCACAGAGGACGAGGCCCGACTATGAGGAACCTGTCTCACTCTGTTTCTATCTGTCTATCCATCTGTCTGTCTCAACCTAAAGACGAGGGCGGGATGGACTGTGTTGTGTATATACGATATTTGCTATTCTATGTGCTTTTACGTGAAATGTATGCACTTCTGATCGTGTTTGGATGTTGACGTGCGGATTCTCGTGATGAGTGTGTCAGTCGTCCTTATCGTGTTTTCTTTTTTTGATATTGGTTTATTTTCCTCTTTTTGCAATCACAGTGTAGTTTTGCTGCACACCAGGGCACTGCCAACGGTTTGGGTTTTCTTCATGAATAAACTGACACGCTGTCCATTGTAGGCCCTGAAGTTGACCCGTACTGGTCACACGGGGGCCGTGTTCAACTCGCCACCGTGATGTCTAACACATCTGGTGGGGTTTTTTTTTTTTTTTTTCTTCTTTTTAAATCAAAGGTTTTTTTAGATAGCCAGATCAAGAACACCTACTGTGTTTCAGTCGAACATCTACCTGCTCCATCTGTAACATCCGTTTCTTCACACACTTGAAAATCCGCTGAGCTGTAATTGGGCGTTTGGTTGTTCTCTAAAGGGAAGGCGTGTGGAGAAGCTACAGATGAAGCAGATAATTTAGCCTGAAGAAATGCAGTATTTTCCAGCACAAAACTATCAGAGTTACATTCCTTTGGGCAGTTCTGCTTTTGGGCTTACGTCTCGCTTACTGAGAAACAATACTTCGTGAAATTGCTGATTTTAGTTGAAGGAACGTTTTCGAAGGGTGTGTGCCGAGCATCAGTGGCATTGTTGATCTGCATTCTGTCTTTTCCAGTAACCCAGGCCTGAGTTCATTGAAGGCATTAATATTCAGCCATTGGTGCCTCCTGCTCTTTAAAAGCAGCCCCAGTCGCTGCCGTTGTGCCGGTCAGTATCCGTGTCCTCACGCAGTGTAGTTTTGACCAAACTAGATGGATTTTGGATTGATCTCACGGATCTGACTGCCTTTTATTTGGCACCATCTGCATTTCTCTGCGTTGGTCCAGCACAGTTTCAGACTCGGGCTGATCTCACGCTTCATATCGAGAGGCCTTGCGCACTGCCGCCTTCCAAAGCGCGTACTGTACCTTATTCCCGCACACACCTTAAAGGAATATTCCGTACCTCTTTCTTTTGTCGGGAAAATAAGTTCAACGCCTTGCAGCGGTGTCTCTTTTAGAAGTTTACTGACAGCACCTGCCCATTGACTTGTTATAAGCGCGTCATCTGTTCTCTTCTCTCTCAATAAAGGCAAACAAATCATCCAGTGTGATTTTCAGAGAGCTCTGCCATTTTTGAGAACAGTCTTTGTGTTAAAAGAGGACCCTCAAAGAAATTATTTCCTGCTTCTGTGGGATAGAGACAATTTCCACATGCTGGTAAAGAAGACAAAATGTATTATCCATCACTACAGCAGATCTTTCTCAATTGGACCAGCTGTTTTCAAGTGTCTACTTACTGTAATCGTCGTTTCGATTAAATGGACCTTTTGGGAAGTCGAGTAAAGGCGACTTTAGCAGACGTCACAGGTTTCCCACCTGAGACGTAAGATCTAAACCAGTGGTCACCAATCATCACGAAAACCCAGGTATAACAGAAACCAGTGCTTACTTTCTCCGTCGACTTCTGTTAAGTGTGTCTTAATTGTCTTTTCTTTTTATGAAGTACAAGGAGACTACTAACCGACTGCATTCTGCAGGTGTGAAAAATCATAACTGTAGATGTTCTTAAAGGCGTTGCCACACACAAACATACTCAGCTGAAGACTGAAACCGTCTTAAACTGGTATCTGTGACCACAAGCTTCAGTGTTTTTCCACGATTGTGAGACGTGAGCGCTTTTAAACTTCGCTGGTGCTGACCCGTTTCTGAGAGCAAGCCTTAAATGTCCTCGTTCCCTCAGAAGTTGATCACCTTCTTTTTTTTTTTTTTTTGTGCTAGTGGATATGAATGAACTAGACTAATGAAGGCAATTGCTCATTTAAAACGGTCTTGTTTTCAATGAAACGCTTTACTCCACGCTCAAGCTTTAGACATTCCCACAGTTGACCAGTCTATTTTTTGAGTTTCGTCGCAGTATTGAGAGTTTTATCAGATTATAGTTTTTCTTTATTTCCTTTTCACTCTACTTTAGCTAGTCTTGACGTTTTTCTCCATTCTTGACAGTACGGCATAAAGGACGTCAAAAAGACTAGCAGTTCATCCGAATTTAGCGGGAGACATTACAGCAGCTGTTAACACCGTTTGCCAAGCTTTGTTGAGGTATTAAGTACATGTTAAGAGTACAGTGTGACTAGTTTTAATGTGAATGTATTCTGTTGCACAAATGCATGCTATTTAAATGAATCTGAAAATCCCCAGCAGCTGAGAATTAGTGATGAGTAAGGAGCAAGCTAATGACTATCCTATGGATACTTTGGCTCGCTACCTGGAACTTATCCTATGGATAACTGTGTTCTAGCAGGGCTTCCTCAGCCAGAAAATTCATTACTCCCGGGAAAATGGGAACTAGCCTGAGAGGAGACGATGAACTGTATTCAAATCGGTGCGAAGTGCTGAACAGGGGTCATGGTTGCAGACTGTGAAAGATCAGAAATCACATTTCAAAGCCGAACAGTATTGCTTTAGACTTACTCTGAAGAAAACTCCTCACTTCCTCTAATGCCGCCGGGGTGGGGGGGGTCTGAATCTTGTAGCTTTTGTTCCACTTGTGCCACTGAATTGCAGCAGCAACATGAAATTAGGACCATTGCTACTTTAGTCTGATCATTTATTTGGGGATGCAGACTTAGAATGGGCCTAACCGGACAGTAGCAAACCATCCAGCGCTTCGAAGGCGAGTTGTACGAAATGGGAAGCCTTTAAAACGGAAAAAAAATGATCATCACATTAAGTGCTGTTAAATGTGTAATAAGGGCATTGTTAGTATCCTACACTTTTCTCAAGGTCCATTTAGAAAAGTTTGATGTACCAAAAGTAGTCAGAATTAACTTCACACAATGCGCCAACTCTCTTCGTGCTTTAGAATTGGGCTGTTTAGGTTATTGTGCTTTAAGAAGGGTAGAAACTGGTTTCCTGTGATTTTGGACCTGTGAAATGGGCGTTATTGCTTAACTGTTCACTGTGGAGTTGAATATGAGGTTGTTTTGGACTGCTCCAGTCACTGGGAGCTCAACATTTGAGAGTATTTTATCAGAAATGGTCCCAGAAGTCAACTTTTGTACACCTGACCATCTCCTCCTGCCCAAGGATGGTTAGAAGAAGTGAGGAACGGCTTTATTCTTCTGAAAGTTGATGCCAAACCTGAGCTCGCAGACTGCAGTTTCACCGCCATAGAAATTCAGATCATACTGACGAGGAAGCAGCCGCCCTGAGCCAAAACTGAAAGTGCACGTGAGGTGACACTTCACAGCTTCTGCGCTTTCACAGGGCTTCAACCCAAATCCGCTTTCGTTTGATCGCTTGTTGTTTGTTGTTTGTTTTGTTTTGTTTTTTTTGCTTGTTTGTAAGAGCTCTCCGAGCTTGGTTTCGCTGCAGGGATGATTCTGTGCATAAATCCCAAAAATCTCAATTTGATTCAGAATTGCAATTTCGGCACAAAACACACAGAATTCACACGTGACTGATTCACGCCGTCACAGACTCTAGAACAGCCTTACAACGCGCCGATTTTTATTTTCCGTGTTTTTAACATTTCAGATGGCCTATTTGACCAAAAAATGATTCTAACATTCCAGAGTCGGTCACTTTTACAGCCCCAGTCGGCGTGATTTGGTGTGTAGGCAGCCGGTTTGAAGGGCTGAATGAGAATCACTTCTGCACATTAATACAAACCCAAACGCCTTCGTGTTGGACTGAAAATACCAAGAACAGCACAAACATCCCAAGTGCAATCTTCCAAACAGGGTAACAAAACGACTTTTAAAAGTACGACGACTGAACCCGGTGCCCACAAAACGCAGATTTACATTAGAAGTGAAGGATCCTGTAAACGTGCCTGTTTTACCAACCAGACCATTCACACCTCACACGGCCATCACTCTGGTCCAGCGTGATTACTCAGACGTTGCGTTTTTCTTCTATATTCACTCGTTCATGAGCCGCACCTCTCATCGACGCTTTTCCTGTTTAGATTAATCACGGACTGTGAGAAAAACGTGGATACAACGTAACGCCTCGTGATACTGATGCTTATTCGTGCTGATTACCTTCACTTTTTATCAGAAGCAGATTTGTATTATTTTGCGTTGGTCCGGAAATGATTATTCACAGTGGACACTTTTTATAATTTTCTTTTTTTAACTTGAGATTTTTATTTGTATTTGTACAGTGGCCGAGTGACACTTGTTGCTGTTTGTTCTCATAACCAATAAAGGCTTTTCATCAAAGCGCAGCGTCTGGTGTCGTAAAGTGAAAGCGACAACCCCTGTCAGTGCGAGGTCACAGCACAGCACAAGTGAACCACAACGAAACTGGACCTCTGCATTTAACTCATGCAAACACCGTGCAGCTATTGAAAGCGCCCAGGGAGCAGTGACGGGGACGGTACCTTGCTCAAGGGTACCTCAGGGCAACCTACCTAAGGGAATTGAACCCACAGTCTTCCGATGCGGGGGCAACTCCCTAACCACTACACCACCGCTGAAACTGTCCTAATGATGAAACGTGGTCTTTATTTCATCCCTTCACGTTTACGCCTCCTATCACACGCTCTTCTCCAGAGCCCCGTCCGCGCCCCAATTACAGGGACCGTCTCTCCGGAGAAACTTGCGGTTTAGGAACCCAGCGATGGTGCTGGACGTGGGATTTGAACTAGACCACCACCGTCAGATGAAGGAACAAAAGAGGATTTTTGCTCCAGAATAGCTGATCATTTACATCCTGTTTGAAAGCACAGAAGGGCTTCTGTTGAAGCAAAACAAAAAAAAAAAAAAAACACCCCACTGAAGGAATGGATGACCTTTAAATCTGCAGTGCTTGTATTAGTAAGCCACCACTAGAGGGCAGCAAAACACGGCTGTGGGTGCTGTTTTTATTTTAGGAAGGAAAAACCATTTTCACATTTACTAATTTGAGTAAAAGTTGTTCTATGGAAAACCCAGCAACCACAAATTCTGACAGATCCCTCAGTTTACATTTTTGGCTAAAAAACAAAACTGGGTGATAACGGTGTAAATTTATTAGCTTATTTTATCAATAGTGATATTTTATAGTGTGTATTTCTAAAGTCAGACTGAAGGGAGTGTTTATATTCAGTGTATGAAGTGTTTGGGGCAGCGGTGGTCTAGTGTAGGACCACAGGCTCGGAAGTTTGTGGGTTTGAATCCCAGACCAGTAGTTTGGCCTGAGGTACTCTTGAGCAAGGTACCGTCCCCATCAATGCTCCCTGGGTGCTGGATAGGTCTGCCCCTTGCTGGACGTGGAGTGTGGGTGTTGAAAATTTCACTTAATACAGTCTTAGAAGTGCTTTTATTCAGTGCGTTTGAAAAGTTACAGATTTCCACCGAGTGTGTGTGAACGTGATGATCTGAAGGCTCTGGAGACCTGATCGTTCAAAGCTCAAGAGCTTTCCAGCCCCTGCAGCAGTGTGAGGAATGAAGAGCGGTCCTGCGCCGTACTGGGGACGAGGGCTTCAGGTGAGAAGTGAGGTTTTGGGAGGCCGGCGTGGCTGCAGTCTCACTGTTGTGTGTTCAGATACCGCGCCGAGAAAGACTCCAACTGGGACTCCAGGTCAGCGGCCTTGTACCTGTGGAAACATCAGCAGCGATTCTTTTGATCTCGGTGCCAACTTCTTCAGTCCCAAAACAAAAGCATTAACTAGAAGTTAATAGTGTTGTTATAATAAGGTAATAAAATAAGAGTTCAGCTCTTTGGTGAGGGGAACCCCAGGAGAAGTGTAGAATTTTTCCGTAGCCGTGTTAATGATGCATTATAACCTCTTCAGAATGTGTTGACAGCTTCATTGTGCAGAGCTGACCGCGTGAAGGTCCAGGCCGCTGGAGATCTGCACACTTTTCTGAGCTGTGAGGTGTGTGAGGGATGTTTATCTGCAGTCTGTCTCTCGTGTACCTGAGAATTTTGGAGTGTCTCTGGACGCTCTCCAGCCGCTGGATTTTGGCGTTCAGGTTCCGGATCTCCGTCTCCAGCTCCATTTCGCTCTTGTCCACCTGCTGACACATGCGGGAAAAGACGCCCACCAGCTCCCTACGAAAATCCAGAGAATCTGTCACACCTCCATCATTGATACACACACACTTGTTTTTCAGACAAGCGAGGGAAAATATTTTCGGTAGGAGGTCAGACGAGCTGTAAGATACAGGAATAGGTAAAAGTTTCAACACCCTCAGCCATATGAGATTTTCGAAGTGAACCTCAGTGTCTGATCTTCAAAGCCGAGGTAACACTTTTAACATATTGGAAAAATACAGTCTAAAATCTGGACCTTCCTTGTGGAGGATGTGGTCTCATGTTTATCCCACAAACCAAAACTGGAATGGAAATGAAATGGCCCAAATTTTGCCTGTAATAAAATGCAAAAGCCACCCGTCATTTCTTAATTTACAAATCACGTTACTGGTGCAGAAATCCTCTTTACTGCAATCACACCGTCTGATCTTTGTCACGCTGAGTCGATTAAATGAAACCGATGTTTTCGTGCTCCAGGCTGCAAAGTAGATACAAGGTTTTAGATAAAGTGGTTCCACCCACTCGGCGTTCAGCAGTAAACGAATCAGCTGATCATCTGGAATCATCTGCTCCTGGTTCTTCACTGCTTCATGTCAAGTCAGACGCTTTGTTCTGCTTGAAGGTTCAGACGTAGATCACTGTGTGGATTAACCAACACAGAACTATCAAACTGCTCAGGTACAGAGACTGGACTGAACATGAGAGACAACAACACTGTCCTTCAGGAAGATCTGGAGAACTGCTCAGGTACAGAGACTGGACTGAAAATGAGAGACAACAACACTGTCCTTCAGGAAGATCTGGAGAACTGTTCCTCAATCAATAAAGAAATGAGGAACTCAAGACTTTTGCACATTGCTGTACATGTTTAACGTTCTCTTTTCTCTGACAGATCCCAAGCAGATGTTCTTCTAGTGATCTAATCATAGACCCTTTCGTTCTCTAAAAAACTAGAGAAGGGCTAGACTATGTCCCTCTAGTGTAAAATGCCACCTAGTGGAGCAAAGCAACAGTTGTTGGGTAATTTCTGCCAATTGTGGACCGAAGGAGCAGAAACACCTCGACACGACTTTGTGAAGATGTTTTATTTTGATGACAAGGGTTCATTGCAGACACTCACTGTTGGACCTGCAGGCCGCAGTTGCTGCTGGTGATGTGGGAGATGGCCTGCAGCCTCTGGGTGGCGTAGTCCACAAACTGCTGCTTCAAGGTCTTCTCTCTGGAGCTGTTGGTCCAGGTCAGCTTCTCGTAAACGTAGAGCAGGCCGTAGAGACTTACAGACAACATAATGACCCTCCAGCCCACAGAGCGCCACACCTGCCAGGATGAAAACAGTTCACGCTCTCCTGCTTCACTCTAGTCTTCCAGCATGGCATAGCTTTTTCCAAAATTCAGTCCTTATCATTCAACCACCTTTACACTTATACACTTTTCACCCTGCTGAATACAGATTTGATCTTTTTATATTTGCTCTGATACAGGTTTAGTAAGAATAAGCTAACAGATGCGACGATTTTGAAGTTTTGAAATCAAGATTTGTGTTGATTTTTGATATTTAATGAGAACTCACGTCTTGATTTTACAGAGCTGCTGATTGGGTTCCCTCAGATACAGATTTGATCCATGTAGTGATCTTATTAAACAGTCCCACTCTCCTCTAAGCAGCACTAAAGCCTCTGCAGAAGCCGTTATACTCATATTTACTAGGTTTTTAAAAGCAAACCGTTCTGGACATCATCAGGTTAGACGTTCCTTACCACTCCGCCAATGACCAGAGCGGTCATGGAGGCCCGAGAGGTGAGCGAGGTCAGTCCGGTTGCCATAGAGACCGCCAGTTCCTCCTGAGTCCCCACTGCAGCAGAATGAGAAGAGGCCTGGGTAGAGTGGAAAATCACATCAGTTAGACCTTCAGAACTTTGGAAATCCCCAACGATCGATCAATGATCATCTCTCCATGATAAACAGCTGAGGAAACGTCAAAACTGTTCCCAATGTTGGTGAACAGACCCAGAAGTCTGAGCAAATGAAATGGTTGTGGAGATGCTGCCTGATGATGCAATACAGAATACTTCACCAATCTTCACCTTCCCATAAGATGTGCAGCTTCTCTGGTGGCTTTGGAGAGGAAATAAAATGTGGATTATCCTTGTTCCATTCTTCAACCTCTGAACCATGCTGTACTAAGCAGGGGGCAGCTATTGAAAGCTACAGCCATGAAAGCGCCAGGGGAGCAGTGACTGGGATGGTATCTTGCTCAAGGGTATCTCCGGGCAACCTACTGGTCTGGGATTCAAACCCAAAAACTTCTGATCCTATGGTCCTAACACTAGACCACTAGGCCACTGCTGCCCCAAGGGTACTAGAGTCTTGATCTTATTGTTTCAAATTAAAAATAAAAAGATAATACTAATAATAACAGAATTCCTAACAATAGATGGGTGGTGTTATTAATTTTAAGTGGTTGTATCTCCAGTGAAATGCTTAACGTGATAGATTAATGTAATGCTTTACCCTTAAGTTCTTGTCCAACATGGTGAGCGCTTGCTTTGCATTGGCCGGTCCCAGGAAGCGGTTGACTAAGGCCGTCCAACCCAGAGAGAACTGAAACTCTATGTCCTCCTGGAAGTCTGTGCAGAGAGCACCCAGGTTCAATTCGTAGGCCATCTCAAACTTTCTGCTGGGAACGTGCATGTGCAGTAGGCCCCTGGCAGCAGGGGGCAGCAGAGGACTGATGATGTCTGGAGGTAGGAAATGAAATGGTCCATATATCTTGTTTGTATTTGTAGACATTGATTATATACCCTGGGAATGATGTGCAGTAGAGACGCTCACGGACCGTCAGTTTGGAAAACTCTTGGGAGTACATTTCCAGATACCTTCAGTTAATTTACAGTGGCAATTAGGCAATTAGTAAGCTCTTCAGCAACCTGATTGGTCAGGGTTGCGGTGAAAAAACAGGACAAAACAGCAAACTAACTTTAGAACCAGAGATAAACGATACTGGGAATCAGTCAAAGGTTCGAATCCCACACCACTAAGTAGGTTGCACTGAGGTTCTCCTTTAAGCAAGGTACCGTCCCCTTCACTGCTCCCTGGGTACTTTAAATCGCTTTATTTAGTTGCGTTTCACCGTGTGCTGTGTTCACAATGACAAATAGTCACTTTCACTTTAAAGTGAGCAAGATGGCATTACAAGGGAGGAGTTTCCAAGAAGTGAAAGTGAAAGCGACTATTACTCATCGTGAACACACAGCACATGATGAACCACAGCCAGATACATGCTCTGTATTAAACACACAGATGCGCGCGCACACACACACACACCATCCAGCAGGGGTCAGCCATATCCAGCACCCGGAGAGCAGTGATGGGGACGGTACCTAGATCAAGGGAACCTCAGGGCAATCTATTGGTCTGGGATTCAAACCTATAACCTAGCCTTTAAACAGAAAGCCACCGCAGCCCCCAAAATGGAGAAAATAACATTCATTTATATTTATACCTAAGAAGTCCTTCTGAGATGACAGCACACAGCCACCAATGCTGCTGGAGCAGCGAAGAGCCAGGTTCTTCACCATCCTCTCCTCCACGTATGCAATCAGTTTCTGTAAAATGCAGACAGTAGCAGAGCCGGGAATTAATTCCTGATTTATTTTAGGAGGAACGTGAGATACATGGTAAATAACTTTGCTGTGTGAAGTGTACAATTAAACTGATCATTGATGGTATTCAGAACGTAATCATCTAAGGCAAGTCTTTCATATTAACCCTTATAAGACCCGTAATTTTGGCCATTTTTGCGATAATTAGGTTGAATAAGAGATTAAAAAAAGATAGATTAAAAAAGATTGGAGGAATGTGCAGTGTAGAGCATGCTGTATCCTTTTCAGATCAACTGAAGAAACATTATGTTTTAAAAATATAAAAAATTCAGAATAAATACTCTTTCTCTCCCACACACGCCTGTTTAGCATCCTGAAATGCAGGTATTTTTGTAGATGTTCCATCTGAATCCTTAACCTTCACCACACCCCCAGACTTTCCATATAAGGGAAAGTTTTTTATTACCATGAAGATTCCCAAATTTCATATTTGCAGGGTGAAACTGTGCTGGAGGTTGAAGTTCCAGCTAAAATCATCAAAAATAACAGTAAGAAAAGGAGTATGTTTTGTTCCCAAAAGCTCTGCTGTCCTCATCTCCACTCGACCAGTTCTCTGGTCCTCATCACCTCTTGATCCTGATTGGTTAATCCTGTCACCACAGCTGACAAGCACTAAAATGAGATCAGACAAAGTCAGGCAAGCTCTTGTTTGATGTTTAGGGTGGTTATATTTGGCTGCTGATCTTTTATGAACATTACTTGCACAAGTTTTGCACAATTTTTAAAAATATCTCCAGATGTGTCAGAGATGGTGGTCAGGTAAATGCTGCTCTGACTCTGAGTTTTCCATGCTCTCCACATGGTGCCTACAGAGACATTAAGAAGCTTCCTTCTAAATCCCATTAAGGTGATGACGCCTTGAGCAGATGGCATGCAAACAGTGAATCAAGCTTCGGTGACAATGTCACCTATCATGTCCACTAACAGACACCATGCTGTCAAATTACTCTGATTCGGGGGGACGAGAGACAGTTGTTTTTCTCATGATGTCACATCCTTACATTTCTCCAAAACACGGGATAGTTGTTGTGTAATTGGAGGCACTAATCGATGAGGCTGAACTTCTGCAGAATCCCAACAGAGAAACAAAGTCTGGAAGAGGAGACTTAAGATTGGATTTAAGATGTTGTGCATGTCTCTGTCTCCAAGGAGGGAATGAAAGAATGGAAACCAGTTGCACAAACATCTTTCCAGCTTATGTTTCATTAAAGAAAAGCTGCAGTATTTGAATGATTTGAGGTGAATATTTGTCTGTACATCATAATTCTGTTCTGTGAATTTGTGATTTCTCGATGACAAGACCAACGTTTAGACTGTCTGCAGCTTTCTTACTGAAAGATCACTTCTTAACCGCGTTGTTTATCATCTAATTGCCGTGTTTTTGGAGGCTGTAAGTAAAGAGGAATCCAAAGGCAGTAGATGTTCACAATGAACTTTGCTCCAGCAGTTAGACGAAAGTTCTTTGAAGCACTTACAGTTTTGTATAAGACCAAGGCATTAGGTGCAGGGCTAAAATCAGAGCAGAATTCATCCACTATCGTAGATAAGGCATGGATCTCCTCCAACAGGGCATGTGCCACCTAAAGGACAACATGGACATTTAGACTTTTTCAGACCACTGACATCAGCAAAGCCATAAAGCAACTGTGTATTGCTGCTCTTGCTGAATGTTACCTTGGCTGAGACATCATCAGTGATGACCTTTATCTTGTCTTTGGTTTCCTCCGTTAGAAAGTTAAGCTGATTGCGCACAAACTCTAGCCGGTCCATGAGAGCTTCTCGCTCCTCCAGAGACAGAATCCTGCAGGATAACAGAATATAACTCATGGTTGCGGCGATAAAGCACCATTCCTTAAGGATGGTTCAAGTTTTACAACATTCATTTTGGGAAACATCAGCGTGTTGATTTACTGACAGATTGCAGAACAGTACAGGAAGTGTAGGGGGGTGATATGGCAACTAATGTTTCAAATGAAGGTCAGAAATTGGAATGAGGGCAGGCGCAAAGCAGGAGAAAGTATCATTTGAACATTATATAAATAAATTCAGAGTTATAACTGCTACGTTATTTACTTCTTGCATTTCCCATTCTGTCTTATATATGCTGGTGTTTTATGGTCTTATGGTATGTGGGAGTACTAGACCTTCACCTCACTGTCCTACATCCTAAAGATGGACTTTATCTTGTTCCACACTACCTTCATGGCTTGCCACATTAAATGTTATTGGTGAGCTGATTTTGCTTCATCAGTCCTTCTTCATAATGAACTTATTCTGAGACTCACAATGGCCCACTAGACCAGCAGGGACACTTTTGGACCCAGTGTCATTTCACCTCTTGCTACAAGCCCTTTGTGACACTTTTACGGAGGAGTACTTCTCGGGACTTAAGACAGAGTGATAGGGTGAACTGTTAGGGCTACATGACCCTCCTAAAGTACATTTAGGCAATTAAGAAATCGGTGATCATGATTTCTAGCTACCTAGATAGCGATTTCATTATTGCTGATTAATATTTTTATGACTTGTTCACCCCTTGGGTGGCATATGACGCCCTAAATGTAAATAAAATCCAGAAGTAGGGTCACTGAAACTCCTCTAATGTCAGTTCAGATGGGTGAGGTCACCTACAGAGCACCTGGCAATGAAGGATATTTTTGGATGGATTGATGGATTCATCGATGTGTGAAAATATGTATTTACATAAAAGCCCTCAAGACTACTGATGGCGAAGCAGGTTCTTGAGGGATAGCATTTCATCAGTTTTCATGAACTTGGTTCCAAGGGGCAAAGGGGAGACTCAAAAACAAGGAGTAGAGGTAAAAATAAGAAATCGGATTGGCCCTTGATCTTCATGTTCATGCAAATTCCTCATCTGGAATCAATTCTGGACCTTTTGTGCGACTTAAATAAAGACACATTGCTGAGCCAAGAAAGAGCAGAAGGACAGATTGCCCAATTATCTGTGGTCGCCTGAAGTGGAGGATCTTTGTATCAAAGGACTGAGATTTCTATATAGTTCACCCAGTACAGATGGAGGTCCTCTTAAATTAAAGCTGACAACGTGTGCACGTTAACTTCACCATCATTGCTTCATTACAAAAGCCAGAAGGACAGAATATGTTTCTCTGTGTCTGCTTACAGACTACTTCGTGTCCAATACATACAATGTCTGACCTTTCGGATTCCAATTTGGAGCACTTTCATGAACTTCAGTAGATGTTCACATGCCAGTAATGTGCCTGAACCCATATATCAGCTAAAGAAAAACAACAAGCTTTACTCGGCCAACTAAAGCAGGAAAACAAACCGGGTTTGAGAAGTTGGGCAGAATTGTCTAAACTCTTTAGCGTCTAAACTCTTTCTTCAGAGTAATTTAGAGGAAAAATGAACCTTCCTCCAAACAAAAACAAAAAGACAAAGGACTTTGGTACTAAACAACTTCTGAAGTGGCCAAGTGCTGGACACGTCCAGCCAAAGAACTCTCCTTGTTTTTCTACATTTTGCGGTTCATTAAAAATATCTTTCTGTAATTTATAGCTCATTTTAATTCCACAAATTCCAGCTTGGATTTGTACTTGTGAAGCACGTCTCTTATAATCATTCCTGGTTGAAAACATTTTTTTAATTTTTCATTTAATTTACAAAAAAATTCTCTGATTTCTTTCCATCATGGAATTTAAGTAGCTAAGCGAGCTCTCCCATTGGTCGATGAATAAACATCACGAACATCATATTCTGGGAGGGACCAGTTTTGTGAGGAAACCAGTCTAGACCTTTTAGGGTTCTAGATACATGAAATTGCAAAAGCTTTTACTCATTTCTTCATATTTTGCTATGAACAATCAATCGAAAGTGCACTGAAACTGAGAGCCAAAAACATTGTCCTTCAGGAAGACCTGGAGATCTGCTCCTCAACGATAAAAATACAAGAACGTCCGGCTCCTTGAAAGAAAATGTGAAAATATGTCCTGTTAAAAGGACAACATGAAATGACTTACAAGGTTAAGATGTCTGCATGTGGGCATGTTAGAATTACCACAGAGATGTTCATGCTAATAATCAATGTTCAAATTGAATAGAAAAATGTGTCCAGGAATTATTCAATGTTATTTATTAAAGTGTAGCAGATTAAAACTATTGTTTTTATAAGATTCAAAAGAACATTTCATTTTTTTCCACACATACGTATTTACTATAGATTTTTTTTAATGAAATGGAAGTTTTAGGACTCACTTCTTTTCTGCAGAGGCGATGTTAATGGCGTCCATGATGGTCTTAAGTGACTCTGTGATTTGCCGGGCTCGGATCGTGTGCTGCTCAAACTTGGTCTTCACTGATGAGTGGGAGATAAACTCCTGCAGAGACCATGAAACTCAGTGCCTCAATCTCACACACAGTACCGAGCAAAAGCCCATTATTTCTTCATATCCTGCTTCCGAAGATCCAGACCATGTTTTTAATGCTGAGGGACATTTCTCCAGATCTTCCTGAAGGACACAGTTTTGTCTCTCACTTTCAGCCCAGTCCCTGTACCTGAGCAGTTTCAGAAGCATGGAATCATCTCCACAGAGAATGGAGAACAGCAGGCAGTATAAGAGCTTTGGAGTGTCCTTCAAGAAGCCTGGAGAAGTGTCCCTGAAGACGACTTAAAGAAAGGAGCTTTTTGTTGTATTTACATTGAACATGTTGCAAAAAAAATCGCTGCACTTGTCTGATTTTCTACAAAATATAAAGAAACAAGACTTTTGGACAAATCTGTAATTTGGATGAAAATTTGTAAGGAGGAGTTCAGGTGAGTTTACCTGCACAGTGATATTATGGCAAATGAGATTATGACTCTGATCTGATGCAGCTGCTTAAACTGTAAAACAACTTAATTTCCACTGGTAAAAGCTCACTGGTTTGAGTGGGAGATTATGGTGAGGTGCAGTGTCAGATTGCATGCAAATACATGTTAATTCCAGCTCTTAAATAAAAGCTGTTCATTTTTCCCAAAACCACTCTGAGGTGATAAAGGAATAAGGGAAGGCAGCGAAACATGTCTGGGGCTCAGACCATTGCATCACATTGCATAAAAACTGGAATAAATCACTAAAATTGCTAATGATTATTCTAAAAGACAAAATATCGCAGACTCAAATACATGAATAAATATTTATTATTACTCCTAATACAGTCCTTCTAGTTTAGTCTGCAAACTTGCCACCCCCCACCACAAATTCTAGGTTCTGGGTGTGTTTTGGGCCATTGCTGATCCAGTCTGAGCTCAGACTTGTTCTACAAAGATGGAAGGTGGTTGAGGCTGAAGAACAGAGCAGATTTTGAAGTGGATGGAATGAAATAAGTGATGGATTTTTAACACTGAAGCTGCAGGAAGGAGGAGCTCACCTAGACGGGCCTTAGAGTTTAGCCCCAGCCTAGCTGAAGGTAAATTAGCTCAGGGATGTGGCACTACAGGAACGCCAGAATGGAATCTGAGAGGAAGGCCAAGCATCTCGCACTTCAGAGGGCGGCCTTAGCAGGGAAGGGACAGTCATCACATCACGGCTCCATTTCTAGGAAAAATATTTCACACGTTTCTCGTCTAGACTAAATAACAAAGAGGCGGGGGCCGGGAGTCCTTCTTCCAAATGACGATTTTCCAAGCTCCCCTTAATCTTAATTGTTTTCAGCCGCCATCGTCCAGACAATGATTATTCTGGAGCCGGCGGCCTCACCTCAAATGTTCTCTCGAAGCTTTGGAACTCTTGCAGTCTCTCCTGGAATCCTTCAGCCAAAGCACCACCTATAAATACAACAGAAAAACCCGGAGAACACGCACGATTTCACCTCCACAATACAGCCCAGCAGTGTACGAAACCAGAAATGAAGCATGTGGCAATGCGGTGTCGTTTCTGTGTATCTTTCCCCTCGAAGGTAACACATTAAGGATCGTACTTCAAACGGGCGTCGCGCTTTGACCCCGATGAGCTCACACATGATTTACCACTATCTGTTCCAGCAGGGGTTTACGACTGTTTCTCTCTTATTTTCGCTTCAGCCATTCTTCAAGTTTTTTCCGCCCCGGCCCTCTTCCAGGACGAGAGGAGAAGCACTTTAACCCCTTAACCTGCAGCCTTATTATTCAGAAATAAATCCTTCCACTTACTATCCAGTCTGACTGTGAATCGTCCAGTAAAGAGTGGGTGTTGAGGTTAGAGTTTAAACTAATACGCTCAGATAAGGCTTTCTTGCCTTATCAGAGTTTTGGTTTGGTTAATCTTCTAAAGATTAGTTTCTAAGGATCATTTGAGTGTGAAGAACATGCACGTTGCATTTCCATTCTAGATTTATCCCTCAGAAATAAACAGACTGTAATGTTAGTGTGCATATAAGGTGTATATTTTTGCGACTGGCTGGTGTATCTGTATTTAAAAAGCAGTGTAAGCTGAAACACTCTTTACAACTTCGGCAGAAATTGTAGATATTGCAAACGGCTGGTGAAAATGTGCACATGTGTTGGTTCTCATGACAGGCAGGACATTCAAAACCGGTTGTTTTTTGTGTGGCAGTTTACATACGTTTCAATTTGGCAGATGTTTTTATCCAAAGTGATTTCCAAGTGAGGCTAACTGAGGCTGGAGGTCCATGAGAGCTGAGGAGCTTTAAATTCAAAACAGTGGAATAGAAGAGTGTGTGAACAGGTGGAGGGGTGACTGAGTGTGTGTTGGGGGTGAACAGGTGAAGTGGTGAGTGAGTGTGTTGGGGTGAACAGGTGAAGTGGTGGGTGGGGGTGTGTTGGGGGTGAACAGGTGAAGTGGTGAGTGAGTGTGTTCAGGTGAAGTGGTGGGTGGGTGTATGTTGGGGTGAACAGGTGAAGTGGTGAGTGGGTGTGTGTTGGGAAGAACAGGTGAAGTGGTGAATGGGTGTGTGTTGGGGTGAACAGGTGAAGTTGTGAGTGAGTGTGTGTTGGGGTGAACAGGTGAAGTGGTGAGTGGGTGTGTGTTGGGGTTAACAGGTGAAGTGGTGAGTGGGTGTGAGTTGGGGTGAACAGGTGAAGTGGTGGGTGGGTGTATGTTTTGGTGAACAGGTGAAGTGGTGAGTGGGTGTGTGTTGGGAAGAACAGGTGAAGTGGTGAGTGGGTGTGTGTTGGGGTGAACAGGTGAAGTTGTGAGTGAGTGTGAGTTGGGGGTGTTCGAGTGTTGGGAGAGGAGCTGTCCTCAGATCCGATGAGCTTCTTGAAGGTAAATGAACGTCCTGCTCTGACAGTGTTCACTGGTTCCACTGCTGGGAACAGAAGGAGAACAGTGTGAACTGAGACGCTCATGTGTGAGGAGATGGTGATGGAGGACGGTGTTCCTTAGAGCCTGTAGGATGGAGTTTAAACAGCTGGGAGCAGATCCAAGCAACAGCTGAATTTAATTTTGGCGGCTGGAGGTCAGTGAGTACTGAAGGGAATCGAGCCCTATTTGGTTGATCGAGCACACATTTCCAGGATTTGGGTCTTTAAAAGAAGGACCACAAAAAAAAAAGCTTAATTCCATAATTAGTTCATAACTAATTACAGACGAGTACTGGGCTTTAACGAGCCACCAGAAGAGCATTCCTATAAACTATAAATCTGAGGAACTGTAACGGAGGGACCAATCATCTTACAGACATTCTTGCAGGTTGTGTTCTGACGATGGTGAAGAGAGAGCGGTTGTAAATCTAATTAAAAGTATGAAGTTTAGGTTCTACATTTATTTGTTATTATCATTAGAACCGTTGAAGAACTTGTAGGTGCTGAACCCACCAGTCTCTGGCATGCCCTGTGCCCGGTGGATCCTGGCACTCAGCGCCTCCTTGGCAGACACAAAGAAGATGCGGTCTGACGCCTGGTCTGGGGCCACCACCTTCAGTTCATCCACCAGGAAACTGACACAGCGGTCCATGTGCTGCTTCCTCACCTGAGGACCACAGAGAGGGACAGAATGAAGGTCTCACTGCAGGAGAGCCTGCAGCTGCTGCATTTTCAGCCTGCTGAGGTCTGACCTCTGACCTCCTAATGATTCATTTGAAACAAAAAATCAGTGCGTCATGATTTCCAATTCAGCTTAGATTCAGTTCAATGATGAATCAATGAATCATGAAATCTTGATTTGATTCAGGATTAACAAAATATGATTCACATGAAGTGGAATCACAAATGTGACTACAGAAGCCCAGAGTGTCCGGAAGAGAGATCTAATAAGTTGCGTAATGAATTACAGAAACAATTAAAAAGTGTTCCCTTAAATCAGTCACTTGGTTGCCTTGGCAACAAGGCTGTTCATTCAATCGAGTTTCACTCACATCATCCAGATAGTCGGGCTCGGTCTCAGATACATCCCAGCGGTTGTTCAGGATGAAGATGTTGGGCTTGGAGATGCGTTCGCTCACTTTGTGGAAAAAATGCTTCTCCTTCAAAGCGGAGGAGGAATAATGTTTCCATCAGTGTGGAATTTCACATCAAAGGAGAAGATACAGGTCTGACATACAGCTCAACAGGTTCAGGGTGGGGAGTGTGTGTGTGTGTGTGTGTGTGTGTGTGTGAGGTGAGGGGCTGTTTAAGGTGACTCCACTCACTGTGTTCATGAGGGTGGACTCTGAATTGGCCACTAGAACAAAAACATCAGCGTCCAGGCAGAACTTATCGATCCAGCTGTCCAGCTCAGACGTGACATCAGTACCAGGACTGAAGAAGGGTGACAATAAAATAATTAAAATGTGATAAATAAAATTAATGTACAGAAAAAAGTTCTAATACAATAAGCATCCAGAATGAAGTAAAATTCATTTACAGAATAAATTTATAATCAAATTAAATATCCAAAATAAAGGTTTATTAAAATCAGTTCTAATAAATGTAACATCAAAAATGAAATTCAAATAAATATCCAAATATCCAAAATAGCATTTGATAAAATGCTTATCCAAAACTGAAGTTCTAATCAGATTATCCAGATTTTAGTTTGAATAAAATCAACATTAAACATAAATTTCAAATAAAATTAAAATCCAAAATAAGGTTCGAAGACAATTAATAATCAAAATGAAATTTGAATAAAATTATTATCAATTTGGAATTACTTACAAAAAAACTTAATCAGCAGAAAAATGTTCTAATTAAATCATAAATCAACATAAAATTGATTTATGCAATTCTTAAAATCAACAATGAAAAAAAAAATCCAGAATAAAGCTATGATTAAATTAAATCCAGAGAAAGTTTTTAATAAGATTAGCATAACAATAAAAAAAAATCAATCAGTTCAAAATTATAATGCAACTATTAAAACAGATGTCTGGAATAAAATGCTTATTTTAATGTTTGAAATTATAATAAAAGAAATGACTTTCTTAGAATGAAAGTTAAACTCATTTCTAGTTTATTACGTTTCGCTCTGTTTAAAGGACTCGGCAGTAAAAGAACCGAGTGTGAGAAGAAGCACTTCATTCGTTCTTTTAAAAGTGAAACGTATCTGAGTGAAGTCTGGTCTTTGTTATTAAACTGGAGAGGATTCCCTCGGCGGAGCGTCTGTATTTATTTTGATCTTTAGTTACATCAGCTCATCACTTTAATGTCAGTAAAACATATTCAGTCTCGTAGACGTCAGAGTGTCTGCCAAGGGCTGCCAGTTTACACCAGGCTTTGCTCGAGTGCCAGGCCTGCTGGTCGAGCGCCAGGAGCTCACTGGGGGACGTCTCTTCCCTCCGTTTGGTCTATCTGCTCTGCGTACCTGTCCATCAGCACCAGGTCGTCCCTCAGCAGGACACATTTGGTCTTGGGCCAGAAGACTCGCACTAAACAGCCAGAGTCCAGGTTTCTGTCCATGTGCAGAGCATGAGCCAGCTGATTAACCGTCTGCAGGAGGAGAAGACTGAGACTGGGAGGAGACGCTGGACTCACTTGCAGAGCACATTTAATCAGCACATCAACAAACACGCAGGACAAAACCGAATGAAACAATTAAAGCAGGAGAGCGAAATGGAAACTAAATGTTTCCCACACCCTAAAAATGAGGATATAAGGGTTCTTCAGTAAAGGTGGATACGGAACCTTGGGAACTTTATGAGTTCTTAAGCTTCTTTTCAACAAAGGAAAAGAAATGTTTTCCATGAGAGAGAGAGACAGAGATAGAGAGAGAGAGACAGAGAGAGAGACAGGGACATAGAGAGAGAGAGAGAGAGAGAGAGAGAGACAGGGACATAGAGAGAGAGAGAGAGAGAGAGAGAGAGAGAGAGAGAGAGAGAGCGAGAGAGAGAGACAGAGATAGAGAGAGAGAGACAGAGAGAGAGACAGGGACATAGAGAGAGAGAGAGAGAGAGAGAGAGAGAGAGAGAGCGAGAGAGAGAGACAGAGATAGAGAGAGAGAGACAGAGAGAGAGACAGGGACATAGAGAGAGAGAGAGAGAGAGAGAGAGAGAGAGAGAGCGAGAGAGAGAGACAGAGATAGAGAGAGAGAGACAGAGAGAGAGACAGGGACATAGAGAGAGAGAGAGAGAGAGAGAGAGAGAGAGAGAGCGAGAGAGAGAGACAGAGATAGAGAGAGAGAGACAGAGAGAGAGACAGGGACATAGAGAGAGAGAGAGAGAGAGAGAGAGAGAGAGAGAGCGAGAGAGAGAGACAGAGATAGAGAGAGAGAGACAGAGAGAGAGACAGGGACATAGAGAGAGAGAGAGAGAGAGAGAGAGAGAGAGAGAGCGAGAGAGAGAGACAGAGATAGAGAGAGAGAGACAGAGAGAGAGACAGGGACATAGAGAGAGAGAGAGAGAGAGAGAGAGAGAGAGAGAGCGAGAGAGAGAGACAGAGATAGAGAGAGAGAGACAGAGAGAGAGACAGGGACATAGAGAGAGAGAGAGAGAGAGAGAGAGAGAGAGAGAGCGAGAGAGAGAGACAGAGATAGAGAGAGAGAGACAGAGAGAGAGACAGGGACATAGAGAGAGAGAGAGAGAGAGAGGGAGAAAGGCAGACAGAGAGAGAGAGAGAGAGAGAGAGAGAGAGAGAGAGAGAGAGAGAGAGAGAGAGAGAGAAAGATTATAATCCACTACTAAACACTGTTCTCTACACTGACAGTGGAACCGGTTGTGAAACCCTTTTTATATTTATATGTTATATTTTTAAATACAGTTTATATTATAAACCTTTATATTCCTCCTCTCCTCCGAGTCCTCGGTGGTGAGATAGGCTTGTTCTCCGTCCGTCCCCTCCACACTGATGAAGCAGTTGGTTGTGTGTCCGATTCCACTGGGCAGCACTCGTTCCCTCAGCATGGCGTTAATGACGGTACTCTTCCCGTTACTGGTCCTGAGAATGATCAGCATCAGTTTCAGAACCTGATCCTGCTCCCCACCCAGATAACCTGCTCCAAATATTCCACATCTCATCCAGAGGTACGAACACACCTGGTCTAAAGACAGGATTTTGTTGCTTTATCAAGTCAAAATTGACATTTTTTAAGAAAGAAATAAAACTTTTTTTGTGCCAGGGCACATTTTATGTTTAATAAAAAAAAAATATATATATATATATATAATAAGCAAATATAAGATAAATAAAATATTTGCATAATATATGAAGAATGTATATTATTTACTTCAAAGTTACACAATCAGTTTCAGGTGCATTTTTAATTCAGAAATAACAAAGCATGTGATTTGAGAAGGGACATGCAAACTTTTGCAAGTTACTATATAAACAAACAATCAAACAAATCACATAAAATAAATAAATGCAATAATTTATTTATAAATATCATAATATAGTAAATATAAATAATAAATAAGACTATTCACCACATTAAAATAGCCACTACATAATAAAAGTCTGCAGACGTGTGCCCAGGCACCTGCCTCTTGGCTTCTGTTATGAACGGGTTTTGAGTTCGTGGCTTTTCTGTTGTTTTCTGAATAACGTCTGTGCGAATCCACAAAACAAAGCAAAAAACTCTGAAATGTTTCTTAACGGTTAAAAGCTGAGCAGAACTCCTGCAGGATGAGGCGTCACCCCAGTGCCTCGAGTCGTCTGTCAGCACGAATAATGGAATTAAAGTTTTCCTTCATGATCTGAGGGGCTTTAAAACTGAAGGACGTCTGTGGACCCACTTCTCTAAACAAAATAAACCCTCTTCTCGCTGTGCGTCCCATTGCTTTTGGCAGCTCACCCATGGCACAAACATGTTAATGATCCTGTTCTGCTGGCCTGTGCTCAAGCCAAAAGCTCTCAGCCTAAACAGATCCATCACCGCTGGGCTTTTTTCGCGGTACCTGCCGAAGAAGGCCACCTTCATGTGTCTGCGGGCCAGAACCTCTTTAATAGCCGCCAGTTTCCTGGAGCAGGCCTGGATCTGCACACACTGCTCCTCCTCCGCCACATGCTCCAGATCCACACTCCTCCATGTCTCTGAACACATACACACACACACACACACACACATAAACTCCCACAGGGTTCACATGAACCCAACTTGGATGCATTAGAACCAGATAAGTGTGTTGCATTCAGTGATTTTATTGGCTCATGGGAACTGCGGGTGTTAAGCAACCCTTGTAATAACAAATCCTCCAACAATGCACCCATTCAGGTGATCACCGCTCTGATGTAAATCCGCCTCAGTCAGTAATGAGCGTATGGCACATTTTCATCCTTTTCTCAGACGTTCTCATCAGCCTTGCTCCACCCACCGTCTCTTGTAGCAACTGTTGCTAGGTTGGACACTTTACAGAATGTGGGTCAAATATGTACAAATAATGTTGATTCAAACCATGTTTGAAACAGTGTATATCTGATGTATATATATTACACACACACACACACACACACACGCACATGTTTACACTTACATGAAAGTGAAAGTGAAAGTGACTATCCTTTCATTGTTAAACACAGCACACAGTGAGATGCAACGAAATTCAACCTCTGCATTTTTCCCACACACACATGCAGCAGGCAGCTATTTAAAGCACCCAGGGAGCAGTGATGGGGACGGTACCGTGCTCAAGATTACCTCACGGCAAACTACTGGTCTGGGATTCCAACCTGATCCTGGGGCCAACTCCCTAACCACTAGGCCACCGCTGCCCCATACATAGCCATCAACAGATCACAGGGGTTGAGTTTAAACGTACTGTGGTGGACGATGTTGCTGTGAAGATGATTCAATGTTACTAAAGGCTGGGAATGAATAAAGTGGTAGAAAAGTGGTACAAAGAAATACAATGAAAGTCCATTCTCCATCATGAGAACTCACCCTCCACAAACTCTGATCCTTCTTTAACAAACTCCAGGAGCTGATCAAACACAGCGCTGATCGTCCTCTTCGCCACCACAAAGTGCTGCAAGGGTGAGGCGTCCACCTCGGCCATGTTCTCTTCAGTTCTGAGGCTGAGAAGGTCTCAGTTTACAAACACAGACTCAGGGATGTTGAGTGAGGGCTCAGCTTCAGCTCCGAAATGATGGCTTTTCACCGATGGCTTTGAACAAGATCAGTGATGAGGAACGTTATATATCACACATATTATTATATGGATTTTGAGAAACCAAGCATCCACTGTCCGTTCGATCCACGCGGTGTGAGAGATGGAGTGTGAGCAGTGTCTTTATTCTTCTCTGCTTTTACTTAGAGAGAAGTGGACACAGAGCAACTTCTAATCCTCTTATCCTGCCACTAATCAAGCATGTGGTGTCCTGCTGTCTCCAGCACCTGTTTACAGCATCATTTTGGTGACTTTCATCAGAACAGAAATCAACGTTTCAAGAACATGAACAAGCTGAATCCCAAATTTTTACCAAAATGGATGTTTGAGCCCCATCTAACAGGTGAATGACTTGATAATAAAATAAAAAAAATAAATAAAAAAAAAGGTTTCTATGGAAACATGTGTGAATCCATGCCTCTGTGTATTTCGGTTAGCAAAAATTTGGGTACCCTTGGAATATTTTGTTATAAATAAGCACACATCATCTACAAAGAGCCTGTGTCTGCACATTTTAACAAAGAATTCTGGTTCATCTGCTGAATTTAGCAGGAAATGATGCATACAATATCAAGCATGCAAAGTTATGGTGCATTTTCAGTTTGATAATCTCTGCTAATAAATGCAAGCGCATTAAAATGGGCAGAAAAGTCACATATTTTCTTTCATTTTATTCTCTATAAATGGATATGTATTTATTTTCCATGGCGCCTGAAGTTCTGCGTATAACTGTACGCATGTTGGGAAGATGACGCTCCTCTACAAGTATTCATTGCAAAGAAAAATGGAGAATTGTCTTTATGAGAATATTTGGAAACCTCTTCATGAACTACCGTCTTCAGCGCCTCCTGCTGCACAACACGCCCACTGGTCAAACTCAAAACGCGTATTTATTCAAACTCCAAATGTCAATATACCACATGTTTCAAAGCCATAATCTCCAAGATAAACAGTGAAGCAAGGCCAAGTTTGGTGCATGTACAACATCAGCACAAGCAGCGTCTTGAAATGTTTGTTTAAGCATAAATTGGCCATCAGGTGGTGCCCTTATGTGAACTTTTTGCATGAGGTAATTATGCTGTTATACTCGCTGATGTTTTAGTACTTTTAGGATTTCATGCTGTAATGCTGCAGCTTCTTCTCCCATTTTATCAGGTCTCCTCCTGTAGCATTGTGTTCGCTGTTTCCACATAGGTTTTCATATATAATTTTATACATAATAAAATTTTGCATAGATTTTGCTCTGCGTAACAATCGCCCATGGCAACATAGTAACAGGAGTATACTTCACACTTTGATGCCTTCTATTGTTCCTCTGATCTGTCAGCAATGAGTCTTGTCAGAGAAATGTGACCCAGCCAATGCACACCCAACAATAAGGGCAGCATGAAGCATCTTTTACACGGTGGAAGAAGAACGATATAGGGCCCGGTTTCATCTGTTTTAAAGAGACCAGTGTTGACCTCCACATTCACTACTCTGGGGCAGATTTCGATCAGTTAAGGGGGTCAGAAACAAAGCAGAATAACCAATAAGATGTTGGGTAGCTGGGTTGCACTCTTCTGATCACACTGCGGCTTCTCATTCAGAGAAGTGGTCAAGGCCAGAAGAACAGACTGATAAAGGGAGAGGTGGGGCAGGTTGGGAGGAAAGTGTGCAATTTTCCTTCTAAATGTCATCATCCTTAACAGCAATGTCCAGCATATCTGACTTGCACATTTGTGCCCCACCCAAGTGCCCTTCATTGCTGGAAATATAGGATCGAAAGGGTCCCGCTACAAGATGGCATAAACCAATCAATTGAATAAATATCCCAGGGTGGTTTTTGTGAGAAGGTTCATTATAGATTAAATGAACATTTTCTTTTAGTATTGGTGAATGAAGAGGGGATCTCAATGTACCCAACAAAATCTAGTTATTTCCTCTGCAAACCCACCAGTGTCCCTACATGCGTCTGCTTCAGTTTTTATATGGAATGTTGGTAATCATAAAATAGTGGCAAATTAGACTTTTTGGGGACGGTTTGCACTGAAAAAAGACCCATAATGGTATCGTTCACATTCAGCCTCTCCACCTGAAGAAATGATTATAAATATGTGGCATGCTGGCTCAAAGTCATTTGTCTTCGTTTCTGTTGTGTTCCTTTTCACATCTACATGAAGCGTTTGCAGGCCAAATCTGACAGCCGATAGACTATACTAGACATCAGATTCTGCAGGCCTGATCCTTATGATCTTGGACTCCATTCATCACAAGTCCTTGATTAGAACTCGTTGCTCTTGGAACAGTACCACTGCGATGCAATATGATGAAATGTCTTGGACGGAATGCAGACTTCTCCTCTTTTGCAGAAGTACAGAAGACTTTCACTTTCAACAACTTTGGGACTTAACCCAAACAATAGGCACTAGGACCCAGCAGCCAGTAAATGAGAGGCCAAACAAGGCTTGCAGAAAGGAGGAATGGAGCATAAGACAAGCAAGAGAGGGAGACCCGGGTATGCTCAGACTGAAAAAACGAGAGACAAGGGTCAGACGAGGGGGCAGGGCGGCTGCGGAGAGACAAAGTGACAGCTCCAGATTCAGAAGCAGATAGACGACATAAGTAGGAGTGGACTGACGGAAGGAGGAGGAGGGTGGTGGCCACCGAGGAACCTACAAAAAACAGTGGAGCACGAAAGGGAGCCTCATAAAACAATCTGCCCCAGGACAGAGGCTGAGACTCTTGGGTGAAAGCAGAACCCAAAGCTTGGAAAGGGTCCATCTGGGGGAATAATTCATCATCTTCATCATCACCCTCTTCATCCTCATCCTCATCACCACCATCATCAACATCACTCAAGGAATTACAGGAACATAAGCAGAGCTTTAGAAAACACCTGGCCAAGCAACTGCACAGAGCTGAGTGGAGAAGACAATAAGGTTAGTGACAGAGCAAGGAAGAAAGTGGGAGAGGAGATACCACCCACAGAGTGGGCTACCACACACACTGGCTTTATCACAAGCAGTCACGCTGTAACTGAGCCACACGACTGCTAATCATCACACAAACACACCAACAGTGCCACACACCATGTATTTATGGAGCAGACACACAGATGCATAATTCACAGCTCAGCTTGAGGGAGTTTAGACTGTAGGAAGGAGGCATTGAGGATCTTGGATGGCATGGGAGCTGGACTGAGCTTGAATGAAATGGACTGAGGTTAGGCCTTGTGGACCACTTTTGGACCACTCCATGTTCCCAGTGATGCTCATGTCCAGAAAGGAGCCCCTGCAAAAGACCTCTTTGCTTCTCTCTTAAAAAGCAACGCTGGGCTTCTTGAAGACCATCTCTGAATGAAGTAGGATCCATTACCGTGTCCATCCATGCTGATGCTCCTCATCATTTTAAGGATATATATTTTGCCAACACTGTGATATTCAGTCAACAAATTCAGAATCCCTTTCTTAGGAAGAGAATCCCATGGACCACATTCCAGGAAATCTGCTGTGAAGTTTGCTTCAGGGTTCAAAGCTCTACACCCAACTACACCCATCTCAGTATCATTCAGAGGACAAAAAAAATCTATCTACGTGCTAGATCCATCATTCCTTGGGGACGTTTCTGCACTCTGAGAGCCATAGGACCCTTCTTTGCCTCACTGGAGTGGGATGGGACCTGTACTTTGAGGATTTGATAAAGGACTGCCCTTTAAGCATGTTGCCCTGGTATGGGACGAGGGGGCCACTGTTGCCCTTGGTCCTGAGCCTTCTGCTGACTGCCTGCCCTGCACAAGAAAGCCAAGACAGTGTAGAGTTTGAGGAAGAGAGCAACACCTTCAGCACGGAGAGCCCTGTAAGTGCATGCCCACAGCACACCCACACATGCTGTCCACCTGTTACATGCCGGGGCATTAAATAATCTAAATGGCAGGCTACAAAATTCATACAAGCCTTTTGGTACCGTGGAACAAACAACTACATAACGCTGCCGAGAATACTAAAGAACTGGCCTCGCTAAACATGCAATTGCTGGTAATATGCTGATGTGCTAGAAGGAATGCTGCAAAGGCTTTATGACTAGGATTGGTACTGGCTGCTGAATGTTGATGTCTAGTGTTTTCTTCCACAGGAGACTGTGTCCTCAGATATGGACATAGTTAGCCCTCACAGGACCTGGCTAGTCTTCCGAGACAACTCCAATAAGGGCGGAAACAAGAAGCCCAAACAAACTAAAAGAATATCAAAGGTAGGTTTCTTAACAAGGGCTGGATGATGTTGTGGTGATGCGTTCTCTCATCAAGGAAACCCCCGACATCTTAACAAGAAGACCAAATTTTATCTTTAAGGCATGATAAAGAAACCATGTCTATGCAAATGTGAGAATCGTGAACGTTCATTTACACCATTAAGAGTTCATGGCACCGTGCTCAACACAAAGGTATCATCTCAAACTGTTGAAACAGACTGTGCTGGGACTCTCATCATAAACTAACCACTGTCTTTCTGCAGCATGGTCTGCCTGGTCCTCCAGGCCCTCCAGGGCCACAGGGTCCACCTGGTCCACCAGGCCCCCTGCTGCCTAACCAAGATGAGATCATGGAGGGTCTCCAACTAAAGCTGAAAGGTATGGAGAAGTTTATAGGCATTGGACATCTCGGACACTGAAGGTATGACACACTGATCAAATATTCCTCAACAAAGGTCAATATCCTCAGGTTGGTTGGCTTAATCCCGTCCCAGAATATCGCCTGTCAGGCCAAATGAAATGGTGAATGGTGGAGAATGTGGTTTAGATTTCCAGCTACCGCACACAGGTATCGCACACTAACCTAAAAAAGAATGTTTGGTCAGTTTGCTTTGGCAAGAGAAGAGAGTTGGCCTGTAACAGAACCACATCCTTTAATTTGACCAATCTCTGTTTTAAAGCCATGAACTTACACTGATGACGTCAGCGAGTAATGTGAGGGCAATTTAGCAACTTAATTGTAATTTCACCATAAACCAATTACACTCTGCATGTAGTAAATCAAACCCATGTTTTGAACTCGCTTTGCAATGTTCTTTGTAATGTTTCAGACCTTTAGGCTTTCTGGAGTTTGCAATCATGCCCTTTGAA
Organism: Hepsetus odoe; assembly: GCA_017165825.1. NCBI lineage: Eukaryota > Metazoa > Chordata > Actinopteri > Characiformes > Hepsetidae > Hepsetus > Hepsetus odoe. The sequence goes on from CM029387.1 coordinate 1,610,948, forward strand.
CCCCAGCCACACTATTATAGTTGGCTTGAGATGAAGGAACCACAGAACTTGCCACCATGTGCTGCAAAGCTGCTTCAACAGCCCTCAATGAAGGGTCAATTTTTTGCCAGTAACAATATATCTGATATGGGTAGTGGAAGCCTAGGGTAGGGCCGAGAGGTTGTGGGTTCGACCCTGGCTCTATCTAATCTCCAGTCCCAGTTGAGCACCCAGGATCCTTAACCGCAGGTAGCTCCAGGGAGACTTTCTTGGTCCTTTAAATCTAATCAAAGCCAGACTAATGATTGAACTATACTACAACTTAAGTCAAATCAAAGAAGAGACAAAATAAGGGCACCATTAAAACAGCTGTAAAAGAGCAGCTGTTCAGGATTCATGGCATCATCGAAGGAACTTAAGGTACTTACGTTTACGGCTTTTAGCAGACGCTCTTATCCAGACATGTCCTGATTACAGGGACACTCAGGGTTCAGGGTCTTGCTCAGGGACCCAGTGATGGTAGTGCTGGAGGTGGGATTCGAACCTGGGACCTCTTGAGCCATAGGTCCATAGACAAGTACCACCACTAGACCATCACCACCCACAATGTACATGTTCCAACAAATGTACATTTTTAAACAAAACGCCTCTGTCTTTATTTTCCCAGCAGTTAATGACTGTGATTCCAGGTGATTCCGGCTAACGGGACACCTGGATTAAAAGTAGGCTCTGGCAGCCTTGCCTAACCTGCGGCCTGCCAGTTCCAAGACTGTTTAGCTGTTGATGGTAGTATTTCCAGTGTCTGCACTAAAACGAACGGAACGATCCAAGACTACGTCACTGGGTCTGCTTTTCTGATGCCGCACTTTACATAAACATGAAGCTGTTTTTTTTCCTTAACTCTTAATCACCATTGTGTTGAGCAGAGGCTGCTGCTTTGAACCGGTGTTTAGGGATCGCTTGCGGGTTTGCTGCTCTCTTTAGTGAGTAATTGCTCAAGCTGGCAAGGACATTGTAATTTGTAGCAACTTGCAAATTTGCATCCAAGATCAAGAGCCATTTGTCTACCAAAATGATGTGGAGGATATTTGTGCTGCATGAGGAATGTGTGTATACGTGCGATGCTTGTGATGTGTGTGTGTGTGTGTGTGTGTGTGTGTGTGTGTGTGTTGTCTCGCTCATTTGTTGGGGAGGCCGCTTGTCTGATCGTGGGCTGGGCTGATCCCTTAATAGGTGTAATTTTCTTGGACGTCGATGTGACTTGGCCTGGGTTAAGAATTCCCTGGATTCCGCATTGTATGTGTGTGAGTGTGTGAATGTGTGTGCATGTGTATGAGTGTGTGTGAGTGTGTGTGTGTGGAATGAGTGTTGGCAGATGTCCAGGAAAGCAGACACAGGTCTGTTTGTGCTCTGGAGCGGTGAGCTGCGGGCTGTTCTGACAGCAATATAAAACATAAAGGCTCTTATTCACACTGCAAAGCACAGTGGCGCCGCAAACTCACACACTCCAGCATGTCCAGCCCCCCTCCTACACACACACACACACACACACACACACACACACTCACACACCACCTCCATCCACTCGTACACACTCTCCCACTCCAAATATTTACATCTCTCTTTCAGACGCAGATTGTTTAATGACTTTATATGCGGCCAAGTGTCAGTCAAAGATAATCCCAAACATTTCGCACCTCGCTGTTTATCTTTCTTATTTAAGGCTCCTCCAGGCTCAGAGGGCAGATAGTCCTCAGGGTGAAGATCTGAAAGCTTCTGAAAACCAAAGGAAAGAGGCAAACCAACAGAAGAGAAAGAGGGTCCACTTATGAGCATAAAATTCACTCCTTCACATCATTTCCAGATGGACACATCTGTACATCTTTATCCAAACATATGAGGAGAACCATGACAACTCAAAGAACTCCTTGAAGGCTTGGTGTGGTTATATTTTAATCGAAGATGAACAAAACCTTTCCTTCTCTAAAAATAAACATACAAGGAATGTCGTGTAAAAACGTCACGGACAAAAGAAATAAAATATCTGTTCTAATATCTGTATTAGGGTAGAATGTTTGTCCCTCTCTTATAAAAGGCACCTTTTTGGAGATACGAGGTTTTGATACACTTCTTTAAAGAGCCTTTCAACCTGTTCTGTAGCGCCGTCTGGTGGTTTAGGTACGCCTGAGATGTGGAACTTATAACTGTATCATTTAACTAGTGTTTAAATGCACCTTTTCCATTTTATTAAATTAAATGACATGTTAACAGTAGAGTTGGCCTAGAGTTTATTCTGTTTATTCTGAAATATTCAAAAGACAATAGATTTAGTATAAGGCAGAATTGTTTTTCAACAAATTTTGCTCAATGTGATTTATAGAAAAGCTCTGATTTTGCAGAGTTAAGCTCAGTTTGTCATGGTTGATCCTTCAGTCTAAGTGTTAAATACAGCTGTAACACTCTATGAAAATTTGCCAAATTCTCTCTCCCAGTACGCTGGGTTCAAAAATAGTTTCTAAATATTCTTGCTGGTAAATAAGTACACATCTGAACACATCTGGAGAAAAAGCAGTTATGTGAAGATTATGGGACATTTAATGCTGTTTTTTCCTGGATGATATTTTCTGGTATGTTAAGCTCAGCAGAATTATAGCAATTTGGGCGAAACGACTTTATGGAAATAATGGAGAAGTTTGACCCGCAGACAAAATGTGCTGAACACAAAAATAAGGATTTTTATTTCGCATAATCTGAGCTGCAACAAATCAAACGTGACAGGGTTAATTATGCTCCCTTTGTAACATGCAGTTAGTCTGTGGTCTTAATTATGGATGAAATCCACGGTAAACTCATACCGTCCATCATGATAACATTTTGGGGCTAATCTTCATAAAACAAAAAACATGTCACTCCATCTTAGTAAAGCCTCGAACTTCAACGAACTTTCTACTGAAAATAATCAACATGAACTTCACCGCTTCACTTTCATCCACGTCTCTACTAGTTCTCCCTGTTGGGAAGGTGATGGAGGATAAAGATAATGGAGGATCAACTCAGACTCAGACTAAAGGAAGGTGTCTGTCCTGAAAACAGATATTTGAGTGAAAAGGTCAGAACTCTGCAGGCTGAGGAATCAGACCAAAAAGCAGTTCAAGTGTTTAAAGGGTTAACCTGACCCTCGGTGGACCACCAAAGATCTTTTCTCAAAATCTCCCTCTAAAATTTCTCTCTGTGTCCAGAGCTGGTGGGCACCCACTGCCTGCACTGCGATAAGCCCCCCCACGTGGCGACGGCCTTCCACTCCCATCTGCAGCGTAACCTGCTGGTCCACCGCCGAAGCCTGCAGGAGCTCCAGCCCTTCAGCAGCGTGAGTGGCGCCCATGTTCAACCAAACACAGCATTCCTTGGCCCTGCAGCTCAGCTCTGATTCTAATTTCTCTCGGCTGGCTCGGGCCAAGGACGTCAGCCTTCTCCCGACCACACTGAGACAAGCTGGCGATGTTTTTCATAAACACTTTGGTTAAATAAAAAAAGAAAAATGTTACTCAATTTTCCCTCTCGCTTGCATCTCATCAGCCTAGAAGTCTGAAGGTCTTAGTTTTTGCCATGAAGCAATTTAAGTTTAGCCTTGTGCAAATCCATATCCATCTTCAAAGTGTGTGGAGGTGTTCGGGTAACCTCTAGTAGACTTGTTTATGTGGCTTCTGACACTGTAGGACTCACTGCTCTCTACAGCACTGTACAAAAGTCAGACTTTCTTGTACTTCTCGTTGAGGAACAGTTCTCCAGATCTTCCTGAAGGACAGTGTTGTTGTCTCTCATGTTCAGTCCAGTCTCTGTACCTGAGCAGTTTGATAGTTCTGTGTTGGTTAATCCACACAGTGATCTACGTCTGAACCTTCAAGCAGAACAAAGCGTCTCACTTAAGACATGAAGAAACATGTGCAGATGATTCCAGACGATCAGGTGATTCGTTTACTGCTGATGCTGAACGCTGAATGGGTGGAACCCCTTTATCTAGAACCTTGTATCTTTAGGTACTTCACAGCCTGGAGCAATAAAACATCTGTTTTTTTATTCAACCGACTCAGTATTCCAAAGGTGAGACAGATTAACAGGCGGTAAATAGTATTTTGCACCAGTAAGGTGATTCCCAGCAAAATATAAAGAAATTTCAGGCTGTTTGTTCTAAATAAGGGACAGAAATCATGTCTTTCCATCACAATGATTTTACTTTTACAATGAGATGTTTGGTTAAATCCTTAATGGCCTCCCTGTTTGCTCCATAGCCCTCAGATGCAGAGCGGTTCCACCAGAGAGGTCAGGGTTTCAACGCCAGCAACGGCCGCTACACAGCCCCAGTTTCTGGGTTCTACCAGCTAACCGCCAGCCTGGTTCTGGGTAGGTGGATCCCACAAAAACATACAATACCTTTTTCTTTGCTCGGTTCTTGCTTGCCAGAGCTGTAAAAGAAGATCAAGAACGTTGATCTTGGGGTTTCTCCAGCAGAAAAGTTGTAAAACTGTAATTAGAAACTTTGCCTACACCTGTAAAGTTTCTATTTTGTAAAACGTTATATAATACTTACATTTTGTACATATTATAAACCATACTATATTGTGCACTTGTGTACTTATACACAAAGACACGATTTTGTTTAACCAGTCTGATCTGGGATCAGCTAACAGGTTCCTTCAGTAATATTTAGACCCATTAATTTCTCATTGAACTTCTCCCAATAACCTCTCTTCTCACCCATGAGCTTCACTTGTGCAGGTTGTCTCTCTGAGATTGTAGGGAGTCCATGTAAATCATCACCTGACCTGCAACCTGTGTTCCTGTAGTCGTGCGGGGAAACCCTGTGGAATGATGTTTGAACGGTTGCATCAGGCTGTAGGGCTGAGTTTACGTGCCACCGTGGTTGCATCATGTCGTGGTGAAGCAGGATGGGCTGCAGATAAAGCTCAGAGGAAAAGGGGTGGGGCCTTTGCACCGAATATCCACCCACAATGCATCCTCCAGTAAAGTGTGTGTGTGTGTGTGTGTGTGTGTGTTTCTTAGAATCCAGTGAGACTCAGAAAAGGCCTCAGGCGAGACAGAAGGACAGCGTAAAAGCCTCCATATGTATCGAGTCTCTGTGCCAGAGCAACATGTAAGTACGGAACCCATCTGAACCGGGACTGCCTCGGTATTTAGAGCTGTGAAGAAGTATTTCCTCCCTCCTGATTTCCTCTCTTTCGTCTCATTTTATCAAGTACAAACAGAAAACACATTACTCACAAATGCAAGGCTGGTCTAGTAGCTCATCAGGATCGGAAGGTTGTGGGTTTGAGTCCCAGACCAGTAGGTTGCCTCCCTTGAGCAAGGTACCATCCCCATCATTGCACCCCGGGTGCTGCCTAATAGTCACTTTCACTTTCCTGGCCCTGTGTGAAAAAGTCCAATCATCCAGATTTTTGATTTGGTTATCAATTTTCGATCAGTTTGAGTTGATGCGCTCAGGACCGGTTACTGTTTCTGTTTAGATCTCTATCAGATTTTCCCCCCAGTTTTACTCATTTATTGAAAGTTTGAGCCAAAGGCCAATCACCAGACCTTTGACCCCAGGCTGAAAAATGGAGAAATTACCTGGACAGGTTGTCTGGGCAGTTCCAACAGATAATTAGCTTTCAACCAATCACACCATGACAAACATCAGAAGACACCTAGTGTATATTCACAGCACTGTATGGCTTTAAATTACATTCAGCCAAACACCTATTAAATAATAATAATAATTTTTCATGTTTTATTCTTTCTACAACACCAACAATAACAATAATTCTAATTAATATTTGTATAGGAAGATTAAAAATACAAATAAAATAAAATAGATATATGTAATATGAAAGAATGATTTAAAATAATCAAATGTATAATTATATGTTATATATGATATTTTATAGAATTGTATATATTATATTGTATTTTTAGATTACTCTACTGTTTTTGTTATATTTTATTCTTCTTAATTAATTTTTTTCTCTATTTTCTTATTACTATTAGAAAATGATGATGATGATGGTGATGATGGTGATGATGATGAATTTATTTTGCGACTGTACTGCAGGTCACTGGAGACGGTGACAGGAGTGAGTCCGACAGGGGGAATTTTCAGTGTCCTTCTGACAGGAACTCTATATCTGCAGGTAAAAATCACCTCAAACACACACACACACACACACACACACACACACACACACACACACACACACACAAAGAGCTCTGCAGATGCATACAGCAATTACACAGAGTGTCAACACAGTCAGCCTCTCAGACACACAAACAGCCGAGGATCCCGGCAGACCAGACCAACACAAACACCGTGGCTCCTCCAGCGACTGTGGGAACTGAAGGAACCCACGATCTGCTGCTTGGTCCTGATCCCCAGACCGATCCTTTACATTAATACAGATCTTCAGCCTTTAAAGCAGCTGCAGAGTCCAAGACTCTCCTGAGCAGGTCAGGATCCACGGAGATCAAACTCCTGAAATCAGGACAAGGAGGGCCTGGCCAGTCCTGCTCAGATACACACCGGAAAACAAAGAGGAATCCATGAACATCAGTCGGAGACGACAAACTGTAGAAAAATACAGATTCGAGTGCTGCCGAGCCTTCAGTCTGTAGTACAGACACACCTCTAAACTAGTTTCTTCTTCAGCCGGGACCTTTTTCGGTGGAAGTCGAGGGAATATTCCTTCTATCCTGTGAAAGCAGAAAAATGAACGTGTGTGATTTTGTGTTTTCCAGGTTGGAGAATACGTGTCTATTCTTATCGACAACGGGACGGGCTCAGCGCTGACTGTCCTGCAGGACAGTTTATTTACCGGGATCCTTCTTGGAGTATGAGGACACACACACACACCCACAATCACACACCTAAAAACACGTATAAACACACAGACACACGAGGGCACACACACACACATGTAAAAACACACATACACGCATGCATGTGCACAATCACATACACACTCAAGAGGGCACACACACACAAAGATGCTCACATCTTGACACACGTATGAACACACACACTCACACACACACAAGAAGGAAAACACTTGAGACCAACACACACACCCACACACACCCACACACACACACACACTTCTTTGCTACCGAGACGGCAGCACTGATGATCGCGTGGACGAAGACGATCCCAGAAACCAAACCAAGAAGCTTCAGCAATAATCCTGCTCCATGATATTTGTGACATAAACCTGCAAATTTACATTTTAAAAACATTTAAACTCCTGTTGATAGAGATGTATGTATTTTTTCATGTGCTGTGTTTATTATATGACGTTTCCAAGTGAACAGGGTCGAGAAACTTTATGTATTTATTTGCATTTTCTGAAGTGTGAACGCTACAATAAATGTTTTTAAAAAGCGGAATTCTTCCCTTTTCTACTTGGTTTAAAACTCAACTTCGACTGCTGTCGTTGGTTAAACCACAGGTTTTGTTGATTGGAGATTAAGTTCACACCTGTACTGAAACTCTGCACACAGGAAGAAAAATGCAGCCTGTGCAAAAGTGACGGCCCTGCACAGATGTGAAATCAGCACGTGACTGGGACAATAGTGACCAGTTTAATGGATGAATGAACAGTTAGGGAACGAGATGTTCACGTTGCTTAGAAAAATTTGTTTTCTCTGGTCGCCTCACCTGACGATACCACTAGTGACCACTAGTTGGAAACAAAACAAGACAAAGCAACATTTTTCAATTGTTTTCAAACAATTGTTAGAGTTCTAGTTCGGGCTCCAATTTTTGACCAAAAATACTTTCATTTGGAACCTGGAAACACAACAGTGAGCAAAAACTGAGCAGAAGCTGTGACACCATTATTGGGCATGTTCTTCATGTTCCCGCTCCAAACTGGTGGGACTGTGGGCTGGCTCGCCACATCAGCGTTCAGAGAATCCTGAACGGAACCAGTTCTAGAACCAGTTCCCTGTTGGTGTTCACAGATTTAACCCCAGCACCCGCTAACTACGTCTTTCTCTCTCGTTCTCTTTAGTTTTAGTGTCTTAGACCAAAATGAGGATCCTAGTTCATGAACCGACCAGTAAAACTCTGCGGTTCTCCTAGGAGCTTGGTTCTAGAGAAGTTACCTGACCTGAGTCCTCCTATAGAAGGATTGTTATTCCTCATTCTTTATTTCGGTGAAGTAGCTCTGCTTTTACTTCTGCGATATTTATATTTGCATATTTTAAAGTCCATTTTCTTGCAGATTTTACAATCTGGGATGATGTTCCAACACACATCTGCTCAGCTAATGAAGCTCAGCTTCCAGCTGCTCCATCAGCGTTTTATTCATCCAAAAAGACTTCAAAGGCACCTGTGTTTCGTACATATGGCTCTTAATCTCTTTGTTTCTGAGTGTTTGGTGGTTCGGGCCGGTGTGATGTAAACAGCGACCCGCTGGGAAGGCGCTTCGGTCTCAGTCGGGTTCCTCTATATAAATAACTATTAAAAAAATAAATGGCTCTCGGTGAGGTCGCTTAGGCTTTTAAGCAAGTCTACTTTTACTCTAACGAGGCCTGAAGACGGGGTTTTAGGGGTTTGTTTTGATAAAACTGACGAAAGGCATCAATAATGATAATCATAATAAATATTTCAGTGAATTGCTTTAAAGTTCTTCGTATTAATTATGACTTTCCAGCTTGTGAAAGTAGGTCTGTTTGTCATAAGTGGATTTAAACACACTCCCATAAAGACACACAAACACACACACACACACTCACACATACATTCTGGAGGATGACGGATATGGACAGCGTGTTCTGTTTGCGGACAGCAATGAGGTCATCATGCACAAATAGTGGCGCCTGCTGTCTGGCTCTGTGCCCTTCTGTCTCAGAACGCATACACACACACACACACACACACACACACACACACACACACGTTTTTATGCAATGCCAAGGCTGTTATACATACGCCCCATATGTATTGTTGCAACAGCACTGTGCAAACCTCTTAAGGCCACAAATTTTTGCTTCCAGAGATCCAGACTTTTTTGTATTTTAATGTGTTGTTGAAGAACAGTTCTCCAGATCTTCCTGAAGGACAGTGTTGGTGTCTCTCATGTTCAGTCCAGTCTCTGTACCTGAGCAGTTCTCCAGATCTTCCTGAAGGACAGTGTTGGTGTCTCTCATGTTCAGTCCAGTCTCTGTACCTGAGCAGTTTGATAGTTCTGTGTTGGTTAATCCACACAGTGATCTACGTCTGAACCTTCAGCAGAACAAAGCGTCTGACTTAAGACATGAAGCAGTGAAGAAACAGGTGTAGATGATCAGGTGATTCCTTTACTACTGATGCTGAACGCCGAGTGGGTGGAACCCCTTTATCTAGAACCTTGTGTCTTTAGACACTTTGCAGCCTGGAGCAATAAAACATTTCCATTACTTTAATTTCATTTCAATGTGCAAGAGAAGTTTGCCAGACCGTAAATAATATTTTTGCACTAACAAGGTGATTCAGAATCAAAATATAAAGAAAAGACTTTTTCACCGTGCTGTATAATTATCTGTGTATTAATAATAAAACACCCTGTATTTAGTAGATACAAACCTAAAGGCATACATGGTCTTGAAAATGATAAAACACACACACACACACTTAATTTGCAATGCCCTGCAGGTAAATACGCAACATCGCCTTTGTGGATCGTCTGCATTCCCTGCAAGGACTGTTTGCTGTCAAATAATGTGCAGAAAGATAAATGATCACATCGTAATGACATGGCTATTTAGCCCATGATGGGCTCACTGACAGCACGCCCTCATTAAAAACACACACACACACACTGCACTCTGGCACCGCGACGCTCCTTGCCAGCTTGTTTCCTGTTAATTGCAGAGAATGGCAGGCTTTCAGATGAGAATGAATTATATTTATTTTTCAGGATAAATTAGCCGCTTTCTATCCAAGGCATTACGACTCCTCGCTCCAGCTTTCCACTTTCAGCACATTCCCTCAACCAGCCACCGAAAAAGGCTCCTGTTCTCTGCTCGCTCAACTCCAGCATTATATTGTTGCCAGAAATGCTTAATATATATCATGAGGCTACATTTTAAGCAATAAACCTAAAACAACAGCGACACAGACATGACAAATGGTGTTTTTTTGACCCGGGAAAGGTTGCAGGCCAGAAGTATGACCTCAGCGGACTGCGCCTTTTTCAAACAAACACAGTCTGTGAGGCGAGTATGTTCATGCCGGGCCCACACGGGTTACTGAAAATGACCAAACTGTACAGTTTTATTCAAGTTTTATTCAATGTTTCAGAAATTTTACGAGAAGAAAGTTATTTGATGGTTAAAGAAAAGCTTTCGTCAGGTTAAATTAATTTTTTAAGTCAAGTTAAACAATATTAGATTCTATTAGAGTCAATCATTTCCAGGTCGAATTATCAATGAAAAGACCAATTTGCACACTTTGCCACTGAACTAACATTTGGTCAAACAGCCCAGTTCCAAATTCAGGCTCTTATGTTCAGAATTAGATGATCTTTTCACTCATTTTCTGAGCCGCTTGTCCTAATTAGAGCTGGTGCTGGAGTCTAACCCAGCTCTCACCAGGCAAAAGGCAGGGACACATCCTGGACAGGTCACTAGTCCATCACAGGGCAGAGACTCACATTCATTGGACAACTTATCTCCAGTTCACCTGATGTGCAGGTCTTTGGACGGTGGATGGAAACCAGAGCTCCTGGAGGAAACATAGGGAGAACATAACCACCCCACACAGAATGGCTCCGGACAGTCCCACCTGGGAATCAAACCTTCCAGGACCTTCTCACTTTGAGGAGACAGCACCACACCTTGCACTACTGTGCCGTCCTTATATTATAAAATATAAATGCTAGAAGAATTAATATTTTCTGGACATTCATTGCCCCCCAAAACATCCCTCTCAACCCTCCTCCAGATCTTCATGAAGGTAGATCAGACTTGTGGGTGTGGTTTAGGACACAGTAGAACTTATTGTCTCTACAAACATCAACTAAACTTCAGACAAACCCCAGGGCTGCTGTTCAAACTGATCTGGGATCAGATTCCTCCATATTTCTGTTGAGTGAACAGAATTCTTCATGATTAATGATTAAAATACACTTTACTGCATAAATAAACCTTAAAATGGAATTGATAAATTTGTCTTTAATTTTTATCTCTACTCACTCCCACTGTGGGTCATAAGCAAAATTACAGCGACGAGTACGAATGTTGTTTCCAAACTGCCAGAGCAGTTTCAGGACCGAGGGCCGTGATGGGCCTGGTGAGAGATTTTCCAGTCAGACATGAAAGTATCCCATTATTAGGGGCATGTGGGTCGTCCTGCCAGAGATATTTCAGAACAATTCTTATCTCAGTCCAAACTTTCCATTCATCCATCTCACCTGTCTGCCTGAGCCTGCAGGTCGGCTCTGAAGGTTCATGTTCCCGTTCTGCCACCTGTTGGCCATCAGGATATTGCACGGAAACATCTGGGTTCGAATCCGATTCTTTAGGACAGAGTTTATCGGTCCGACTGCATCATTATGCTTCAACTAACGTGGCTGATTTTTACATCCTGAGAGTTTAATGCTTAACTAAAAGCAGCCTGTCTGATCGCCAGAGTGGTCGGCTGGTTAAAAATTCATTACGGCAAATAAAACCACACCATTTGCAAGAGAATACAAAATAATGGCCCTTTTATAAAATCATTTAAAAGCATAAACCCTTCACACTGAGAAGTCCTTGATTCCCAGGCGGGATGGGCCGTGTCCCGTGTGTGTCCCTCCAGGAGATCCGGTTTCCTCCAACCGTCCAAAGACCAGCACGTCATGTGGACTGGAGATGCTTAATTGTCCCCCTAGGTGTGAATGTGTCTACCCTACGATGGGCTGGTGACCTGTCCAGGATGTGCCCCTTCCTTTTGGCCTGTGAGAGCTGGGATAGACTCCAGCACTGCCTGTGACCCTAATTAGCACAAGAGGCTGGAGTGAGACAGCCAGTGTGAGATTTAATCGACAAGCATTCTGTTCACATGTACAAAAAGCATGATTTGATTAAAACAAGAATCTGGAGAAGGTGAGTCGTCGAACCCGGCCCAGCCTGGGGGACGGGGTGCATTGCCTCAGGCTTAATCTGGGAGTCGGTTTGGGTGTTTTGGGAAGCGGTAGTGGATCCAGGGGAATGGCCACTTTTACAGTGTTCTTCCCATAAAGCCTGCGCTCGTAGTCCAGAAGCTGGTCCCAGAAGCCTACGTTGAGGCGGATGCAGGGTCGGCTCCTCTGGACCCAGCTGTGCGCCTGCTGGAGGTTCACTCCTTTGTACTTCATGAGGTAGGCCATGATCAGAGCGGGCGAACGACTCATGCCGGCCGCACAGTGCACCAGTGTACCGCCTGCCTGGTTGCCATGGATACGAGCAGCCACCCTGTCAAAGTGTTCGCTGAGGCGGGCGCTGGGCAGGTCGGCGACTGCCACGCGGACGCACTCCACACCCGGGTACCTGGGGCAGGTGTGGGACAGGGTGGCGTTAACAATGAGGGTGATGCCTTTACGGGTGACCAGGGCCTGGTTAAGTGGAGCATCGGCGCCGCTCAGGAACAGAGTCGGGGTGATCTGGGAAACAGACATGGAGCTGCAGAGAACAGACGACAAACAGAGAGAGAACTTCAGAACAGATCTATAATCAACTCCAGAGCAAAAACTTGGTCTGCGGTTTCTGACGTCACTACAAAGTGCCAGACGCCGGTACAGAGGTGAGTAAGGCCTCAGAGATGTGGCGTCGCGAGTGGTGTAATGTAGGAACAAGACCCTGACTTAGTAATGCACAGGAACGTAACAAGTTAATGAAGTGAAAGTGACTATTCTTGTCATTGTGAAACACAGCACAGCACACAGTGAGACACAGCGAAATTACACCTGCATTTGCACTGCATTTTTCCCCATACACACGTGCAGCAGGGGGCAGCTATTGAAAGCACCCGGGGAGCAGTGATGGAGATGGTACCATGCTCAAGGGTATGTCAGGGAAACCTACTGATCTGGGATTCAAACCCATGACCTTCTGATCCTGGGGCCAACTCCCTAACCACTAGGCACCAATGCCCCTGTGATATGGGAACTAATTAATGGACCAGTTAATTGGCTAATTAACTTGGTGAGGTGTGAAAACGAGAGCGGTAAACATTATTAATAATTATTGCGTCGCAATTTATATAGTGATTATAACTTTATCTTGATTATCTATCCCACACTCTAAATTTGTTAATAGTGCACAAGGATGCAGTGCACGGTGGGACACGGGCTGAGGAACAGGGGCAGAGACGAGTTTTTCACGGCCAAAAACAAAACAGTGTTAAAACACATGCTCTGATCTGACCACAGTCGCTGACTGTTGGACCGTGGAGGATAAAGACGACAAATCTTGAATTATTAGCATCACACAGGCTTCCTTAAATTTGGTTTTAGTCCAGATATTACAGAAAATGCAGTGAAAGACATGAGATCACTTTCAAATCTGCTTTAAATTCACATTCTAACAGGAGACCTCGTTTACAGTCACAAGACTGAAGTTTTTCTTTAAACACAGCGTTTATTATATATTTATTTATTTTTGCTGGATAATAATTCAGATGAATCTGACTGACCTGGTCCCTCGGTGTGCTCGCTCTCTCACACACACTCGGGTGTGTTGAAGGAAACTCCCTGTTGGCACGCACAGGCCATAAAAAGGCCTCGGCAGTTTACAGCCAATGGAGACGCAGGTTAATTTTAGACAAACTCAACAGCTGTGAACTGTCCCGTAGGTATTTCTCTCACTTTATGCCACTCAGATCATTTACTCACGTGAAGAGCTCCCAACATCTCAATTAAGCACAAGACCGGGAGGCAGGAAGGAGAATTCCACCCATTTTTTAAAACTTCTGCATCATTAAATAGTTCAAGTGTAAACAGTGCTGGGAAATCACTCTTTCCAAATCATTCCCAGTGTGAGCGAATGGAACCGAACGTCAGACATTCAGACACAAGGGACAGAAAATGCACAGACTTATGACGTCGGGTTCCATTCACCTCCACTGGGAAGAATCCATCCATCACCAAACCTGAACGAAATACCTTCTTCTTTCAGCTGCTCCCGTTTAGGGGTCGCCATAGCGGATCATCCATCTCCATTTCTTCCGGTTTCAAACGGACCACCTGCGTGTCCTCTCTCACCACGTCCATAAACCTCCTTTGTCCTTCCTCTTCTCCTCTTTCCTGGCAGCTCCATCTTCAACATCCTTCTGCTGATATACTCCTCGTCTCTCCTCTGGACACGTCCACACCAACGCAACCTTGCTGCTCTAACTTTGTCTCCAAAATGTCTAACCTGAGCGGTCCCTCCAATATATTCACTTCTAATCCTGTCCATCCTCATTTCTGAATGAAATGCCCAAAACTTTATATAGACTCTTTTTTTTTTGGGCAGCGGTGGTCTAGTGAGGGAGTTGCCCCGGATCGGAAGATTGTGGGTTCGATTCCCTCCCCAGTGGGTTGCCCTGAGGTACCCTTGAGCAAGGTACCGTCCCTGTCACTACTCCCCGCACACTGTTCCATGCGGCACGGTGTGTGTGGGTAAAATGCAGAGGCGCAATTTTAAAAACAAACAAAAAAAGTGCCCGGGGAGCAGTGACAGGGATGGTACCTTGCTCAAGGGTACCTCAGGGCAACCTACTGGTGAGGGAATCGAACCCACAATCTTCCGATCCGGGGCGACTCCCTCACCACTAGACCATCGCTGCCCAAAAAAAAGTCTATATAAAGTTTTGACCTCTATTTTAATTTTTTTTCTATATATTTTACTTTAATGTAACTCTTCCTTGTTCTTCGTGGCTCTTTCAGTGTATTTGTGCAGTTATTTTCCTAACTTTTTGTAAATTCTTCTTATTCTGGGATAACAAGGGGTAGTGCGGAGGGAATAGGGCACCTCCCATCTAGGGAGTAGGGACATAGGACTCGGAATAAGTCGCCCCCTCCAACAACAACAAACCCTCCGGGCAGCCATGGCGGAGCTCAACCGGCAGCTCCAGGAATATCTGGCGCAGTCAAAAAGCGGTGCTAAAACCATCTCCCAGTCCAGTACGACCTTAAACATCGAGGAGGAGCCCGCCCCGGTGCCGGGGAGCTGGTTCGGTCGGTGGTCGAGTCCTTTCACCGGGCTGAGTGGACGAGCTCCAGCAGGCCCGACGCCGAGCAGCGGGTTTTCCTGGCCGTGGTCCACCGAGCCGGACCCATGTCTCCCGGGCATGAGTCGATCCCAGCGTCTGGCGGCTTTCGGCGTGTGCGTGCTCCTGTCCGCGCTGTGTTTCGGGCTGTCGGCTCTTTACGCGCCGCTGCTTTTGCTAAAGGCTCGTAAGTTCGCGCTGCTCTGGTCGCTGGGCTCCGTGTTCGCGCTTCTGGGAGCCGCGCTGCTACGGGGACCCAGTCGGCTCTTGGGCAGCCCGAGCCCCGCGGCCGCGCTCTATCTATGCGCGCTGGCCGGGACGCTGTACGCGGCCCTGGGGCTCCACAGCACCGCGCTGACAGCGCTCGGAGCGCTGCTCCAGATCGGCGCCATCGCAGCCCAAGCAGTGGCGCTGCTGCCGGGGGGCAGCGCGGGGATGCGGCTTGTCGGAGGACTGGCGGCCTCGGCCATCAAAAGGACCGTGACCGGAAAGACCATGCCGATCTGAACCCGAGTTCTGGAGACTGAACTGGGCTGGACTGGGCTGGACTGATCCAGTGAAGTGGGGGTTTAATCAAATCCTAATGAGCCAACAGTGGGGACTATCCCACGAGAATGGGTTCAAGTAATCTCCTATTGGTCAAGCCTGACTCTGGGTTTAAGTTATCTGGCTAACTTTGGGAACACTGTAAATCCCTCTCCTGGGAGGATAAAATAGTTTTTGTTTTTTTGTTTCTCAACGAGATTGTCGGCTTACCTAAAAAAAAAAAAAAAAAAAAAAAAAAGATTGTGATTTTATTGATCAACCTCGACTCTGGACTTAAGTTATCTGGTTAATTTTTGAATCCACTGTGAAATCAACTCCTGAAAGAGTCCCATGAAACAAGATTTCTCACTAGTAATGTCATTTTAAGCCAAAAGTGAGGGTTACTTAATGGAAATGGCTTGACTTTGGGCTTAAGTTATCTGGCTAACTTTGGGGATTCGCTGTAAATCCTCACCTTTGAGAGTCCAACAGAGCGGGATTTCATGATGAAAATGGCCAACTTGAGCTAAAAGTGAGGAAGGTCCAATAAGAATGGTGTTTATTGATCACTCTTGACTTTGGGTTTAAGTTATCTGGCTATCTTTGGTACTCTAGTCAAATCCTCAGATGGGAGACTCTTACAAAGCAGGATTTATTAAGGAGATTGTTTGGCTTAATCCAAAAAAGAGAACATTAAAATAAAACCAAAACCTTGCACTAATCATTATTTCCTCAGTTTGGGTTTAAGTTATCTAGCTAACTTTGTGCAGTCATCGTCTGAGAGAGTCCCATAAAGCAGGATTTCTCTTGAGGGTGGTCTGGTTAAGACAAAAAGGAGTGTTGAATTGGAAATATATTTGATTGGTCAGGCCTGACTTTGGGCTTAATCTGTCCGGCTATCCAGGGACTCCATTCCGAAATCTTCACATGGTTCTCGTTATCTTGAACCAAGAATGAGCCTGAAGTGGGGAATGTTGTTTGGTCAAGCCTGACTTTGGGCTT
The DNA here is from genome assembly GCA_017165825.1 of Hepsetus odoe. Classification (NCBI taxonomy): domain Eukaryota; kingdom Metazoa; phylum Chordata; class Actinopteri; order Characiformes; family Hepsetidae; genus Hepsetus; species Hepsetus odoe. The sequence continues at coordinate 1,627,695 of CM029387.1, forward strand.
AGGTTATCTGGCTAACTGTGGAACTCTACACTTCTCTTTTGCTGGCATGGCTCCAAAAGCAAGATTTTTTAAAAAGTTGGTCATCTTAATCCTAAAGTGAGGATTGTTAATTTTTTTTATTGCTTAATCCTGACTTTGGGTTTAAGTTGTCTGGCTAACGGAGGAACTCCCCCTAAAATCCTCACCTGGGAGACTTGCAAGGCAATTTTTCTTATTGAGCTGGTCATCTTAACCAAATAAAGACCAATCTGGACTTTGGGTTTACATTATCTGGCTAACTTTGGGAATCCACTCTGAAATCCTATCCTGGGAGAGTGCCATAGAGCAGGATTTCTGTTAAAGATCATCTTAATCCAAAAGGCAGGATTATCTAATGGGCAATTTTTGATTTTTTTTGGTCAAGCTTGACTTTCATCATAATTTATCTTAAGTTTGGGAACCTACTGTGAAATCTTTACCTCGGCGACTCGTTTGACTGGGTTTGCCATCAAGGAGGGCGGGTCAATCCCAAAGCGAGGACCGTCTAATGAATGGCCGAATAATAACTTAATTCTGTAACGACCAGCTGCTGGAACTGTGGAGCTCTAATCTGGATTAATGGTGTTCAGTTTTCACTGTGAAACGTTTGATGGGACCAAACTCAAGGATGAAGACTTTCAGACGTTCCTTTCTGATCCCTTTAAGAAAACTTCAGGACATTTCAAGAAAGTTGTGAAGCACATAAACTGTTTTTTTTTACCTTTGGAAATAAAGATGGAACGGAATGAAACCGGCTCATCTGTCGTGTATGCTCCGTTTTCCAGGACACTCCATTTCACAGGACTCTAGTCCCAAGTGGACAACAGTCCTGCAGCTGGACCACATTGGGACGCCGGCTTTACAGCTCAGGATACACAAGTCCACTTAAAAACGCAGTTTCTTTCTGGAGGTTCAGTAAACGGGTTATTATGAAGCACTCTTCGACCCGTCTGTCTGTATCGTAGAGAAATGTACCTTTTTTTTTTTTTTTAAATTTTTTTTATACTGACTTTAGTATAACGACTGAAAACACATTCAAAAGGAACTGGTATTTTCAATGCAATTGCTTTTTCTTTTTTTCCCCACATTTAGGTTTTTTTGAAACCATCATTTGTGAATTAAGGCTCGATTCTGATTATAAAGCCAGACCTCTTCAGTCAGAGATGTTAATAAAAATCATTTGCAGCCCTTGTGATTTGAAAATCACCTCCTTTCAAACCGTGACTGATATAAAAAGGGTTCATTTTTGAGCCCTCTGAGGTGCTCTGGGCTTTTCCTTTTAATGACAGGACAACGTAAAGTGTACAATAAACTGGAATAAACTCTTCCTCCAGTTTTATTTGGAGTTGGTTTATAGAAAGAGAAATTCTGCCATTTTTAGTGAGTTTATCAAGATATGAAGGCAAAATGTCACTTCCACGCCAACGGATCTTAATCCAAATGTTGAATAAAGCAGGACGTCTCAAATACATTCACAGTACCGTGCAAAAGTTTTAGGCAGGTGTGAAAAAATGCTGTAAACAGAACGCTTTCAGAAACGGAAGTGTTGATCATTTATCCTCATCAATCAACAAAATGCAGTGAATGAACAAAAGAGAATCTAAATCAGATCAATATTTGGTGGGACCACCCTTTGCCTTCAAAACAGCATCAATTCTTCTAGGTACACCTGCACACGGTTTTTGAAGGAACTCGGCCGTTCCAAACATGACTGTGTTTCTCCTCCGTGTGACATTGATGATCACCAGTACCTGTCTGGTAAAACTGGTTGATCATACAGCGACTATAATCCTACAGAATCCCTGACTGTGTGCAAGTGTACCTAGAAGAACTGATGCTGGTTTGAAGGCAAAAGGTAGAAACACCAGATATTGATCGATTTAGATTTTTCTTTTGTTCGCTCACTTTGCATTTTGTAAATTGATCAAAATAAACAATCATTATTTTTATTTCTGAAAGCATTCTTTGGCATTTTTTCACACCTGCCTAACTTACTTTTGCACGGTGCTGTATGTCCTTAAAATACTAAACCAAGGGTTAAATACTTCTAGAGCTGCTTTTTCTTCACTAAACCTTCTCCATGATATGGAGGCTTTTCCTGCCAACTAGTCTATTTGGCTGTTTCTAGAATTAAAGCCAGATTTTTCATCTTCGGATAACCGGAATTCCATGACTCGAGTCATTTGCTCAACTTATTTAATAAAGCTGCAGCTACGAAACCAAATGATCATTAACCTTTCCAAATATGTGCTGAAAAACAGTTGGTGGAAAAAAAGGACCAAAATGGAAGATTTGTTATAAATCTTGCACAACTTCTATTGCAGTCTCATACAAAAATGGACAAAACAATGACAATCTTTTGACAAAATGTACATAACGTCGACAGCCTCGTCACCCGGGCGCGGTCTGGTATTGTTCCAGAATTTTCACTTCATTATTTTACATAAAACTAAATTAAACAAGAGGAATTAAACAAGAGGAGCTGAGCACTTGGAGAACCAAATGTTTAAAAAGTCCAGTTTTAATTCATGTCAGCCACTGGGTGAGGAAACTGGGTGGGAGTTTTTAAAGTAAGGGCTTCAATAGTGCACACTGATCAACGTCCTCCTCAAATCTCCGATGTGAAATGGAAGGGAGCGGAGAGGACGTCCAGAAAAGACTGGCCCATTCTTAGTCTGGGAGTTCTGGAGGTTCTGGAGAAAAACTGATTAACAGGTCCCAGGGGAAGAGTCGACAATCTTATCTTTTATTTTATCAGTGATGCACATGAAGTGTCCGAGATCAAATTCATCCAGTCGCCTTTAGAAGAAGCCAAGTAGTTTTTAAGCCTCAACCCGTGAAATGCTCCCAAATAATCAAAAGGAAGAGGTCGAGCCACTACAGGACGAGGACGAGGAGGAGGAGGAGGAGGAGAACCAAAACAGGACCAGTTCCGCTCAGCGGTGCAGGGGTGTTCACCCAAGTTTCCTGAAAAGCCAGAGCTGCTGGAGTGGCTGCATGTGGCTCCTTTTGGTCTCCATAGTTGTTTTAATTCTCGAGGCCCCTTCCTGTCAAGGGGAGGAGTTTGTGAAACTCCTCCTACCGTCCCCGCCCCCCTCTAAGTGCACCACGGCCTCCCCCTCGCCTGGTGTTTGGACCCGGGTTCCCACCCGGACCCGCGTTAGAGGGTCCACTGCGACCCCATCCTCCCCTTCCACCTCTCGATGGAGGACCATAACCCCCGTCCTCCCGCGGCGGCCGACCTGAGTGGGGAGAGAGAGAGAGAGAGAGAGAGAGAGAGAGAGACAGAGAGAGAGAGAGACAGAGAGAGAGAGAGACAGAGAGAGAGAGACAGAGAGAGAGAGAGAGACAGAGAGAGAGAGAGAGAAAATTATTCCATTAAAAATAATCCAATGTTACTGCACTTTAAAACAAATAGTATCAAAATGAACAAACAAGTGTTTTCATAAAACTCTTATCACTAATTTCTATTACTAATCAATTTGCAAAAGTCTGGACAACCTGCTCAAGTTTCCTAATAATTATCATGTGAGGAAAATAAAAACACACTTCCTGAAATAGTTTCAATAAAAAACACAATTAAAAAATGAAAAGGAAACATTTGTTCTGATCAAATGCTTCAGTGCCGAGTCACAGGCAGCAAACTGGAGGATTTAAAAAAAAAAAGCATGTATATTTTAAAATCAGTGTGTATATATTATCAGATTTCAGAGATTATTACGCAGCCAAACCAAAGAGGAAAACGTAAAATACAGTTAAAAAACATTTTTTTTTAAAATGTCTGAACCAAATAATTCGACTTTTGTTGGATTAAACAAACAGCTCGATTCACGAAGACACACATCCGCTCCCCTGGAGTTCATGATTTATCGTCCAGCCCTAAATGACACGCAGGGGCATTTAATCACGCTTGTCTCACCTGATCCTCGGTCGTCGGGTCCCCCGCCAGGTGAGTCCATGTCCCCAGTGCCTGGACCATCGTGCCAGGGCCGTTTGCGCGGCGGCAGTGAAGCCATGTCCATTCCCTGTAAAGAAGAGGAGCGCTCCCTGCTGGCCGGAGACTGGCCATCATGCATGTTGTGTTCTCCTCGCTGGCCGTCCCAGTAGCCCTCGTGACCTGCAGACACAAACCAGACCGAGTCAAGACACATCTTCGATTTACAGCACGGAGAGAACAATACGCTGCTCTAAATCTCCCCCCGGGCTGAGGATTACCAGGACAGACTCACAACCACCGCTGATGATTCCAACATTAACCAGATGTTTTACTCTCGATTTAAAAGCTGCACACATGGAGCTTAGCGATGTCTCTACGTGGATCTTGTTTAATTTTAAGAGCTGTCAGGATTGCAGGGATAAAACTGTTGAACTAATAATAAAACTGCATTAATTAAAATGACTTTCTTAAAAGAACTGGCATTAGTTTTAGGGCTTGATTAAAAAAAAAAAAAAAAAGTCCTAAGTTCCAAGATGAATTAAATGTAAATATTTCCAAATGTTTGTTTCTATCAGTTTCTATTCCCTGGTGTTGATCTTAAAAAAGCAGACCTTTTCTACGATAAAACTCAAGATTTATTTCATGATAATGTTGTTTAAAGGAGCGAACAATAAGCCTTTAAACGGTCAAAGGTCTCAACATTCCCAAACTTTCTTTTTTTCCGAATTCTAAATGAATCTCCAAGAGCACACGGAAAACAACAAACAAAAAATGGAAGTAAAAATGAAATCTAAAAGAAATGTATTTAATTGACGTATTGGGAATAGCCTTAGTCTGCACCAAACATAACATTCTTAAAAAAACATGACCTTTTTAGGTTGTGAGAAAGACCCTGAACTCCAAGGAGCTCCGGGGAGATACAAATCACTCGTGAACAAGAGCGTCTGAATCTAAAAATCTGATCTGAAAAGCTTACGACTTAGCGTCTGGAAATAATCGAGTACCATTAAAAGCGCAGGTTCCCTGATGACGCACACTCAAGGTTCTCTTCCTGCTCTTTATCTCGTTAAGAAACCGAATGAGCACACAATTACATGCACTTTTGTCATTTTTAAATGTATGTATGAGTATTTTCAGGTGCTCCCCTGAAAGTTTTTTTTTTTTTTTTTGGTGAATATAGTTTGTGAACCCGCAGCTTGAGCTCGCCAGCACGTCATCTCTCTACACTGTCCCAGCAGCCACCCGTCCCTCCCTTACTGTCTTTTTACTACTACCTGAGTCTCGCCCTCCCTCCCAACCCTCATGGTCTCTTCCTCCTTCGTAGTGAGGGCCATAATCATCAGGAGTTGGCAGAAGCCCCTTTCTTCCTACACCACCTAAGAGAGATGACATGTTCAAACATGGCACCTCATACTGAATGGATGGATGCTTGCTATGTGGCTACCGGGATGATGCGAGCGAGTCTGACCTGCCCGCGGTGGTCCTCCACGCCTCCCTCGTCCACCGTTTCCCCAGCCTTGGCCCATGTCGTCCTGAGAATCGAAGCTTTCGTCTCCACCGAACTCGTCCTGGTATCCTCCTCGACCTCCATGGCTGCTTGGACCGACTCTCCTGTAACTACAGTGTGAAGTCGTCGTTAATTTTAGAGCGCATTCACCATCAAATGAACCATAATTATAAAAAACAAAACAAACAAAAACAAAAAAAAACCTAGCAATTGAAAATAAGCAATACAATTAAGATACTAAATTAATAATGCAGCCTTAAACAAGTGTAAAGATGATCTGGAAAACCAAATACATTTTTAAATATAAGACTCAATCAATCCTGAGCATCTATTTACTGCGTATTTTCAAATTTGTGCATTAAAGATTTACGAATTTCCATCTGCACGTGCACACACACACTGATCCAGCATAAATGGTGCGATAAATTGTGTAATAGTTTTACACGGTTAACATCTTTCTGTTATTTGCCAACCATATGTACATTTTAATGCACAACTGAAAACGAGAGCTTTTTATCTGAGCACATTCTGGCCAAAGACCCACGCAGAAGATGGGTCTGATACATGCAGCTCTCAGTATCGGAGTGCCTTCTACATGGAAATGTACTTACGCGTCGTCTGGCGGTCGCCTTTGCCTCTGCTCAAACTCCTCACCTGGACCCTCGTATCCATCATACCTGTAAAAAAGAACCGATGCGTCAAAATCTGGAAAAATCCCTGCTTTTATTTGTAACACCAAACTATCAGCAATCCACTCAATTTGATATTTGGAAACAAATACCTACCTGTCGTGTCCACCATATTCCCCTTCATGCGAAGAGAACCGTTCCTGGGTTTCCCACTGTCCTCCCGAGCCTCCTCGGTGTCCCCTGGGGTCCCCGTGGTAGTCCTGTCCCGATCCTCTCCTCCAGCCTTCCTGGAAAACCCCTTCCTCACCCCAGTACTGACCCCCACCATCTGAACCTTGGCCTTGCCGTTCATGAGGTCCCATGTGGTGGTTCGGTGGTCCTCGAGGTCCATCTTCATAAACAGAAAGACACATTTCAGTTTCAGGCTTCTCCTAATTAATGAGATACAGAACACTTTCAAAGGTTTCATTAGACTAGGTGATGATATGCGCTAGAGAAGTTAAGCAATTTCCACATAATACGACCCATAAAACAGGTCTAGCTTTCAGCATAAGACCTAGATTCCACAGGCTTCATTGATTTTTCCTACAAGAACACATGTGGTCACTCCTTTGGCCTAACCTTTGCCTCCAGGACCTTGCTGACCCATTCCGTGCATCATTGACTGGGGGCCAGAATTCTGCCCCTAGAAGACGTAAAAGAAGTTTCAGCACTCTCTTCTGAACATTTTTTAAAGTTAACAAATGACTGTAGTTTGAACAGAGCCCTTAAAGCCCATTTCTTCACCTGGTTGAACTGTCCTCGTTTTCCGTCAGCCACGTGGGGAGGCTTGCCCTGTTGTGAATATGGAGGCAGAGGGCCCTGCATGTTGCTTGGGGGCCCATGCATGCTTCCAGGAGGTCCCATTCCATGTATGTTGCCCATCCCTTGCATATTACCATGATTTCTGGGTGCATTTCCCATCATGGCTCCTTGCATGGGTCCCTGAGGCCCAATCATGTTGCCATGGGGTGCAGGCCCTCGCATGTCCTGATGCATCATTCCTCCTTGTGGTGGCCCTTGTCCCCGCTGCTGCGGCCCCATCTGACCGCCTGCAGGACCTCCAGGCCCTTGGGTAATGCCACCTGGAGGAGGGGGGCCTTGCATTCCCCTTGGCCCCGGCGGCAGGCCGTGAGGACCTTGTGGTCCCAAGTTTCTGTGAGGCCCAGGGTGACGTGTGGGTCCATGCAGGTCAGGGGGTCCCATCATGCCTTGTGCAGGATGGCCCTGATGAGGCCCTGGTGGTCCAATCTGACCTGCAGGTATGAAGGGACCTGGCATTCCTCCCGGACCCATGGGATTCAAGTTATGGGGAGGCATCTGCTGAGGCTGCATGGACTGTGGAAAGCCCTGTGGAGGGGGCGGCATGGGACCCCCCTGGCCAGAGAAAGGGGGCATGGCTCCTGACTGGCCAGCAGGAGGCGGCATGCCCTGTTCTTGGAGCTGAGCCATTCGCTCGATCTTTAATTGCTGCAGGAAAAAAATAAAAAATTAACATTCACAAACAAGCACAACAAAAGAAATAAAACAACCCCCACAACTTCCACGAATCAAGCACTGATGCATTTACACCCATAAATCCGGCTTAACCCAGAACGTTTTTCTCTTTTTGGCTGCAAGAGGCGACCGAACGAGAGCAGGGCTGTTTTGTTCTAACCTCTAGCAGCATGGGGTTCGTATACTGCAGGGCAGCCATCTCTTGCTCTATTTCAGCCTGAGTCTTCTTTTTGCCGTCCAACTTCTCATCCTTCCTCTCCTTTGGCATCTCACCAGGAGCCAGAGTGGGAACCTTGTTCTCTGCCCAGGCCTGAGCAACAAAACAACCATTGAAACAGGTTTCACCGATGAAAGCCGTGACCAAACGTCTCTTTGACAAGCTCAAGCGGACCCACCTGTTGAAACTGTGCAGGAATAGGTTTGGCATAGGGAACTTTTTTGGTAGGAGGTTTCTTCAGGTCTTTCTGCATGACCTCATCCATTCCCCAGTCAAGTCCTGGGATGCTCATCTCAGCCTCTGGCACTGCGTCTTTATCTGCAGAATGAACAGGTCATATCAGAGCAAAATTAGAGGTGTGCTTTTATAAGGCACGAATGGTACAACTTTTTCTGAATTGGACAAAAAAAATTGGATCAAAGCTTTTGCGTGTCTTGTGACACTGAGGGACCATATCAGGTTTAAAATGTAGAGAGCTGAACTGCAAATGTATTCTTTTCATACGTCAGTACTGCATGAACATTTAGCAGGACTTTATCGTAAAAAGCCGTCGTTTGGTCTGGATCGGTTTCTCACTTGTTTGTTCCTGCTCCATTGCTGCTTTGAGCTGCTCTGGGATCCCCATGCCAGGAATGGCTGCGAGACTGTTCGGCTCCATATCATCTGTAAAGACCAAAACATCACTCAGCAAAAGCTTAACACACACACACTGCCTCTCTTAAAACGTCTCCAGCACTGCTCACCATATTCAACACCATCCTCTGACATCCCAGGCAGCAGATTGAGATTATATCGGTCCCGCATCTTGTCCCCCGGTCTGTTCCTGGTCCAAAATTTGCTGAAGGCGATAACGAGCAGAGCTTGAGTCTTCCAGCAAAGCTCAAAATCACGCTATTGACAAGATCCATGCATGTAAACACACAAATACCCACCTGGTATGGTCATTGGACCCTGAACACAAAATGTGGCCAAGAGGGTGCCAAGCTAAGCTCCAGATCATGCCCTCATGGGCCATCTCCATGCCACCCACCTCTTTCTCCACCCTGTCAACAAAATTTTATTGATGCTTTACTGCACATCAACCATTAACACTATGCATCCTACACTATTCTGAGCTGAACACACAGGATGAGCGATGGATTAAGAGTTCTCGTTACTGCGTCGTGTGATGAACGTGGTTGTTTGTACACAGAACATACCCTGCATGCCAAAACAGCAGCGACCCATCCGAGCCTCCGCTGGCGAACAGGCCTTCGTGGACAGGGTGCCAGGCGACAGCTGAAGGCAGAAGAATCTCAGAACGTACAACCAAACAAATGCTTGCGCACATGTTAAATCCTGCATAATTTCTTGAACGCTTACCTGTCGCTTCCTTCTTGTGGCCTCTGAAGACCTGCAGCTCTTCCTTCAGGTTACGGATGTCGAAGAGTTTGCATAAGTGGTCACGTGACGCCGTCAGCAGCCAGTTGCCGTTGAGGTTCCACTTCACCTCCATCACCGTGTTTTTATGAGCGTGTCTGAGACGCGGAAGAAACTGTGTCAACAGATTTCAAAATACGCACACAGATAAACACACACACACACGCTTCTGTATTTACTGAGATGCCGCCGACACCCGAATCCGTGGATACTGGACTGACATAACACTGCCGTCAAACAGATCGAGAGCCGACTTTATTAAACCGTATTTATAAATGCGTTATTGCACTTAACGATGTTAATGCAGAATGTTTAGATAATGCTGGAATACTTCACGAAGATTGTCATTTTCCCTCATTTTTAAAGTTCAACTTTTCTAATCTAGACCGATATAGTCCACGTTTCTGTCTCTTTTTTTACATTTTTTTTTTTACCACTACTAGACCAATTCTATGCTTCAGTTTACCATCACTGTATCTCAAATGTTTTGAAAAGGTTAGTTGTGGTCCACTGAAAACTTTTAAAAATACTTAAGATCTAATACTGAAACATTTACATAATAATAATAAAAAAATTGTAATAGCTGATATCACTTTTGGTCCTTCCATTATGAAAGGTTTACACATGTAAAGAGCACCGGACTTAAAACAAAACTTCTTTTTGTAATGTGATGAGAAAATTGATTGTTTCTCTATTGTAACGACTCAAGAAACATTTAAGACTGAACCTCTAACATCACAGCTCCATGGCCTTTCCAGTCCTAAAATCCAGCCTCCGGGGCGCTTCAGTGTCCAGTGTTTTGTTCCGATGTTGCCAATGTTTACTCTCTTTCTCACTCAAGCTCTCAAACTTACAGCGTTGCAAGACTCTGGCCAGTCTTTGGATCCCAGAACTTGATTGGCTGCTGGCTGTCTTTGCTGCCAGACACCACAAGGCCCTTGGTGGGATGCCAGTCGACACACTTCACGTCAGCGCCATGGCCTGGACACCAGGAGGAGGACAGAGTCAGAAACATCTGGCATTGACAGCACATCCCTCACCCTTTCACACGGATCTAACTGGACTTATTTCCTTAGAGATCACCATGTTTTAGTAAGACTTCTAAATTATAACTCAACCAACAAATGTCTTTTTTTAATTAAATGAACTCAAACAGCCTTGCCAGCAGCAGCTTTAATTCCTGCTCAGAACAGTTTGTTTCTCAGAGGGAAAGAACGTAAAAACCAGTGCAAAACTTCACCACTACCGAGCGTGAAATAAGCTGCCGTCCAATTCTCCTTTTAATTTGGATCTAAAACAGTTTCACTGATTTATAAAGCAAAGGACCCGTTCGTACGATGCCGCAAACATTTGTGTTTTTCAGACTTTTTAAACTTTTTTTTTAAATGAATAATTTACATTTTTTTAAATTATAAAATAGTCAAATGGGCTCGTGTGTGAGTGTGAGTTAAAGACGAGAAAGAGGGGGAGAGACAGTGAAAGGGGGGGAAAAAAAAAAGCTCAAAATGAAAGGTTCTAAAAAATACCTTAATTTACCTCATTTTATTAAAAAGGACCAGATCTAGGTTATTTCAAGATATTTTCACTATATGAAACAGTTTCCTTTATCATTTTTCCTGGAATTAGGGCATTGTTGTTCAGTCAGAGCAGCCAATCAGAAAAGAGATCATTATCTATATGTTTTTTTGGTTTAAAAAAAGCCAGTTGGGTTCTAAGGGGTTAACAAGCTGGTAATTTTGGTAATTTTTAACAAGCTGGAGTTGTATTTTTGGTGAAAAACCCTTTAAAAACAACTGGGAAAACCTGCGTCTTTAAGACTGGCCAAAAATAATCGGCTACTTTGCAGCCTTTGATGATCGATCTTGCGACAGCGATTCACAAACGATAGAACGCGGAGCTCTAAATGTAACTTTTATTACCAGAAATATGAAAATATTGGTTTTTAAAATGACCAGAAATGAATGAACACAAACAGGTCAAGTCTTAGAGCCGTAGTTTTAAATATTTATATGGAAAATTTACATTTAAATGTCCACATTTCCCTAAAAGCTGACACCCAGGACGCCTGCTGGATCGTCCAACGGAACCGTCACTGTTACTGTAAACGTTCTCCGAGTGGCTCTGAGCACGGCGGGCTAGTAACGTGTGGTTTGCTGGTAAAAGGTGTGAACTTCAGCTATTTCACTCCGCCACCATGACGTTTCGCAAACTCCAACAAACGGAACACAGCATTCCCTGCCCCTTCACACTGCTTTAGAACCCTCCCCTTTCCTTCAACGCTCTAGAATGGCCCCTTCACAATGTTCTAGAACTATCTCCCCTGTCTCTGCTTCTAGAGAGTCAACATGAAGACATTTCTATAAGGTTCAAGAATTTCTCTCAGAATAAGCTGTTCCAGAATGCTGCTCCTCCCCGTTCATACCGTTCTAGCTCCATCAACAGTTCTTGGATCATTTTTCCTTGAACACCCTTTTAGAATGTTCTCCTTGATTCACTTTGTTCTAGTAGCTAGGCCCTCCCCTTATATTCGGCTCTAGAGTGCCGTATGTTCAAGACTGTCCTCTGCATTGATGGTTCTCTAAAAATGTCCTCCATTCAAAGTGTTCTAGAACATTGTTCTCCTGAGTTCAGTGTTCTACAATGGGTGTTCTTTGCACAGAGTCATTTTTTCCCAGTTCTAATGGAGGAGAGTAAAGCTGGTGGTTTGAGAGAGAACGCTGCCTCTGCGTGTCGTCGGTTTTAAAGGTAACGTCATTAAAACCAGACTCAAGTCTGGCCTGTGGTCAAAAATACAGCTAAGAACGAATTCACAGCGTTTCCTCCTTTTATTCTTTTTTTTTTTTCTTCTGAAAACGGACCAAAGAGCAAAACAAAAGTGTTGGGAATGAAGCAGGAACTTTCCTGGCTCATGCAACTATCTTGATTTTTAATTTGTGTTTTTTTTTTTCCTTTTCCCTTTTGACATTATATATTTAAGTGGGGAAACCAAAATTACACACAAAAATAAATGTTCTTATTTTCAGTTTGTCGGCTGTCAGTCCCTGAGATTTCATTACACCGGAGTCGCACCCAGAGCAGCACCAAGCCTGACCTCTTTCAGAAGATAAACCTGTAGATTCATTCTAGACGGCCTAAAACTCACATTTATGAAAAAGGTCAAAATGTAGCCCTGGTTTCTGGGGGTTCTTTAAGAGAATTACGTTTTCTCCAAAGGGAAAAACTTTTTTTTAAATGTTAAAGTTCTTCAGCTCCAGATTCGGATAGAAGATATTTTGTCACATGAAAGTGGAAACATAAAGATGTTTTTTTTTTTCCATTAAGAGGAAAAGGCTGAGTCAAATTATCCTGATGTGCCTCTAAAAAACTTGAATTAGCTCCACTCAAGATGGTACTTAAGCGTATTTAACTTTTTTAGGAAATATGAAGTGAACAACACTGAGATTTCACTCTTTAAGAAGGTTAGGCATTTAGTTAACTGTCTACTAAAGAACAGAGGCCTTAACGTTAGTGTCCAATCCCTGATGCAGAAAGTAAACTTCTGAATTAGGTTTGGAGAAGCCACCCAGGAAATCCACCAATACTGTCCTAGATAGCTTTTAATCAGCCCCCACTTAACCCCTAGTTCTCTCTCAACACTTCCTGAACACGCCCGTCACTGAGCTTGGTTTTGCGGGGAATATTTCACAAAACACACTGTGCACATTTTGAAATATTTTACTTCTAAATATTCAGACTTCCTTCTCTTTGTAATGAGTCCTTGAGGGACAGTTCTCCAGAGCTTCCTGAAGGACAGCGTTTTTGTCACTCATTTTCAGTGCCGTCTACCTGAGCAGTGTGGGATCACCTCCACAGAGAAAACAAATGGCAGATGACGTCCAAAGAAGAGCTGTAGGGACGTCCTTCAAGAAGCCTGGAGAAGCGTTCCTGACTTTAAGAAAGGTGCTGGTCTAAGAGAGTTGAGGCTGTGCTGAAGAATAACGGTGGTGGTGGTGAATATTGACTTTAAAGCTGCTTAGAATTAAATTTTGTTTAATATAGAACAAATAGGAAAATACATAACGTCCCAAAGCTCTTCTTGGACGTCATCTGCCGTTTTTTTTCCTCTGTGGAGGCTTGTGCAAAAGTTACGGTACACCTTAATTTCCATGCCCAAATTGTTAAGCACAGCAAATAAACAGAAACCAAATAAAACTGGTGTAGAGGAGGGGAAAAAAAAAAAAAAGTGAACATACTCTCATCTCATATATGAAAAAAATCCAACAATACATGTCATTTGATTGAGGGTGCTTAAACATATGCATGAGTGTATGTAGCCCAGTTTTCAAAAGCTAAACAGCCTTGTTTTCTTCTGCCTCCAGTTAAGCACAAATGTAATACAGTATCTGTTTTTCACTCTACTTTCTTCACCTTTGTTTATAAATGTTTTTTTTTCCTGTAAAATGCTGAATGATGTGATAAGTTGACATGATAAACTTAAAATCAGGACAAAAAGCGTATGTCTGTAGTAGTAGTTGGCCTGAACGATTTATGGAAAATATCAAACTGTGATTGCGTTATATTGAAGTCATTAATCTTCCCCACCCAGGTCCCCTCTTTTCTCCACAAAAAGCCCTTTTTTTGGGCTCGAGTACCAAAAGTAAGGAGAAACTGCTAACTCTCAAGCCTGGCATCGTTTTATTATTTAACTCCCCAGTCAGCCGTTATTAAACTGCAGCCTTTCTTGTTTGAAATCGAACGGTTTGATTTTGATGAAGAAAAAGATGAATTGTTCAGCGCTAACAGGTTGGGAACGTCGGTTTCAGCTCAGTGGAATAAATGTTGGTTTGTGGAGTGTGATGCGTGTTTTAAAGCACAGATTGATAACCAGTCAGCTGAAGTACACTAAAACATTCCAGCAATTTCAGGAAAAGAATAAAACGAGAAAAATAAATGCTGACGTAGAAAACGGGACCAAACGGACGAGAAACAAAACGAACAAAGGTGAACAACAATGTTTCAGCTAGAACAAACGAAAAGGAGATCAGAACAGTTTCAGGAACGTCCAGTAAAGACTGAAGAGCTCGTGCTACATTTCGAGTGCAGGTAAACCCAGGTGTCACATGTATTTTTTTTTTTTTTTTTTTTTTTGGAGTGTTGCAGTTCATCATAGACATACCTCTCAGTATTCTTTCCTCGTGGCAGCGCAGAAAGTCCCAGATGCGAACGGTTCCGTCATCAGAGCAAGTGGCAAATTTATTATCCGTGGGAGAGAAACTGAAGACACAGCAGGGAAAGAATCAAAAATGAAGGATCACAAATCAACTCTGAGCGGGTTTGAGACTCCCCAAACTCTGGGAGAGGCTTTGAGCGGAGCTCTTGGCAGCCCCCGTCTTAAACTTATCTGAATGGGTCAAAAAATTACGAAGCATTCAGAGTCAAACACAACCAAACAAATGTATCTCCTCGCTTCCAAATACAAGACTGCGGCTCAACCCACACCTGAAGTGCTAAAAGAACATCAAACATCAGGGACGGTGTGTTTATCCACACCAAAACGCAACAAATAGAAGCAAACAGCCACGGGATATCCTGACTAGGCCACACGTGACAAAATAAATTTCTCCTCAAATCCATTCACTCAAGAGACGCTCGGTTTTCTTTCGGGCTCCTTTAAAAGAAACTGGAAAGTTGTCAAATAGTGAAGGCAAACCAAAGCTGAAAAATTAAAAATTCACCATTAAAAATTGTAGCAAAGCGAACCCATTTCTTTGAATGGACGTCACACCAAATTCTGAGACTATTTGGTTGCTCTGCAATTTTAATTTGACTAAATCCGCAAACTAATTACCGACACCATCAACATTGTCAAAATCCGCCTCCCTAATCCTCCAGCATTGTATCTCTACTGAAACACAAAAATAAAAATAATCAAAACCTAATATCCAAGGTCCACGTCATAAAACAATCACACACATTACACCTAGAGATGGAAGATCAGCATTGAGGGGTACCAGTGGACACAGAGAGGGGGAAAAAAAACAACAAAACCCCATAATAAATCTGAAATTTCACTGCATGGAGACATGGAGGAAGCTGAGAGAGAGGGAGCAGTTTGATCACCATGTTCAGTGAAGTGCTTCAGTTATCAGGTCAGTGTAAACCCTTTAAAGAAAAAACTGGATTATAATCGAAACCTCAAGGTGCCACCTTCCCTTCTGTGGAAGTTTTAGAAACTTTACTTCACTCTGGTGATAAATGTGGGGCTGGTACCATTTAGTGCATAGAAAAATAAAAGTAACCAACTTTATTGGAGCTCCCAAACTTTCCCTCCCAAAGTGGCCCGCCGGAGCGAAAACAAAGCGACAGCAGCGAGTGGACACACCAGCCGCCGCTGTGATGTGATCTTTTATAAGAGCAGCCGTGTGCACGTGTTCCCCGATGACAGCTGTATTATTTACATGGAAAATCTTTATTCTAGTAACCTTTATTCTTGCAACCTTTATTTAAAAGCCAGTAAACTTTATTCAGAACTACGTAAAGGTCAAGCATGGCTGTGGAGTAGAACAATTTCCCCTCGTTTGTGTGATTTGAAGTGGGCAACCAGTGTCCTTCAATAACAAAGAGGGCCCAAAAGACCCTCTAAAAACACTTTGTCCCTGTGTGTCTCTCTGTCAGTCTTTGTATCTATGCTGGGATTATAATGACCTTTGAATATAGATAAATGTGAGTACTTTATTTAAGAAGTGTGGAAAAAATGATAAATACCTTTTTTCGTACATTGGAGGCAGATTGTGTAGAGAAAAAACCAGGATACAGATCGTATGAGCCACAGGCGACAAATTAATGCAGTGGTGCAACAGCGCACACATACACGTGTCAATAATAAAGGACATTAACATTGAGCAGCACAGGGAGAAGTTTAAAAGAACTGAGAACACTGAGGGGAGCCCCCTACAGACAGTTCCCTGACATTGCAGGAGCAATAACAGGCTTGGGTTAACTACGGAAAATGGTAGATTGGGTATAGACCTGGCCTCTCTAATCGCCTCCTTGTGAGCCTGGAACATCTTGACGTTGTTCATATTGGACTGCCAATACTTCACGTAGCCTCCGTGGTCAGCAGTCAACATCCACATGTCGTTGTGAGACCAGGTCATCGCCCTGACAGGGCTGTCATGAGCCTGTGTGAGGTGGAGAGAGTCAAGAGTGAGGACAAGACGACTCCACAGAACCTCTGATCAACAGGGAAATTAAGAGGAACATTTCAAGCCACTAAAAGTTTGGGAGTTTTATTTATTTTATTTGGGGTGTGGTTTGGTTTAATGGTGGGACATTTCACACAACACTCTACAGCAGTCCGAAGTGCTCACCTGTAAAATTGTCTCAAAGTTGAAGGTAAGGCCGTTCCACAAGGTAAATTCCCCACTGGAGGCGCCCGTTACAAGTCGCCTGCCTTCAGGGGTCCACTGAAAAGAAAAAAAAAAAAAAAAAAAAAAAAAAAAAAAAAAAAAGGAGAGGAAGACAAAGATGAGAGCTTCTGAACAAGGTTAAAGATTCTTGAATTCCGCACACTGTGTTGTATGTTCTCATTTACTTCCAAATAAAAATGTTGAAAACCTAACAATATGCAAAATTGTATACAAAACTTCAAACACAAATGGCCAATTTTGTTCCTTCAAACAGTACAGGGTGTTCACAACGGTGTCCAAAACTTACCCGTACGACAAACACGGGGCATTTGACTTTATTGGTGGATGTTCTGACAAACTTTGTGGTGACTGCGTTCATGGGGTTATTGAACATACCGACAGGGGGAACCAGCTGAAAAGAGAGACACAGTTCAACTTTTATTCGTCCCTCAGCTACTCTGACATAAGGTGAAAATCTGAAAATGCAAATGAGCACTGACATCATTGAAGCAACCCGCGTCCGGCTGGATGGCGCGGAAATCTCTGTGATCGCGCTGCCAGAGGCGGTTCTGTGGGACAAAAACGCACAAATTACCAGGAGAGACTTGATTGTTTCTCGGCTTTGCAGGAGATAAAATGACGTCCGGTACCTCGATGTGTCTGATGACCGAGGGGTTGTAGTCGATCGTTTTGCGGTTCACGGCTTTCCGCATGCGCTTGCCATCGAAGGTGAGCTGCTGCATGGCCTGCTGTTGGGCGAAGTCCGGCCGCTTGTAGAAAAGCTGTCGCGGCGCCTGGTGCTGGAACCGAGGCATGTGGAAGAACCGGGGCGGCGAGCCGATGTCCGTCGCCATTGTGGCTGTTCAGCTAAACCTGCGGGAGGATCAGGTGTGATCAGCTGCGGTGAAAAAGTCCCTTTCGATGCATCATGATGTGCAACAGCAAAAATGCATCGGCTCCTTATTTTACAGCCTTTCAATTTTATTTACCATCACAGACAGGTTATCTAGCACCCTTCAGAATTAAAGGCTCTTGCTTTGTTCACTGATCAACTCCTGGCTCTGATCTAGAGTGATCACATACATGTCTTAAACACTAAAATTTGATTCCAGGAGAACAGTTGAAGATTTTTTTTTGGCTGTACGTTAGTTCCTTCAGCAGAAAAAGTCCATTCTGGACACAGATGACACTAATTGCCAGATGACGGCAAGAAGGAATAAAAACACAGGGGAATAAACAAAGCAAATCTTGGCAAAAATGTCGTTTTAAACTGAAAAAGAAATGAAAGAAATCTACAGCATTAGATATTTGAATTGAACGGCTCTACCAGCAACACTCATGGCACAATTTTTCTGTAAGGACCCCGGAACCACAGATGGTTTCGTACCCGGTCACTAAAGGAAATGAATCCACGATGTTACGCAATCTGTTACAAATGTTACAGATCTGCCTCAAACATGTCACACAGGCAAACACGACCCCAGCAGAACTGCAACAAAACTGCATTTCAGCAGGACCTGAACACGCGATGCTCAGTCAGATTCACGCCTCAACTAAACCACAAACACTCAGACTGGAAATTCAGCTTCAGGAAATTATAAACCGGTCAAATAAAGCATTCGCTGATGACCTCTCCGCAATACTAACTCTCAGTATTTACCAGCCTCTGTTAACACAGTTCAAGGTCAATATTTACATTACAAAACTATTTAAACACGATTTAAACTCTGTTTTAACAGCAAACAAATATAATTAACACGTCACAAAACCTGACAATGCGATCATTTTGAAACAAAAGAAAGAAAAACTTTGAACAGTGATTTTAAACCATTTTGCTGCACTAAATCCAGTTGAACAGGACTAACGATGCTCCTTCTAATCAAGCGTGATTTCTGTGTTCATTGCTGAGGCGGAGGGGTGGACAGTTCAGAGTAACGGCGAGTGTGGAAGAGAGGAGAAGAAGAGAGTGCGGGCAGGCTGGAATGGGTGGAGAAGAGTGGAAGGGTAGGTTTACAGGACGATAGGAAAATAGTCATAAAGAAATATACTGGAGTATTTCTCAGCCAGTGACTTTAGATTCTGAGTTACTGTAACAGAGCTGCTCCCTGTCTTTACATCAGTAGCAGCTCAAAAGCAAAACAAGGCTTTTATTAACATTCATTTAAATAAAAATGATGTTTAGGACAGTTCGGCGATTCCCCGGACAGTGAAATTGAAGAACAGGATCAGAAGTGAAGAGTTATAAAGTGCATTTGAACTCCTCGTCTTGGCAGGGTTGCTTGTAAGAATATTTCAACAGAAAAGGGAGTAAAAGATTTCTCAAAGACTATTCTGCACAAACGTATGGTGAAACTGAGTATTTCAGGTCCTAAAAATACTGAGTGGTTCTCCCATCTGGGGTTTTCTCTACATTTATTCAATTCTTAAATCTCTAAATCCGTTCAGCTGAACGTTGAGTGACAGACGAAGCAAGAGGCCACTCTCAGACCATCATTTTATCAGATTAAAATCTGAAATCAAGCAGCATCAACATCAGGTACCGTGGAGGCGCTCTGAGAACCCCAGAAGAACACTGTCCTTTAAGAGACAGACAGGACTTACAGGAAGACATTTAAAACACCGCCACTGGCGCAGAGCAAAATCATTACTGAAACAGGTGCTCCAATAACGTGACAGACAATAAGAAGCCAAAAGGTATGTGGGTGGCTTTAAGAGTTAAAAATGAAATAATCTGACCCGAGTTGGATTACATCAGCACCTCAATTCATCAAACCAGCCGTGATTGGTCAAAAACTGATTGTTCAAAGGCTCGTTTGCATGTGAAAGCCTCGGAGAGAGATATTGCAGTGAATAGAGCTGCACAATATGGCGCCTGATCATGAATTGTTTTTTAGGCATCAGACAAAAAAAAAACAAAAACATAACTTTCAACCAATCAAACCCCACTGTGATGAAGATGGAAATGTAGATTCAAATTCTTTCATAAAAGCAAAAAGACAAATGGTCAGTTGAGTTTTCAAACCATACCTGCATAATCAGTAAAGGAGGAAGAACGCTCATGGAGAGGAAGAGTAACGTCACAGAGTGCAACCTTTAATAAACAGTGAAAACTGAAATATAATGAATATTTTGAAATATAACTGCTTTGGGTGGAGAAAAAGGTTCCACATCAAATGAACGTTTTAACAAGCTTATAAAAATCCAATTTCACACACAAAAAAAATCATGTTACCAACAAATTTAAGAGCTTTTTGTTGAACAACAAAAAAAATACATTTTTATAATAATAATTTTAAGCCACTCCAGCAAACCTCAGGAATGTTTTTACAGAAACACTTCTGGTTCAATACTGCTTTCTAGTCCCTGCTGTCTTGTCAAGTTCCAAAACAAAACATCTGCAGGTCTGGTATGATCAACTACATCAGGAACAAAATAGAACCTGATTTATGACCAAACTGCTCCTTTCAGTGTGTTTCAACCTGCGTTTAATTGCTTTTTGTAAGCAGGCACACGTACAGGAGCTATGCTGAATAGAACATGAGCTGTAAAAGAAAACTTCTGCACATCATCTTGAAGAATCAGTAGTTCAGCCTCCATGATCCTTTTAACGAATCAACATTAATATATCAAAAGAGAGCAGTAGGTCGAAAGATTGATACTAAAATCATTATATTTTATGGCATAAATATAAAAAACGAACAGAAAAAAAACCACGAGAAAGCATGTGCCAAATCAACTTCATTATAAAGATGTAGGACGCCATCTTTAGTAAACACAGTACATTTGAACCCAATCCTGCCATTAAAAAGGTCAGTATGACCGAACATAAACAGCTGATGTTAGTATGAAGTCTTGTTAAAATGCTGCACTGTATTTGAAACTGGATTTGTTTACAGTAGGTACAAAAATTCTTTATTAATTTGATTGATCATAAAACTGCGGACCGACAGAAGGTTCATTCTGAAGGTTCAACGATTACATTCGACAGGACCCAGATCGGCTTCACTTTAAACACAATCTTCAGAACCCTGTTGTTTCTGCATGTAAAACGTGTCTACTACATTATCTATCTATAGATCTGTGGCTCAAGAGGCCCCAGGTTCAAATCCCACCTCCAGCACTACCACCACTGGGTCCCTGAGCAAGACCCTGAACCCTGAGTGTCTCCAGGGGGGACTGTCCCTGTAAGAGCATCTGAAAAATGCCATAAACAAATAAAATATAATATCTACAGCACTGTGCAAAAGTTTTAGGCAGGTGTGTATCAATCAACAAAATGCAGTGAATGAGCAAAAGAGAATCTAAATCAGATCAATATTTGGTGTGACCACCCTTTGCCTTCAAAACAGCATCAGTTCTTCTAGGTACACTTGCACACAGTTTTTGAAGGAACTCGACTGGTCGGTCGTTCCAAACGTGACCTACGTGTGACATTGATGATCATCAGTACCTGTCTGATCATACACCGACTATAATCCTACAGAATCCCTGACTGTGTGCAAGTGTACCTAGAAGAACTGATGCTGCTTTGAAGGCAAAAGGTAGAAACACCAAATATTGATTTGATTTTTCTTTTGTTCGCTCACTTTGCATTTTGTAAATTGATAAATAAAATCATTATTTATATTTCTGAAAGCATTCTTTGTTTACAGCATTTTTTCACACCTGCCTAAAACTTTTGTAGAGTACTGTAAATAATCACACACAAAAGAATCAAATACACAACTGAAGCTTGTGGCAGTAATAAAGCATGCTAATCATTCTGTACGTTCTTGAGTATATCATGATAGTAATTAAAGAACACCCCGTTTCTATGCAATGAGAGCGGAATTAGTCCTGTTTAACTGAATTTAGTTCAGTGTTGAAGAAAATCCCTCCAAACACCCCAAACCTCCCCTAAATCCCCCCAAACCTCCCCTAAGTCCCTCCAAAACGCCCCAAACTCTCCCTAAGTCCTCCAAACCTCCCCTCTCAAATCCTCCAAACGCCCAAACCTCCCCATATAGTCCTCCAAACTAGCCTAAACCTCCCATAAATCCCTCCAAACGCCCCAAACCTGCCCTAAATCCCTCCAAACGCCCAAACCTGGCCCTAAATCCTCCAAACCTCCCCTAAACCTCCAAACCTCCCCATAGTCCCTCCAAACGCCCAACCTCCCATAGTCCCTCCAAACGCCTCCCAAACCTCCCCATAGTCCTCCAAACGCCCAAACCTCCCCCCATAGTCCTCCAAACGCCCCAAACCCCAACCTCCAAACCTCCCCTAAATCCCTCCAAACCTCCCCTAAATCCTCCTGGGCAAACGCCCCAAACCTCCCCCCATAGCCTCTCTCCAAACGCCCCAAACTGCCCCTGTAACCTCTCCAAACGCCCCAAACCTGCCCTAAATCCCCAACCTGCCCCTAAATCCTCCAAACCTCCCCAAATCCTCCAAACCTCCCCAAATCCCTCCGCCAAACCTGCCCTCTAAATCCTCCAAACCTCCCCAACCCTCCAAACGCCCCAAACTCCCCTATGTCCCTCCAAACGCCCCAAACCTCCCCTATAGTCCTCCAAACGCCCCAACCTCCCCAAATCCCCCTCCAAACCTCCCCTAAATCCCTCCAAACACCCCAACTCCCTAAATCCCTCCAAACGCCCAAACCTCCCCATAGTCCTCCAAATGCCAGTAAACCTCCCCCCATAGCCTCTCCAAACGCCCAAACCTCCCCATAGTCCCTCCAAACGCCCCAAACCTCCCCTAAATCCCTCCAAACCTCCCCTAAATCCCTCCAAACCTCCCAAATCCTCCAAACCTCCCCAAATCCCTCCAAACACCCCAAACCCCAAAATCCTCCAAACCTCCCTATGGCCCCCAAACGCCCAAACCTGCCCTAAATCCCTTCCAAACGCCTAAACCTCCCCATAGTCCCTCTCCCAAACGCCCAAATCCCGCCCTAATCCTCCAAACGCCTGCAAACCTCCCCTAAATCCTCCAAACCTCCTAAATCCCTCCAAACCTCCCCTAAATCCTCCAAACACCCCAAACCTCCCCAAATCCCCTCCAAACCCGCTCCCAAATCCTCCAAACCTGCCCTAAACTCTCCAACACCCCAAACCCAAGCCCTAAATCCTCCAAACACCCTAAACTCTCCAATATCCTTACAAAGACCCTCTGAAACTCTCCAACCTCCCCAAACCTCATACAGCAAACCTCCTCCAAAAGCAACAAACCCCTACAACCTCCAACACAAAACCTCCAATCTCTCCAAAGCCCCCGAAACTCCCTCCAAAAACTATAAACTCCTCCTTTAGAACCTCCAAACTCCTCCCCTAATGCCCCCAGACCCCAAAACTCCCTCAATGCCTCCCTAGACCCCAAAACCTCCCCATAATGCCCTCCAGACTTAAAAACTCTCCCAAATGCCCTCCAGACCCCAAAATTCTCCCCAAATGCCCTCTCCAGACCCCAAAACCTCCCCAATGGCCCTCCAGACCCCAAAACCTCCCTAAATGCCCCCCAGACCCCCAAAACCTCCAGAACCCCAAAACCTCCCGACTGCCCCTAGACCTCTAAAACCTCCCCAAATGCCCCCAGACTCCTCAAACCTCCCCATATGACCTCCAGAACCCCAAAACATCCCCAAATGCCGCCTCCAGACTCCACAAACCTCCCCAAATGCCCTCCAGACCCCCAAAACCTGCAAACACCTCCCCAGAGCAGCCAGATACCCCACCAACCTTCCAAAACCTGCCCAACCCAACCACTTCCCCAGAACCCGGACAACTTGTCAAGTATTCTCACGTTTTTGCAATCTTAATTTAATCACCAGAAATGTCTATTTTAATCTAGTTGTGATCTTATTGCTCATGGCTTTGTTTTTCTGAAAGTAAAAAGCACTTATAAAGAACGCTGAAACCCCCAGAGCTCGTCCTAAACGCTGTCCGGGTTTAAACCGCCGGCGTGTTTGTGTTAGCCGCGTGAGCGTTTCCTAATCCCACCAGTACATGCTGCACACATACACTAACGGATATATATTGTTTTCAGTTCTAAACCCTTTTCATGTTGAATTGTATTAATAAGCGGACAGATTAATCCCCACACCATGGAGCAGGATTCAAGAAAACAGCGCGGTTTCGTGTTTATTAGCATTAGCTTAGCATAACGCCGGTTAGCACCGTCGTTAGCACTGGTTTTGTTTGTTTTTAAAGCATTTTTCCATTTTACCAAAAATCCTATGAACGAGTCACGGCTTATATGGACAAAAGCCCAAAACCAGGTTAGAATGGTAAAGCCCGTTTATCCGCTCTCCTCTCAGACGAGCGAATGAATGGCGGCCGGTCAACATGCTGCTGCGCATCGTCGCACTTTTCCTGTCCATTCCCGAGAAACTCACCGAAAATTATCCAGCGCTCTGAGTCTATTTTAGCTACGTCTAAAATCCGGCTCTTCCCGCGGAGGCAAAAGTGGGCTCACTTTAAATGGGAGAAACAGCGGCAGGAGCCCGAGTTCAGCTCCTCAGCCCGTGGCCTCCATCTCCGACCCGCCGCCTTCAGGGAGCGTCGCGTGACGTCACCGCGCAGAGACGCACGAGCGCTGCGTGCAACGGTCCCCAAGGCACCAGGGCAGCTCAGAAATATAGTGCACTCTATCATTACACCTACTAGAAAAGCAGTGCACTATTAACCATTCAATTAACAAAATTGTCTACTGCATTCACTAGAAATCTAGTGTGCAGTTTTCACTGCATTTTTCTAAAACAGTGTGTACTTTTTATTACAGTCACTAGAAAACTAGTGTGCACTTTAACTACATTCAATGGTTATTATTATACCCATGTAAGTGACCTTTCAGCATTTTCATTTCACCTGACAGCATTACAACAATGACAATTTATTATTATTATTATTATTATTGTTGTTGTCGTTGTTGTTGTTGTTGTCGCCGACATTGTCAATATTAAAATGAAGTCAAGTCTCACTTATGGCCCAGAGTGAGTTAATGGAGTGGCAGTAGGACCTAGAAGAAGCTTCTGCTCATGTGCTTTAAATATCGCAGCAGTCTGTGGAGTCAGGCTGACCTCAGCACTGCCCTACCCATTCCGGGACGGCCCGTCAGAGACAGACTGCTGGGCTACAAACAAATCTGTGGGCCTGCCTTTCCTCCATTGTAGCTGATCCGAGGAGGTAATGCTTGTAAGTAATGTGTGAGACTGTATATCCTTTTTTCTAACCCCCCACCCCTGACACACACACACACACACACACACACACACACACACACACACACACACACACACTAAGCTCAATGCTTCAGCTGTGTAAGGTCACAGAGGGGCTGCTGATTAGCAACGCTCGCTCAGCGTGCAACGAGGAGCTCATCCAAAAGGAGGCGGTGACTTTCTGCATCAATGTGTCCAAACAGCAGCCCTTTCCCTCCAGCAGGGTCAGAACCCTCAGAGTGCCCGTCTATGATGACCCGAACGAGGACCTGTATAAGTACTTCGACCGCTGTGCTGATGTCATCCACAGCGAGGCTGCCCGCGGAGGCCGCACCGTCGTTTACTGCAAGAACGGCCGCAGCCGCTCAGCCACGATCTGCGTGGCCTTCCTGATGAAGCATCAGGGCCTCTCTTTAACAGGTGCTTTCCAGGTAACTCCATTTATCCTCTCAGTCCATCCCCTGCATTCATGACTCACTTTTAAAAAAGTGATGCATTTCACTTAACGGAGATGGACGATTATATCGAAAGCATATCGGCATCGGGCAGATGATTACATTTTAAACATGTTTCACACTGTTTCACAAAGTGTTATTAAATGATATAAAAAGCATTCACATCTTTATATATAATCATTTTTTAAGGTTAATTCTAATCACCATACATAACATTTTAATCCTTTATATTTTGCATATCAAATATATTTCTGCAAACATAAATATTATTTCAAAGCTGAAATCTTAAGTAAAAAGATGAGATTTCATACATATGCTAATGCAATATCTTCATTTTCACCTGGTTCCTCAGGTTGTGAAAGGTGCCCGGTCAGTGGCCGAGCCCAACCCAGGCTTTTGGGCTCAGCTGGAGCGGTATGAAGAGGAGCTGCAGGTCAGGAGATCAGCGAGCATCAGCTCCAACATTTCTTCAGTTTAACTATAAACAACGTCTGGATGAAGTTTGCAGAATATAAATGTCTTTCATTTAGAAGTCGGACAATAATGTCCACCCTGATGATCAGCCAATAAGGGCCCAGTGTTCTTTTTTTTTTCTTTAAGAGCCTAAATTGTCCTTTTTTGAGTGGAAAAGTGAATGTAATGCAGTATTTAAGACTCCACAGCCTCTGTGGGATGAATCTGCGTATTACTACAGTTCAGCTCATCCTCGCGGATGTTATAAAGAGTAATTTAGTCCAGACTACTGTTTGCATGAGGCACATTAAAGGCCAGCTGAGCTCATTTACATACACCAGTCTTAAAGGTACATTAACATAAATTGGCTACTTTATTTGAAGGACTAAAGAGAGGCTGGAAACAGAGGAATATTGACTGTTTTTGGAGATAAAGCTGCATAAAGTGGAGCAAAAAAAATGATGCTCCAGACAATCCATTCATTATCTCAGTTACTAAAGTCTCTCCAAACACTCACAGGGTGAAAGATGGAGAAAATGCCCTGGAGTGGTCAACAGTCCCACATACTCTAGGGGGCAGTTTATCTCCAGTCCACCTGCCATGGATGTGTTTGGACTGTGAGAGGACACTGAAATTGTGGAAACATGGACACTTGGAGAACATGTCCAAGGTGGGAATTGAACCCAGAACCTTCTCACTGTGATGGGACAGCTCTAACCACGGTGTCCCCCCATGCCATCAGATCAAATGAACCATAAAAGAATCGAGCAGAATAGAAGTTATAAGTAAATTAAAATAGCAAAGAAAGTGAATAAGACATTAAAACAGAAAACTAACATTAAAGCGGTGGTGGTGGTCTAGTGGTGGTACTTGCCTATGGAACCTCTGGCTCAAGAGGTACCAGGTTCGAATCCCACCTCCAGCACTACCACCACTGGGTCCCTGAGCAAGACCCTTAACCCTGATTGTCTCCAGGGGGGACTGTCCCTGTAATTAGGACATGGAAGTCGCTCTGGATAAGAGCGTCTGTAAAATGCCGTAAATATAAATGTAAACATGCTTGTCTGATGGCAAAACAGAACAAACCAACAGACAAATGAATCCATCGTGTCACCTGCAGTCGTTTCACTGCAGTCTTGGGCTCATGAGGCGTTATTTTAAGGGGCTGAAAGTTAAATACAGTTTCTAAAAAGCTGACTGTATGGTTTTAAGGCAAAACTATGCATCGTGGACTGTCCTGCTGAGGTTTCCACCTTAAGGAAGGACCCTCATCCTACTGTTCAACCATGGGTAATCTATACTGCCTTAAAAACGCCCCTCAGGTTTTAGATTCAGCAAAATCCTCAGTTACTGTTCTGTTCGTTTCAGTAAGCAGAATCATAGAATAAAGCTGGAAAGATTTTTGCAATATTTTACAATCGTCAGTTAGACAGCATAAGCCGTCTCCAATCAGGGGAGTGTTCAATTTTCAGGGAATCTCTCCAGTGCCTGGATCCACACTCAGGAACTTTCTCAAGCCTCATTGCTTTGCCTGTGGTCATTTTACATATTATGACTTATAAAGTTATTCATTTTTTGTCATCACAAGCAGATAAATCCTGATAAAGTGCTGTTTTTAATTTAAATGTTAATTTAAGGCAATTAAGGTATTTCATGATGGGAAACGTTATTGTTTTAAGTGTAAAGTGGTATTTACTGCACTTTTTTGACATTGAAAACATGAAGAATGTCATAATCTGCCGAAACTTAGTTGAAGACGAATGTGTGATTGCTGTTTTAAATGAAAGTGTAATTAATCATTTATTACATTGGAACAAGCTATTAATAAACCAGTAATAGCTCTGGACGCTGCACTGAAAGGGCTGTTAGCTGTGGCTCTTTCACTGAAATCTCTTTAATCACTGAATCCATGTATCTCCCTTCAAACTGCACTGGCCAATAAACGGACTCGTAAATCGTAATAGTTACGGGTTTATTACAGACTCACTCTCTTTATTACAGACTGCTTCATTTCTACTCTATTTTTCTCAATCTGCATCACGCTGATGACTCTAATACATTATTTTAAGGTCTATTTTATTAACTGGCCAAAGAGCAAATGCATTTGTCAACAAAATGGGTTTAATTTTTTAAAAAGATTTAAAAAAAATTTTTTTTAAAGGCTTTTAAAGATGTTGTAATCAAAGGCAGAGACATTTTTCTTCTTGGTTGCTTCATAGGTGGATATTTTCCATGATAAACACAGCAGTGGGCAGTGGTGGTCTAGTGTTTAGGGACTAGGCCCCAGGATTGGGAGGTTGTGGGTTCGAATCCCAGAGAAGTAGGTTGCCCCGAGGTTCCCTTGATCAAGGCACCGTCCCCATCATTGCTCCCTGGGTGCTGGACATTGCTGCCCCCTGCTGGACAGTGTGTGGGTTAAAGAGGTTGAATTTAGTTTTTTCGCTGTGTTCAGTTTCACATGGACAAATAATCTGTTTCACTTCATTTTGAAGGGCACACACCCATCACCAGTTTCCTTCCACTGAAGACAACGAGATCATAGACATACAGTCCTGCTGTCACAAAGCACAGCCAAAACTGTAAAAACGTTAAAAAATGATGTCAATTTTTGGCTGGTGTGTGTAAAATATGCAGTATGAGCTTTTTATGCAGTTTAATGCATGTTTATTCATTTCTGTCGCGTCTAAAAAAAGCTGTTTGGTGAACTTTTTGAACCTTACAGTCTGCAAAGAATCAAGCTCGTAGTTGGGATGTGAGGAACTAGCTTTATTTTCACGCAGTAGTATGTGGGGCTTGTGCAATATTATGTCTCAGCTAAGATTTGATTAAGAAACAGAAGTCTGTCTGGTTGAGGCACTGTTTTAATCATGAACTAGCACTTCCATCGTCCAGCAACCCAACCCAACCCATCCAATACTGCATTTTATTGTCCATACTAGGCAGGACACGTTCCTGGCAGTGTGAGTATATTCCTACATATTGCAATTGCTATTTATTACACATGTTCAAGATTGACCAGCATTATTTTGCCAAGAAAATTGACTTACTTTTTTGGGTTGCAAGGATAATCATCTAAATCCCCACTAAACTTCTGGCTGATCAGATAGAGGGCTCGCTTGCCATGATCAATATTGAAATATCAAATAACATAATTGATAAATGATGGTGATCTATTATAAATGATCTGGACGATCTGAAGGTGAATCGGTCAGTGGCCCTGCTCTTCTTTCCGGACGCTGTCTATCCACTCTAAATAATTGGAGACTTTGGTATAGATGCCCAGTTTGTCAGTGTGGCCGCATCCCTCGCCCCAGGACACCAGACCAATGAGGAACCACGTGTTGTGGTACTGGGTCATCATCGGGCCGCCGCTGTCGCCCTCACAGGCGTCTCTGACCTTCCCTATTATTCCGGCACACAGCACGTTCTGGGATATGTTGTTGA
Source organism: Hepsetus odoe (assembly GCA_017165825.1). Classification (NCBI taxonomy): domain Eukaryota; kingdom Metazoa; phylum Chordata; class Actinopteri; order Characiformes; family Hepsetidae; genus Hepsetus; species Hepsetus odoe. The sequence goes on from CM029387.1 coordinate 1,656,898, forward strand.
CCATGTAGCGGGCGCACTCGGCGTGGTCCACCAGGGGGACATTGATGTACCCGAGAGCCGAGCTGTATTGGGGCACTGTCTGATTTTGTGTCCCCCAGCCGGTCACCACCGTTTGGGTCCCGTTGAGGTGGAGGATGCGCTCAGCCAGGCTGCGGCTCGGCAGGCACGCCGGCAGGATGTAGTTGGTGAATTTCACCGGAGTGGACAAGCGCAGGAGGGCGATGTCATTGTCCACAGTGTTTGGGTTGTAAGCTGGGTGGCCGATGGCCTTTGATACCACGATTGTAACTTCTGTTCCTTCTTTGGCAAATCGCAAATAGTCACCTACAGGAATAGAAAAGCTTTTAAATAAGAGTCAAATTCATACATCAATACTCAACACTAAATTCAGCACCGCCGACATTCACGCTTTCCTTCTAATGACATATTCAGTCCCTAAAATGATACAGTTTCTTAGTTCCCCAGAACAAAATTGCATTGAAAAAGCTAAAAAACATCAAAAGTGCTGTATTATTTCTTGTTGCCCCAAGTTATTGCAGTGTGATACACATTACAAGCTAATGTCTATGTAACCAGGACAACACAGTACATCAAACAGTACATGCATGATAAATGCTTAGTTAATCCTCTAAAATCGAAGATTCACCTGAAATTGCAATCTGGTAACATGTCATTTTTGAGACTTTATGGATTAATAAAAATCATCCATGGACCATAAGGCTCATAAACATTTTACTAATTAGCTGATAAGCTGAAGCAGAAGTGCCTTCTAGAGCTGAACCCCCCTGCAAGAAGGTATTGACCATCATCTCAAACAATGTGAGCTTATGGACAGGCATAGTTGGTGTCACACTTGAACAAAATGCTTCCAATTTTGAGGAAAAGAAGCACAAACCTAGTCTGACGCTGAAGCGAAGGCTTGTCTCAAGACAGTGGGCAGCAGTCAGGACCCAGTATTGATCGATCAAGACGCCGCCACAGTGAAATTTTCCTTTGGCGTTCAATATAAGAGCCTAGAAATGACATACATAGATCAATGGTGCTGCACGGGCATCATGCTTTAGCCGTGATCTGTTGTTTTGAGGACTGAAAAGTTCTCGTCTAGGTAAACCTGAATCTTAGACAAATCGTTACCATGATGTGTCTTCAAATCAATATTTCCTTATTATCACGTCGGGGACGTTCAGCAGAATGATATTTAGGAATTGTGTGCGGGTTATTTCTGGTGACTTTCTGAAAAGCAAAACGATGAAATCAATACCTGCCAAGGACTCTCTCCCTTTCTGCCCACCTCAGCACCAACAAGCCATGGCTGGAGAACAGGTCTGGGCTTTGTGCTGTGAAACGACTTGATGACCAAAATCTGGCCACAGGAATCCTTATCTGGAAATCAGAGAAATGCACAAAGATAATTCATTTCTATTTTTCATATTTTGCGTCCAGAGACCCAGACATTCTTGAATTTTCAATGTTGAGGGACAGTTCTCAACATCTTCTCAAGATCTTCTTGAAGGACAGTGTTTTTGTCTCTCATTTTCAGTACAGTCTCTGTACCTGAGCAGTTTAAGAAGCAGTGTGGGTTCATCTCCACAGAGAAAACATCCTGTGATTGGTTAGTGGCCGTTAGCATACTGCAGCCTTCAATGATATCAGTTTTGCAGAGACGCCCGACATATCTTAAAGTTATTGTGAAGGGAAGGGAAGAAAGGAAAACGTGTCCTCACTTATGGGAGTACACTCTTTGGAGTTCTCATGAAGTTGGTATCCGTGGATGCAGCTGCAGAGACGGCCAGCTCTGTCCTTCCTCTCGTGGCAGTTATGGTAACAGTCACCGTTGTTCACAGAGCAGTTAAATGACGTGGTTTCTAAGGGACAAGTCACACAGGACCGTCAGGAGGCAGTGCTAACACACTTTCATCAAACACTTATGACAAGCTACAGTCACCATTTAGTCTGGAATGGAGGAACCTGCCATGGTTTATACATACACCAGTGAGCCAAAGCATTATGACCACCAGCTTAAAACGCTGTTGGTCCTCCACATGAATCTCACTGAGGTCCTAGCTGAGACCAGGACTCTCAGAAGGTATGCTGTGGTATCTGGACCAGCAGCAGATCCTTTAAGTTCTGTAGGTTCGGAGGCGGGACCATGGATCAGACTAGTTTGTCTAGCACATCCCTCAGATGATGGATGGGGTTGAGATGTGAGGAATTGCCTTCCCAGGAACTCTTTCTTCCTCAAACTGTTCCTGAACAGTGTTTGTAGTGTGGCAGGGAGTATTATACTGAATTAGGACATTATTTTTGAATAATGATATCAAATTAGATTCCTCTGCTTCTAGATCCAGTCCCATTGCTCATATACCAATTCTTGGTGCTTTCATGGGTGGACTGGGTCAGCATGGGTACACCAATACTCAGCAGGTGGTGTTCTTCACGCACTGAAAGCCTCCAAACCTGCCACAGTCACTTATCTGGTGAACCAGATTGGATGACCTTGAAGAGGGCCCAGGTCTTTATATCTCTATGTTCATCCAATATGTTGACTTCAAGAACTGAACACAATTCCCAGACCTTGGCTTGGAGAGGTGTAGCAAGATAATGTTATTCCTTTCTTCTGCTCATAATGCTTTGGCCCATTGAACATTTCTGAACAACCTCAACGTTTAAAATGACATAAATTGGCCATTATATCAGAAACACCTACTACATAGGCACATTTATCTGGTTTTCAGTAACAGACTCTACCTTGTCTGTCGCCAAATACCATGTACCTTCTGAGAATCATCAACCATCACAATATGTAGTCAGTACTTTTAATTTAACAGGTCATCTCAGGTCCTGTGCTGGTTCTTTTCCATTGATGGAGGGATGAAGATGTATAAGAAGTAGGTGTTTGTGATAAAACGGCCAACAAGTTCACAAAATCAGTGGTGTTAGTGTGAAAAATTGTTCAGCGCAATGTTTATCAATCTGTCAATCAGTGAAATGCATTTAGTGAACTGGTTAAAGTGATTTAAGTCAATGCTGTCATTTGAACACCTCTCGTTTTTATCATCCAGCTGCCCTGTACAACGTTGGAGAACTTCTTGATGAGGGCAAATGGTCCCAAATGACATTTAAAACATCTTTTACACAAAAAGAACAAAAAGTAAAGCAACGGTACAGCAGTCATTTCTGTGTGTCTTTTTTAAAGCTGTGCTTTTGGTTTAGGAGAAGTTCCAGGTTTCTGTGTTTTTATAAAGCCTGATAAGGTTGTGGTAATGTGAGCTCACGTATTTGACAGTATTTTCCTTCAAAGGCAGGGTTGCAGTTGCAAAAGTAGGATTCGTACTGGTCCACACAAATCCCATTCTGGCAGGGGTTTGGGTCGCACTGATTGCCATCTGACACACACAGTAATACTAGATTGTCGTGTTCTGAGAATGGCACCACAGTAAACCCTTAGGCTCAGCTCTTAACGTCCCACTCACCTACATAGCGAGTCCAGAAATTCACCTGGAAGAGGAAAGAACTAATCAGTGGATGACAGAGTTGGTACACAGAAGCAGGTTTAGGCAAACAAATGGTCTCAGTCTCCACTATATCATCCATTTTTATCCATTTTCTATGCTCATCCCAACTAAAAAAACATTTCAGATCCAACTGGACTGTGCTCCTGGAAGAAGCCCACAAAGGCATGAGGAGAACATTCCACACAGAAAGAACCCAGAGTGGGAATTGAACCCACAACCTCCAGCGCTAACTACTGCACAACCATACTGTCCTCTATCCACTATATCATCCACCAATGAATCACTGTACGTTCATGAATTATATTTTACTGTTTATTGTATTGTTGACTGACCGTGCTCTCTCTGGTCTGAAAGATCTCTCTGGCCTCCTCGAAATCACAGCGTTCCTCCACACACTCTCTCTCCAGGGACGGGGGTTTGAGTTCTTCCAGGAAACTGTTCGCTCTTCTGGAGCGCAGGAGCATATGAGCCTTTGGGGTGCTGCTGAAGACTGAAACATAAAAGACAAGCAAACATGTGCAACCATTGTTCCACCGAATCTTTAACACAGTAGACCATTACTGTCTGGTTGGGATCAGTCCGTGCGGGACGATGATGCACCAAGCTGCTTTCAGTGAAGGAGAAAAAACTGAAATGGCAGACAGTTTTGTTGTTTTAGCACCAAAGTGAAAATGTAAAAAATGCAAGATCATCCCACCCCACTGTAATATCATTCAGATTAAAACAAGTCAAACCTGCTGACATGCTGAGATCTGCAGTGGTCCAGAGTGAAATCAGCAAAATGAAGCAGAGGACGGGTCTCCTCGCCATGATTACACTCTGCAGATACAACCGGGACCCAATCTTTTTACATGAAAAAAAGATCAAGATCCTCAAACATTTATCATTCATGATACAATTGCTATACTATTACTAAGAATGATCTGCAGAGCATGCATAATCCATGGCATGATGGAAAAGTATGGATTAAATCTGGAATATTGTCCAGTATCACAAAGTAATGGCAGATGTCTCTTACCAAATTAGTAATACAGCCTGATTGCTCCTCAGATGAGACCTTTATGAAAAGAAATCCACCAGAGAAGCTCAGAATTTGAGCTTCTTAAATCCCCAGCGGTCAACACCACTGCCGACCAACTGTTAGCTCTGCAAAAATGGTACTGTTTTTGAGTCCCAACAGCATTAAAAACCTCACAGCTTCGAGACACAGCTAAAGAAACGTTATAATCCCAAACGGTTTGTTCCTAAAATAATAAAAAAAAACATTTCACTTACAAGCTGAGAAATAAAGAAGAGGAGAAATGCTGGTTGTGGTGTTTAAATTGTGTTAATGACTGACTAATATCTGTTTACTGACAGTCCACAGTCTGCTCCGACCCTTCATCCTCTGGCCCGAATGAACCTACTTTACAAACCAGCCTGAATATTTTACTATCTGTGTTTACACTTTACTCGTCCCAGTGTCTCAGCTGAAGATAATTTCTGATTAAGGCTGGGCCCAAATCCCCTGTTTACACCTGATCCCTTCATGTGAGTTGTATTTGATTTGTATCTCAATCAGATTTCACACTTGGGTTCACACTCGACACTCTGTGCCTCCAGACGGTCAGACTGAAATGTTGTCACTATGTCGAAACTATGCAAATAAGATCGTTGACAACAACCAATCACCTGAGCTGCCCCTCATTTCTATGTTCTGTGAAAAGTACAGCTTGGTACAAAACAGAACAGACTTTTTGGGATAATTAAACAGAGATGGTGAAGAGGGGAAGTTTAACCAAACTGGAGCTTTGTTTAAGCTCAGCCGGAAAGGATCTGGGTTGAAATCACACTCAGAGGAGAAACTCCACCAGAAGATGAGCTGAAAGCTGCAATAAGCGGCAACAGCCTCTTCCACAAACAAACCAGAAGGGGGCGCCGGCTCAGAAGTGGGAGGGGTTTTTTGGATTATGATCCAAACGACAACACCAAAGCATCTTCATGTGACTTCGACAGGAACTTAACATCAACCACGTCAGGTTTGGAGATCGTCTGTGAATCGAGCAAAAGTGACAGTAAAGAACCCAGATGTTTGGTTTGCTCTAAAAAATGTCTGTCCCATGAGCAAGAGGGGAGATTTGTAACCTAACTAGTTAAAATAGAGTAGTAAAATAAAAAACCTGGAGCCGAGACAAGGTGTGTGCCTTAAAAATGTACCTGAAGGTTCTCTAGAAGGGACCTTCCTGGTGAGGTGAGAGGTACCACCCCCGTGACCGTTTTACACTTTTTTGTGTTGAAATTCACCTACACGTGGAAGAAGACCAACATGTAAGAGGTTTGGATATGAGGCATCGGTGACCTAGTGTTTAGGGACATAGCTTGAGGATTAGAAGGTTGTGGGTTAGAATCTCGAACCAGTAAGTTGCCCTGAGGTACTCTTGAGCAATGTACCGTCCCCATCACTGCTTCCCAGGAGGCCGGATGACTACCAACTGCTGCACGGTATGGAGAAAGAATTCCATTGTGGTTCACCGTGTGCTGTGGTGTGTGCTCGAGTAGTCATTTTCACTTCACTTTCACTTCATGTGAGCATCTGCCAAATTCATTCATGTGAATAAAACATTTGTATTCGAAGCTTCCAAACAGCTGTGTAAGTGCGTGTGAGAAGCATTTTAAAGAAAAAAACAAGGATTCTCTGATGTTTGGTTTATTTTTGGTCAGTCAGTCAATGGTTAACATGAAGAAAAACAGAAAACAAAGAACCAAATCACAAAAAGAACCGGCTCTGGCTCTTCTAATAAGGAACTAATATTCTGGAAGGGGAAGGGAGTCTAAAGGGAGTCTCTGGTTAAGGTTTATGCAAAAAGCAGCAGCAGTTTCTGTTTGATTTTCTTTGTTTTATTTCTATTCAAGTCACTTTGCTTGGATTATTTGAATATATTGCTTCATCAGAACCCATCTGGTGCTGGATTCTTACAACACACACTTTGCTGTAATTGTACAGAGACATTTCGCATCGGGACTACAATCCTGTTGATCAGTCAGTGGCCCTGCTCTTCTTTCCGGACGCTGTCTATCCACTCTAAATAATTGGAGACTTTGGTATAGATGCCCAGTTTGTCAGTGTGGCCGCATCCCTCGCCCCAGGACACCAGACCAATGAGGAACCACGTGTTGTGGTACTGGGTCATCATCGGGCCGCCGCTGTCGCCCTCACAGGCGTCTCTGACCTTCCCTATTATTCCGGCACACAGCACGTTCTGGGATATGTTGTTGACCATGTAGCGGGCGCACTCGGCGTGGTCCACCAGGGGGATGTTGATGTAGCGGAGAGCCGAGCTGTATCGGAGCACTGTGCTGTTTGTTCTGCCCCAGCCGGTCACCACCGCTTGGGTCCCGTTGAGGTGGAGGATGCGCTCAGCCAGGCTGCGGCTCGGCAGGCACGCCGGCAGGATGTAGTCGGTGAATTTCACCGGAGTGGACAAGCGCAGGAGGGCGATGTCGTTGTCCACAGTGTTTGGGTTGTAGTCTGGGTGGCGGACGATTTTGGACACAGGGAGAGTAACTTCTGTTTTTTCGAACTTATATTGAAAGTAGTCACCTACAGGAACAAGAAAACTTTAAGTGGAAAGCAAAGAGTGCCATACTCAAGTTCTGGAGTCCAGGCTTCCTGAAGGACAGTTTTTGTCTCTCATTTTCAGTACAGTCTCTGTACCTGAGCAGCTTCAGAAGCAGTGTGGAATCATCTCCACAGAGAGAACCAAATGCAGATGACGTCCAAAGAAGAGCTCTGGGACGTCATTCAAGAAGCCTGGAGAAGTGTTCCTGATTAAAGAAAGGAGCTGTTCTAAGAGAATTGAGGCTGTGCTGAAGAATAACGGTGGTGGTATTGAATACTGACTTTAAAGCTGGTTAGAATGAAACTCTCTTTGTGTTTAGGCTTGAGTTACATGTGTGTTTTCAGTGATTTATTATAACAGTTTTCTAATTTTTCTGCAAAATATTAAGAGATGAGGAGCCAGCCAAATTTTTTAAATAGTCCAACAGCTGCGGAAGGGAGAAGCCTGGTCTTTCATGAACAGATCTTTCCAAAAAATTCATCAGAAAGCAAAAACTGGAAGTCTAGTGCTAGCTTGAAAAACTTGTGCTAGCATCCAGTGAAAAAATAGTAATACTTTAATAAAAGCAGGACACACCTAGTCTCACACTGAAGCGACTGCTTGACTCGAGACAGTGGGCAGCAGTGAGGACCCAGCTTTCATCAATCAAGACTCCGCCACAGTGAAAAGCTCTTCTCGCATCCAGTAAAAGCACCTAGGAGGCACACACATAATTTTGTTACCATTCTCAGATTCATAGGCAACATCTGATGATAACATTAGAAACTAGAAAACGAAGAAAACAAAGAAACTAAACTATCCGTACATCCATACTCATGGAATCTCACTCACAACATCTGTTCCTAAGACACCCACACATACATGCTGCAGGGTGCAGCTATTTAAAGAACCTGGGTAGCAGTGATGGGGACGGTACCTTGCTAAAGGGTACTTCAGGGCAACCTACTGGTCTGGGACTCAAATCAATAACCTTCTGATCCTGGGGCCTCGTCCCTAAACACTAGACCAACACTTCACTGCTTCATGTCTTAAATTAGACGCTTTGTTCTGCTTGAAGGTTCAGACGTAGATCCCTGTGTGGATTAACCAACACAGAACTATCAAACTGCTCAGGTACAGAGACTGGACTGAACATGAGAGACAACAACACTGTCCTTCAGGAAGATCTGGAGAACTGCTCAGGTACAGAGACTGGACTGAAAACGAGAGACAACAACACTGTCCTTCAGGAAGATCTAGAGAACCTCAGTAATACATTAAAATATAAGAAAGTCTGGATCAGAATTTGAAGAAATGAGGAGCTCGAGACTTTTGTAATGAAAAAACTGAATTTATAGATCCAATGGCAGTGGAGGACATTTCTGGGGACAGTTCCAGCTGGGGACAAGATACCAAAAAGAGAGACCGTCCCACACAGTGGGGTGTCTTTTTATGTCTTGGTTTAAGCTTGTGACACAACGGATTGAGATCCATTCATTTTGATTTGTTTATTAGCCAACAGATCTGTGGACAAGCGATTAAATCAAAATGTCCTTTCATACACATTTCCTGTGAAGCACTGCATCTGTCTCTTTTAAGCTCATGTTGAAATATTCGCCTAAATGTTTCTTTGCAATGCCTTTAGCACTAGGGAGGATGTATAGAGTGCAGCAGCAGAGAGTCTACAGCAGGATAATATTCAGGAAAGAGAGTGAAAAGATGAATTGAACCTGCCAGGGACTGTCTCCCTTCCTTCCATCTTCACCACCGACAAGCCACGGCTGCAGAACAGGCTTGGCCTTCGTACTGAGAGGCGACTTGGCGGTCAAAATCTGCCCGCAGGAATTCCAATCTGGAAACAGACATCGTCCGTTCTTCCACATTCTTTGATACCAGTGAGTCACAGAGGATCAGAAACCACATAAGCAGGTCTATTACAGTTTAAACAGCACACGGTCTGAGCTGAAGAACCCCTAAAGAACCCATTTATTTTAGGAGAGTTTAATGTAAAACAGAGTGAAGGGATGTCTCTCTCTCCCTCTCCCTCTCTCTCTCTCTCTCTCTCTCTCTCTCTCTCTCTCTCTGTTATAAACTGTATCTACATGTATTTTAGCACGTGTTGCAATAAATCACTGATCAGATTCTTGTAACAGAAACCACCATTTAGCGATCAATATCATTTAAATATCCTATTTTATTTATGCAGATATAACTCAAAATTCATCATAATTCATTCTTACATGACAGTTTTCCAACTTATGTTTTTCCTTAGAATCAAAATGGTGATTTTTTGTTATTGTGCCTCTAACAGTGATATATATAAATGATATCTTTTCTGATTGGCCTCCTCGAGCGTAACACTTAAACTCACATCCTGCAAGCCTTTTTAATCCCAGAAAACCTGATCAACTTTTTTATAAACTGAAAGGCATCGCAATGTATGGAAGTACAGTTGCAGTGCCTATATTTTGCAGCAAAGTGAAGGGAAGAAGGGAAACCATGTCCTCACCAATGGGAGCGCACTCTTTGCCGTTTTTGTATAGTTGGTATCCTTGGATGCAGCTGCAGAGACGTCCAGTTTGGTCCTTCCTCTCGTGGCAGTTGTGGTCACACTGACCGTTGTTCACCGAGCAGTTGAGGGAGGTGATTTCTGGGGACAAAGCCACAAAGGACCACCAGGAAGTCCTAGCGTCACTATAACACACTTTCAACACAAACTGCAGTCACAGTTTAGTTCTTCTGGTTTTCTTCTCTCCATTATGGTTTATCTGTGCAAGAACTCCACAATTTACACCACATTTGCACCACCATTCATTGGCCGTCATCAGTCTTAAAGATGCACTTTGTAGCTTTATACTAACTGCATGTTACAGTTGGGATTAATCCACTAATGTATCTTTAAGCGAGCATTTAATGCCACTTAAAGTGAAATATAGTAAAGAGAATTACAAATTTAAAGCACTAAAATGTATAAAAAGTGTAGCTTATACACTGAGCAGGATAAGTGGTGACTAAGAAGTGAATAGCACAAGTTAGGTGTGTTTTTTGGGTAAAATGTAATAATAATGTGGCAAATGTATGAACACTATTTAACACTCAGTATGTCAGTGCAAAAAATTTCATTTTTAATTCTTTAATTTCGTTTGTGATTTTACTCATTGCTGTCCCATTAAACCACAGTGGTTGGGTTTTAATATCCAGCTGTGTGAGCACTTCTTGATGAATGGACCTGGTTAAAACCCATAAAGCTGCCAATCCAAAATCAAAAAATCAGCAACTGGGCTTAAAGCAGGAGCTTCCTTGATTGTGCTTCTGTGTTCACACGAAGCTTCTGGCAGAGGTTTGGGTCACAGTGATTGGCGTCTGATATACGGTGAGGTTCTGAGGTCGGCACCACCGTACACCATTAAGCTCCAGTCTAAATATCACACTCACCTACGTAGTGAGCCCAGAACTTCAGCTGCAAGAGGAAAGACTCAGTCAGTGGACATTTTACAGGCTGTAATCTAAAGAAATATGAAATAATGACTGTTTTTATCCATTATTTTAAGTTATTGAGTCACCAGAAAAATCAGACATACAAATACCCAATAGAGAGCTCAGTTTAAGAAGATCAGTTATGAGAAGATAAATTATTTAACAGTATATATATATATATATATATATATATATATATATATATATATATATAGATATAGTTCATTCTTTTTATCGGTACTTATGCTGTATATCCAAGTATTAATGACTTCAAAAGACAGGAGGCGGAGCTGAGATGTTCGTTGGGTGTGACGAGGATGGACAGGATTAGATGAGTATATTAGAGGGACAGCTCAGGTCAGACGTCTTGGAGACAAAGTTAGAGATTCAAGGTTGTGTTGGTTTGGACATGTCCAAGGGAGGGACGAGGATTATATCGGGAGGAAGACGTTGAAGATGGAGCTGCCAGGGAAGAGACGACACTGTGAAGCATCGTTGCATGAAGGAACAATGTTTAGGGAGGTGCTACAAAATCTTCCAGAAGAACATTGCCCAGAGGACCTTGCCTTCTTCTCGTATTCCAACCTTCCCATGGTCCAGTCTCTTCCCCAGGGACATCAGACCAGCCCACCTTCTCCATTGCTCCACACTCCAGTTCTGATCCATTGAAGGAGCTTACAGTGGTGAACAGGGGTCTCCACGGACACTCTGACTGGTCTGCAGCCCCATACACAGCTACACTGTTTGTTCTGACACATTTCTTTCAGAACTAGAACTTTTTCAGCAGAAGCTATTCTGTGGGACCGGACAAGGTTATCTTCTCCCCCCATGTGCATCAATAAGCCTTGGTTGACTGTCCTGCCTTGGAGCACTTCTAGTCAATGTCCAACAAGACCTGCTGTGAATGTCCCACAAGACCTGCTGGGTTGGAGATGCTCTGACTGAATGCTCTGCATTTCTTAACCGATAATGACTTTTACAGCTAAATATTCCTGACAGATTCACATTAAAGTAAGATTTGCAAGATGAAATGATGACTGACCGTGCTCTCTCTGCTCTGAAAGATCTCTCTGGCTTCCTCAAATTCACAGCGTTCCTCCACACACTCTCTCTCCAGGGACGGGGGTTTGAGTTCTTCCAGGAAGCTGTTCGCTCTTCTGGAGCGCAGGAGCATATGAGCCTCTGGGGTGCTGCTGAAGACTGAAACATAAAAGACACGACGTCTTGACAAGATTAGACTAATAGACCGCCGAGAGAGAGAACAGCCTGCTTTTTGATGAACATTCTTTAAAGATTTTCAAGACTGTCACTCTCAATTTCTGAGCCGCTTGTCCTGATTAGGGTTGCGGGCGGTGCTGGAGTCTATCCCAGCTCTCTGGACAGGTCGCCAGTCCATGGCAGGGCAGACACACAGACAAACACACACACTCACACCTCGGAGTGTTCATACCAGCTCATACCAGTTTACCTGACATGCTGAATGTCATCGCAGCCCAGAGGGAAATCAGCAAAATAAAGCAGAGGAACGGTCTCCGCTCCATGGTTACACACTGCAGACACGATCCACCAAATCTTGTATTCTGCTTCTCAAGAACAGCAAGAAATCTAGAATTATTGCCTCAAAAAACACAGATAATGTCCAAATGATTTGGTATATACATGGTTCACATAGGTAAACATGTGAATACTTCTTACATGAATAATATTTATGATATAATTAAAAAGTGTAAGGACTATATTGTCCAGAAATGGGGGAGATTATTAGAATTATTCTGGGATTTATGTTGGAATTACGGCACTGTCCAGAAATGATACACTCTTTAAATAAGTACTCTACAAGAAAACAAATCCGAAGAGCTTCTTCTCGTCCAGAATTTGATCCCTGGTGGTCAACATCAGCAGAAAAAAGACACAAACGTGTCCAAGATATCACTTACATGTTAAAAGTACTGGAGGAACAGGACCCGTGGTGGTGCTGGCTCTGAGGACTAATGTCTGTTTACTGAGAGTCCACAGTCTGATCCTGCACTCCAACCTCAGGTCAGACCAAATTAAAGGGAAATTCCACTTTTACCAAATTCTGTCTTTCTGTGGGTTTGGTGTGAACATCTGAACTGATCCCGGTGTTGGTGAATGGACCCGGACGTCCCACACGTGAGATGGTTGTGAAGATGCTACGAAGATGTCGGGACACAAAAACGTCCTGAAAATTACTCATTTAGTTCAGATTCACTATTTTATCTTTTTTAGCGAACGAGTGAAGCGGCAGGTCTTCTGTTCCATCCCAGCTCAGCAGGCATGGCAGGTCACATGATTTCAATGGAAAACACAAAATCCCGGTCCAGTTCCCACAACCAGGCCAAATATCGAACGTGCCCTTCCAATAATCCTGTAATCATTTATTTGGTTTTCCCAGCAGGATCTGAATCCCATCAAAAACAATCACATTCGCTTCAGCAAAGACGTTTCAGACTTTTGGTTCCTCATCCTGCTGCTGAAAACCAGAACTATACAAAAAACTCCCAGAAAAAGAAACAGACAGTTTGCTTCTTTCTCCACAGCCTCGTCAGATCTTCTGTTTTTCTCAGCTGTTCTGGTTTTCACACACAAAGTTGGAAAACAAAGTTCTTCCTGCAGAATCTGTAAATGACCTTCATCAGGTGGAACTTCAAGGCCGAATTGAACAGGCTAATTTTTATTATTATCATTTTTTAATTATATATTTGATTATTTATAACCACAGTCCTTAATATTTCAACTCAGATCAAATATTTCAGATACAATTAAACCCGATGGAGCTCGTAATAAATAAGAATAACGAATAAAGTCAATAAAAACAAATCAATTAAAAAATCTATCAAAAATCAATCAAAACGTTCCAAATTGTTAAAATCAGCTTTAAAATTTCACTCAGATATAACAGATTTTGATCTCTTTTACTGAAATGCACAATCCTATTTTCCAACAATCAGACTTTGTGCTTCTGTCTCCACGTCCTCGCTGGAACTTCTGGTTTCCTCAAGTAGTTTTCATTTCTGAAAAAAAGTCTTACCTTCACAGTTTGTACAAAAACGCGCTGTTTTATTTTACATTCAATAAAAAACAATTATTAAAACGTCCTCTGTAATTTTAAATCTTGTTATATGTTTTAAAAAGTACATGTTAATATATTTTAAAGGGGTATAATTTAAATTTTTTTAGGGAAACAAAAAAAGCTTTTATTTCTGATAGTTAGAAAAATAAAATTAAAATAAAGTGAATTTTTTTAAAGAAAAGTGGGAATAAATCAACTTACACATAAGCTTTTTTTTTTTCTATGATCAGAATAATTTTTCATTTTTTTTAACTCAAGCTTTGAGATAATGAAAAAATAGTTTTTATTTTTGAAAACCATTCACTGCACTGACTGATATTCTCAAGCAAACCTGATGCGTAACTGGTATGCAAAATATGTCCACATTATATTTGATGTTATAGACACCTGGGCCAGAGACCCTCAGCACAGAGACGTGTCGGTGCACGCCAGCCATCCACAGGTGTGGAAATGGGGCCGAATATTAGGGACAGACCTTCATCCTTTATTGTGCTCTTTGTCAGAGGACCTTGTTTGGACGGTTAGGGTTTCCCACGTAATCTTTGATTCATTATCACTCGGGATAAATAGAGAGGACTCACGTTGCATGGCTAAGTGTAGAGAGAGTGGGGTGTGGCTGGACCTTGGATGCCGTTCCTTGCTCACCTGTTGGACCTTAGAACGTCTACCGAGGGTACGGCTTGTGGGTCCAGGTTCTTCTGAGGAGGCTTCTGAGTGTTTTTGTTTGTGTTGTATGTAAAGCTGTACTCCCAAAGAAAGAGATGTAATCACTATCTTAAGAAAAATGCTTTGATAATCCGAACTGATGATGACATTTCTGCTTTTCTCCCCACTTTTTAATCCCAATAGTTTCTCCTTCCATTTTCAGAACGTGCTTGGGCAGCAGTGGCCTAGTGGTTAGGGAGTCGGCCCCCAGCTCTGAAGATTGTGGGTTCGATTCCCTCACCGTTAGGTTCCCCTGAGGTATTTTTCAGCAAGGTACCATCCCTGTCGCTGCTCCCCGGGTGCTTTCAAGAGCTGCCCCCTACTACATGTATATATGAAATCCAGAGGTTGAATTCTGTGTTGTGCTGCATTTGACAATGACAAGAATAGTCACTTTCATTTGGTCCATTATTTTATCCTCCATCACCGTCCCAACATCCAGACCGTCTCAGACTAAATTGACACAAACACACAGAAGAGACGTCCCTCTGTGTCCATCGGTGCAGGACAGAGTGAAGGAGAGTGAGAGAGAGGACAGGGAGAGTGGACGGTGGAGTTCAGGGTGTGTGGAGTGTGTGTCCGTGATGGAGAACTAGTAGAGACGGTGATGAAAGTGAAGCGGTGAAGTTCATGTGGATTATTTTCAGTAGATTGTTTTTATTGGAGTTGAAGTTCGAGGCTTTAATAGTCTTTAATTCTATTAATATGGAGTGAGATTCAGTTCACTTTCAGCACAGACAGACGCTCCAGACGTCCTTCAGAGGAGACACGTCTCACTCTACACTCTCAGTACACTCCTGTACTTTTACTTTACACTCTCAGTACACTCCTGTACTTTTACTTCACACTCTCAGTACATTCCTGTACTTTTACTTTATACTCTCAGTACACTCCTGTACTTTTACTTCACACTCTCAGTACATTCCTGTACTTTTACTTCACACTCTCAGTACATTCCTGTACTTTTACTTTACACTCTCAGTACATTCCTGTACTTTTTACTCAAGTCTTTGTACTTCCTCTTATAAACAGATGTATGTGTTTTGCCACTCATGCTGATACCTGGATACAAATTATGAGTGCTTTTCACTTTATCCATGAAAACAAAGGACACTGATATTTCCCAATCCTGTTTCAGTTGAACTATTTAGAAACTTTCATATCCCGAGGAAGATTTGGGTCATAAACACTTGATTTTACAGGAGCAGTTGTTTCGACTGGATTGTTTTGCAGGCCGCTTATCTGCACCTCAATCGGATCCCTGAAACTTAAGAGTCAAGCAGGGAATGGCTGAGAACAGGGAAATGCTTTTACTGGCCAACCATTATTGTGGCTTTCATTGTGCAGAACATTTTGTCCAAATGCCAGCGAGCTCTTGAAGGTTCTTGAAGCCCTAGTTATTCGGCGTTTAATACAACAGGATATCGTATGTAGCCATGTTTCCGCTTTGTTTACAGGCCCACAGGGAGGGAGTTCGACTGGTGGGATGAAGGCATATAAATTCCTCGCTGCACTGATGCCACTGTTCACTCTGCAAGCATCTGACCCTGGAGATGGCTCACAACCTCCAGCAAATTGTGAGTATGTTTGTTGGTTGCTCGGGTCTTTGATTTGGTAGGATTAAGATGCAGACTCTGTAACGGATAAAATCTGCAGCCCTTCCTGTAAAAGCAGGGACAAAAGCAGGGCAACATGATGGATAATTATTCATTTTAACCCTTGAAACCTGATTGGCACACCCAAAGACTTTCTATTCCGCTCTCTTTAATACATCATACCCCACGTCTATTTGGTATTAGTTCACTTGAAGTGGATGAATGTTAGTCAATTATATCATGATTTTCTTTGAGATACATCATCCATCTCATTCTCCACCCTCTTCCTCCTCTAGTTTTGTAAAGCGATTATGGGTGTAATTTTACTTCATTCCAGTTTCGACCCACATGTCATGAAAATAATGAGCTCTGAACCCTGTATTGTGAAAAAAGTCCAATTGGATTGAACGCTAGCACAAGGACTTTATGAAAAATGGGCTTGAATCAACCTCCAGACTTTTCTTCGGAATGTCTTTTTGTAGGTATTACTTTTCCTTTCTCACTGTTGAACCCCAGGTGTTAAGGACTCTCACAGGCTTGCTGGCCTCCTTTGCCCTCTCATTGGGAATGTCTTTGACTGAAAAAGGAAATACAGGGATCTTTACACCACCACCACCGGGCTCAAGTGACAGTCCCATTCCGCCGGATGAGTTCATTAAGGGCTCTGGGCCTCCTCCTTCACACTTTACCAACAACCTCCCAGCCTATGATAACTACCCTTTGGCACAAGGTGGCAATCCTCAGTCACGTGGCGGACCCTCAATGGCGTATTATGACTACCATATGCCACCAATGAACGATCCACCAGACAACTACCCACCACTGCCGGAACGTTCCCCCTACCACCTGATTCTCCCAGACTCAAATATGAGTGATGTTTTACCCCCTTACTCTGCTGACATGACTAATGGTACTGGGTGTGATTGGTGCTGCTGGTTTGGTTGTCCATTGGCACCACGTAATAAAGGCCAAAAAGGAGACAGAGGAGATCGAGGCCTACCAGGTAACCATTCAATTCACAATCTTTGATTTATGAGAATCTTGAAACCTATTTGAGGCCATAGAGAGAGCCACAGCACTCCATTTGGGGCTGATTATCCTTTACCTTTGCTACCTCACACCAGGTCTTCCTGGCAGTCCAGGGAGCAGAGGCCTGTATGGTCTCCAAGGACCTCCAGGTTTCAGAGGTCCACCAGGAACCAAGGGTAAGCACTGTTTTCATTACAACCAGCTTTCTCTCAGAAACAATTGTATAAATGTGACTCAGAGGATTGTTAAAATGTCAGTCATATTTACTTTCTGTTTCATATTTCTGCTGTCACAAGGCCAGAAAGGTGATGATGGCTTAAAGGGAGACCAGGGACCAATAGGGTTCATGGGGCTGAAGGGAGACCGTGGATTCAAAGGTCAGTATGATTTCATTAGCCGAAATATCTACTAGTGAATGACACGTCTCACTGATGAGCTCAACCTTGTGCTTCAGGTGATAAAGGGGATATGGGTCTGAGTG
The DNA here is from genome assembly GCA_017165825.1 of Hepsetus odoe. Classification (NCBI taxonomy): domain Eukaryota; kingdom Metazoa; phylum Chordata; class Actinopteri; order Characiformes; family Hepsetidae; genus Hepsetus; species Hepsetus odoe. Next base: position 1,674,372 of record CM029387.1, read on the forward strand.
GGAGCCCAGGTGGCCAAGGGCCCCCTGGAAGTCCTGGGCAATGCCCTGCATCATGTGAATCTATCCCGGGATCTCCGGGAGAAGTCGGTCTGCCCGGGATAGTCGGACCAAGAGGCCTCCCAGGGACGCAGGGAAACCCAGGGATTAAAGGCCAAAAGGGAGACACAGGCGTAATTGGTGTGCCTGGAGTCCCAGGGGTAAATGGACAGAAAGGTGATCGAGGAGACCAGGGAGTGTGCAGCTGCAAGGATGGGGCCAAAGGTGCAGATGGAAATCAAGGGCTTCCAGGGACGAAGGGGGAAAAAGGGGAAATGGGTCATCAAGGGTCTACAGGTGTAGGTGGTACTAAAGGTGAGAAAGGAGATCTAGGAGTTAGGGGTCCTCCTGGCCCGTGTTCTCCAACCATCCAGTCAGCTTTCTTAGCAAGACTGGCTGACGCTTACCCAAAGCCAGACTTGCCCGTTCCTTTCACTGCGGTTGATTACAATTTGCTGCTTAACTTTAACCCCTTTAGTGGTATCTACAGGGCGCCTGTTAATGGCACCTATGTCTTCAGTTACAATCTGGTTTCCTACAGCAAACCTCTCAGAGTGGGTTTATTCCACAACTATAACCCGGTTGTGAAAAGCACAGAGATTGTCAGCCTCGCTACCATCTCTCAGCAGGTGGTCCTGCACCTGAACATGGGCGATGCAGTGTGGCTACAGGTTAAGGACACAAACAGCAACGGCATGTTCTCCACCACTGAATCCAGCAGCACCTTCTCAGGTTTCCTTCTTTACCCAGACACCTGTGACATACCATTTTTCAGAGACCTGCCCGAACCTATTACTGGGCCATTCAGCTGGGGTCACCTGGATGCCCCTTCCCCTCCAGTCCCGTAAACACTTTCCTTAGGCTCCCATACGCTTCATATATATTTCCACACACTAACACGCATAATAAAAGCTCCATGCTTAGCATATCAGTTCCTCTTTACTTTTGTCACCGCTCTAATATAATTCACTTCTGGTACACATCTGTCTCTGTTCTGTTTGTTAATTTGTCAGGGCTTTATTCACATTTTCTATTACTTGTCTTTCATTTGTAGCCAAACACAGCCGCTAGACAAATTGCATTTGACTGGTCACAACCAGCAGCGCTGTTATACTTGGGTCTCAGACTTGAAACCAAAAAGATTTGGTGGTCACGTGTGTCACCAAAACACCTCAAGGAATGGTTTCTACAAGACCTCTGAAGGTTTTCTGGGATTTAGCAGTAGATCCTTTAAGTCCTTTAAGTTGGGAGGTGGGACCTCCATGGATCGGGTTACTTTGTCCAGCACATCCCACAAACTGAACTAAGATCTAGACTGTTCATTGTGTTCGAGGCTGGACAACTGAATAAACCAGAGATCATTTGTACCAGAAAGAGTCAAAATGCTTGAACTTGGATCAAATTAGAAGATTCCTCCTTTCAAAAGCTTTCAGTCAGTTAACTATAACACTTTAGCTTCTTTTAATCTAGTTTAGTGACTAACTCAATATCCAGTGAGAGATTAGGGGGTTTATTTGAGCGAGTTCTGGGGCTGAGATAGATCAACATGCTGCAGGTCAGGGAGGTTTATTATTCATATAAGAATCTTTGGTTACAGTTATAATATAATGATTTCACTTGCGATAGATGTGTATCTTTGCAGTCCATTACTTTAACGGATCATTGTCGGCTTTGTGATAAAGATTGTGCTCTTCCGAGAATCTTCTTAGCAGCTTTTTACATTTTTGTTTGTTTTGAACAACATTTGAATGTAATTCTGGGTGTAATCACTGAATTCGTGCAAAATGGGAATGAATTAAAGAATATTTTTCCTTTTTAAACATAATCCTGTGACATTCCTCCTGTTAATCCCCATCCCGAGACATTCGGTGGTGCTTGAAGCTGAAAAGAAGGCCAAACACGAACTGGTAAAAGTGTGTGTCGTGCACTTGCGTCAGTGGTGTTGAAATCGTTGCCAAACACGTACGTTTTTCCTGTTTTTACATTTTCAAGCCAGATCAACGCGTAAGCCACCCATTACAACTCACAGGAATACTGGACCAGCAGAAATGCTGACTCAGAAAAAAAGTTTTCGCATATGCATCAGAAGTAAACCGTGTTTTGTTACCTGTTGAGTGATAATTTTGGAGTTTTTATCACTTTGAAGACTTTTTGGTATGACGATTTTAATGAAATCTGCTGGATCTGAACATTTGTCATACAAACACACATCCTTTTTTATCAGTTTGTTCCCAGTTACAGCTGAAATGCCCTGAAGGGTGATACCATCTTTTGTTTTTTTAGTTCAGAAGGTGTGTGTGTGTGTGTGTGTGTGTGTGTGTGTGTGTGTGTATGTGTGTGTGTGTGTGTGTGTGTGTGTGTGTGTGTGTTAGAAGAGAGGCTGTGCAAGCCTGACATGAGTCAGGTTTGAAAAGCTTTGTAGAAAGATCTACTGAAAGTGTTGTGGTGATGGTGATGAATTAGAGATGCTTTACGTGTGTGTTACCTGATAAGAAGTTAGTCATGTGATATGATAATGGACGGAGCGTGAACTCTTAACTAATGGCTGCACTGGATGGAAGCCCGGACTCCTTGTGTCACTAAGACGCAATAACAGAGGCTTATCTTGTAAGTTCTCGGTTCAGGTGTCGCCCATTTATCACAGTCCCAGTGTCCCGTTACAGATGAATGAGAACCCTGCACGCCCCATCCTGCATTCCCTTCTGAATCAGAACTGGAGCTACAGTAGGATCAGGATCAACTGTACACGACCAGCGATTCAAATATAATCACTTTCTTTAATTACAGCACCTGCTGACCTTTAGTCTTAGAGCTGTAATGTGCACAGTTCTCTTTATCGTCCTAATAAATTGTGGTTGGAAGCCATTGTCTCCTTTTTTTGCACCTCAAACCAGATGGATGAAGGAAAAAAAGCTAAAAAAAAGTCAGTATATAAAGTGAAATCCTCTCTTTATCTCATCTGTCAGTGGTTCTGACTCCTAAAGAGGTCCAGTACCTGCCATTACTCCCGTTCCTAAAATGGATTTGTTGTTCAGCACCTTTAGGTAGTTCCCCTCCACACTAAACCTGGGAACTATTCAGTCGAACCAGGTATGTTTGACAGAGGAGGTCACCCAGCTTTGTTTTTGTCTTCATGTTTACTAATGAAAGCATATTCCTGTGCTTGCACTCAACTGCTCCCGGGGAGCAGTGATGGGAACGGTACCTTACTAAAGGGTGTCTCAGGGCAACGTACTGGTCCAAGACACGACACCTTATGATCATCAGGGCATGTAAAATAGCTCGCAACCCTCCCTTAGGGGCTGCAGTGGCCTAGTGGTTAGGGAGGTGGCCCCAGGCTCAGAAGGTCAAAGGTTTGAATCCTAGACCAGAAGGTTACCCTGAGGTACCCTTGAGCAAGGTACTCTCCCTATCACTGCTCCCCGGGTGCTTTCAATAGCAGCTCACCACTGCATGTTTGTGTGTATGGGTAAAATGCAGAGGTGCAATTTCGTTGTGGTTCGCTGTGCTGTGTATATGCATACAATGACAAGAATGGTCACTTTCACTTTATGTTTAAAAATGTGGTCTAGAAAAAAACTGTTTTCACTACAAGGAGGCATGTTCACACTGGGAAACGCAGTGCTGCTAAAAGCTGGATCAGCTTTCAGGATTCATCTTTCACGAACCGTATTTCTTTGCGGCGGATTAGCCTGTTTGTGATGTGTAATAATAATCACAATGTATTTATAATTATAACATTTATTATCCTAGGTAAGGAGCCCAGCATTGCCTAAACATTCTGCTCTTTTGGAGAACAATAAAGGTCAAAAAGTGGTTTATCATTTAGATTTTCTGCAAATTTAAGTGCACATTATAACACCTTTTTGCACATATTACACACCAAGCAGCCATAACATTATAAACACCACCCTAACGTTGTGTAATACTGTACCAAAAAAAGACCAGACCACCTACTTCCGTCGCTTAATGGTCCAGTTCTGATGGGCTTTGACTGCGCTTGACGGAGATCAGCATGGGCACTCTGACCGGTCTGTGTTCTCATACCGTTCTATCAGAACCAGAAATTTCCCAGCGGTTTGTGATGCAACAGCTCTTCATCAGGTGCTTTAGGCTCCGCTCACCACATCAGTGACCTTTGCGTGACCATGATCCTGTTGCTGGTTCTCCAGTTGTCCTTCCTTGGAGCACTTTTGGTCGGCACTGACCACTTAACCACACAAGACCTGCGTGTTGGAGATGTTCTAACCCAGTCGAGCCTTTTCAGTTTGCCCCTCAGATCCTCAGACTCGCCCATTTTTCCTGCTTCCAACTTCAAGAAGTGTCTGTCGAAAAATCTTTTTAATCTTTAATCTGGTTTTAATCTTGTGGAGGAGAAGTTTTTCCTCTAATATGTTTACAATCAGAAATGAAACAGCATTTGTGCATTCAGTTTCAGAAATGGAGAATTATATAAACATGCCGCTTGGCCGAACCTTTGCCTACGACAGTTTTGTTCCCAAGGCTGGAACCTACAGGAGCACTACAGGACAGACTCATCCCAAGTAATAATATCAACCTATATTTCAAATGTTCAGAGCTCTCACTATCATGGCTCTCCTCCCTCTATCACCTTCTAACTTCAGCGATACAGATAGCTGGACTGCTTGCCATCTGTGAGCGTTCCTCATGGCTCCCCTGCGGAAATGTTCCCTTCCTCATCGTCCTCCTGCATGCCTTTCAGGTTGGTTCGCTTAAACTCTTCAAACACCATCTCTTCCTCCTCACTGTAAGGGATGCAGAAAACCCACAATGGATGAACAACGACCAGGAGATATTGCAGATAAGCAGATGATACAGGCACACAGTCATTTCAGAAAGTGTCCTCAGGTGGCTGCTAAAATGGAAAGATATATACACAGAATATGCAGACTGACCTTTCTTTCACTTCAGGAAGCAAATTGGAGAAAAGTAGAGGGAATGAGTTGATTAAATACACAGCATCATGCACTCTCTCATGTCAGAACCTCACATCTCCATCCTGTTTTTGTTTCTACCCTGTGCTAAACAAACCAAACGCAATCATTCACATTTTTTTCAGTGTTCTTTACCTTTACAGACATTTTTGACAGACATTTTTGAGTCAGAGCTGATTACAGCGGGTGGTAAACGGAACCAGACGTCTGAATGTCCCCCACAGACATGGAACGGTGGTGAAGACACTGCCTGATGCCTGAGATGCTGTCTTGCCAGATTTGTAGAGCTTAACCCAAGATTTTGGAGCTTGGAGCTTAATGGGTGGCCTGTGATGTAGTGGATAGAACTGTCACCTCACAGTGAGAAGGTGCTAGGTTTGAGGTGTGGAGTGGACATGTTCTCACTGTATCTGTGTGTGTTTCCTCCACGAGCTCCGGATTCCTCCCACCGTCCAAAAATCTGCACGTCAGGTGGACGAGATGCTAAATCGTCCCCCTAGGTGTGAGCGTGCCAATCTGCCCTGCGATGGACTGTTCAGGATGCGTACCTGCCATTTGCCTGGTGAGAGCTGGGGTAGACTCCAGCACACGTGACTCTAATCAGGACAAGCGGCTCAGAAAAGGAGTGAGGATGAGAGCTAAACTCCTTCAAGGTGAAGGGGTGCATTGTGAGGCAAAGAATTGTGATTTGGTTCAGATTCAAATTTTTCAGTTATCATCACTCAGGAGACACTTGATGTTTCATTGGTGGGTTTGGGCAGGAAATGAAACGTCAGTATTGGTGATGTCCGGTTCCGTTGACGACCACTTTAACCTGAACCACCTGAACCAAAAGTGAAAGTGACTATTTTACGTCATTGTGAATCACAGCACAGCGAGCTCTGCTTTTTACCCACACACACCGTCCAGCAGGGGGCAGCTATTAAAGCTTTGTGCCCAGGGAGCAGTGATGGGGACGGTACCTTGCTCAAAGGTACCTCAGGTCAACTGGTCTGGGATTCAAACCCCCAACTTTGGGGCCTTTCACACCAAAGCTACTCTGGATGACTTTTTCACATCTCAATCACTCAGTGAAACAAAAACAAACAGAATAATGAAATATATGAAGTCTCTGTTTAAAATTCAATACCTGAATCAGGCTTTGGGTGCATAAGCTGGAATGGCAGCTCCAACCCAACCTCGCTGTGAATAAACAAGAAATCACAGCAGGTTCAGCTCCATAAAAACTGAAAATGATACAAATGATTAAACACTACTGGTCTAACTAGCCACATCTGATGTTTTTCCCAGTACATTACCATTAAGGAAACACACTAACTGTGCATTACAATTAAAAGAGCGTCTTGCAGCTTCAGAGATATCATGCTCACCTCGATCCCACCAGCCTGGAACGGATAAAGAGAAACCATTTTAACTCAAGCACAGGTTTCACAGAAAAAAATACACTGATATTACTGCTCGTTTGATGATAGAATAGTCTGTACTGACCCTCCAACGATCAGTTTCACCATAATCCTGTACGACACCAAGATCCCCAGCACCTCTTTCAAGACTCCTTCTTTAATTCTAGAAGGCAAACACAGATACCTTACTGAAACAAGCTGCTTAGACACTCCTTTTATCACAAATACCTGCTCAATCCTCCCGGTAACTGGTACTTTTAGGTAAAGCTCCTCTACACAGGTGTAAAGTGACAGACTGGAGCCCATCTGCTGATCCACAGCCCACGTTATTGGTCTGTTTCTGATCTAAAAATGGCTTCTGGCTTCGGACAGTGGACAATTCTTGGTGCAGGATTGACACTGACATGCCAGGAGCAGCCAAAACTATTCCACTAAGAGCAGATCTGTGGTGAGAAACCATTAGTTAAAGGACCAGAAGGTGGCACACGTGAACCGGGCATCAACAGGTGGGCTACCTGTGAAACGGAGAGGTGGGTTTCCAATATTGTGGCCAATAAATGTGCTTCTTAATTTGGATTGCAGTAGTAAATTGTCTGGACTAAAGAAGTGTACTGCGATGGGCTGGCGACCTGTCCAGGGTGTGTCCCCCGTCCTTCGCCCCGTGTGAGCTGGGATGGACTCCAGCACCCCCCTACGACCCTGCTTAGGACAAGCGGCCTAGAAAATGACTGACTAAAGAAGTGTATTCCTTCCTGCACGCTCAGCTGACGTTCCCAAATGTCATGAAGCTCACATGCTAGTGGAGGCGAGATTGGTGTCTTCATGCTTCAGTTTGCCATCAAGAGCGATGCCCCGCCTCTCTTTGTTATTGGCCACTAGGGGAAGAAGTGTGTACACCTTTTCCATTTTGCCGCCTGCTCCCAGACTGTCTCTGGACCAACAGATTGGAGAGAGAGGACATGAACATTTCACCTGTAACACCAGACACACCACCGTCCACTGGTTCAGACACGTACCCAGTTTCCAGCAGGTCCACTGACGTCAGGTAGCTGTCGTTGGAGTAAAGCACCACCGTGGCAGTTTGATCCACTGAGAAAAGGAGAATCTGATTTACTGCATGTTCAGTTCAGTTTAGACGCTGAGAAAGACGTTATATTTGATCAGAAATTACTGCAATTATATTGATACTGTCTCTCTGTCTGTCTGTCTGTTTCCCTGTCTGTCTGTCTGTGTCTGTCTGTCTATCTGTCTGTCTGTCTCTCTCTCTCTATATCTATCTATCTGTCTATCTATCTATCTATCATCTATCTGTCTGTCTGTCTGTCTTTTTGTCCGTCTGTCTGTCTGTCTGTCTGTCTATCTATCTATCTGTTTATTTGTCTGTCTATCTATCTAACTGTCTGTCTGTCTGTCTGTCTGTCTCTCTCTATATCTATCTATCTATCTATCTATCTATCTATCTATCTATCTAGCTATCTATCTGTCTGTCTGTCTGTCTGTCTGTTTATTTGTCTATCTATCTATCTATCTAGCTATCTATCTATCTATCTGTCTATCTAGCTATCTATGTCTGTCTGTCTTTCTGTTTGTCTTTCTGTCTGTCTGTCTATCTATCTATCTATCTATCTATCTATCTGTCTATCTAGCTATCTATCTGTCTGTCTGTCTGCCTGTCGATCTATCTATCTACCTATGTAAGTATGTATCTTTCTGTCTGTCTGTCAGTCTATCTCTCCATCCATCCACGGTCCATGTCACTGGAAATGTTTGCCTTTTCTTTGACTTTCATGTAAACAGTGAGTTTTTTCTGTAAACCTAAAAATATCTTTATGGAATCTTTTTTTTTTTTGCATTTCCATCTGTCCAGTTATTCTGTCTTCCTGTTTACGCAGAGTTACACTGTGTAAGTTACACTTCAGACTGTGTTTCTGCATGAATGAGGCTCACACCTGAGAGAACGATGTCCTTCACGGTTTTGTTGGATTCGTTATTTATGTTGACTTGGACGCGAATCGGTTCTCCATGATAGAACGTCTGCAAGACAGAAGTTCACTTAACTTTACATTCCACAGTGAGGACATTTCAGCACTGGTCTGGTTCTGGTCCTCTTGGGTTTAAAGAATTTTTAAAACAACACTTCATTGCTGTTCTAGACTTTTTCTCTGCTTCCTCTTTCACACCGTCCCCCTGCATGTCCTCTCTCCCACGTCCATAAACCTCCTCTTTGTCCTTCCTCTTTTCCTATTTCCTGGCAGCTCCATCCTCAACATCCTTCTCCCATCCTTCTCCCCATCTCTCCTCTGGACATGTCCAAACCAACACAGTCTCACTTCTGTCACTTTGTCCCCAAACCTTCCGACCTGAGCTGTCCCTCTAATTTACTCCTTCTTAATCCTGTCCATCCTCGTCTCTCTTGACAAAAATCTCAGCATCTTTAACTCTGTCACCTCCTGCTCCATCACCTGTCTTTTCATCACCGTCTCCAATCCTTATAACATAGCTGGTCTCACTACCACCTCCAACCCAAATAACACAGCTCGCCTTCCTACCATCTCCAAGCCATATAACATAGCTGGTCTATCTACCGTCTCCAACCTGTATAACATAGCTGGTCTAACTATTGTCTCCAACCTGTATAACAGCTGGTCTCTCTACCATCTCCAACCCGTATAACATAGCTGGATTCACTATAAACCTTCCTTTTCACTCTTGTTGGTAAATTTTGTTCAAAAGGTTGTAAAATCTTATTTAGCCTTGAAATAAACTTTTCTGTTTCTTACTCCTTCTCCTCGCACTGTATAATATTCTAGACCAGTTATTTCCTGCATTCATTAATAACAAAAGCTTAAATGAAACTAAAACTGATCATGAAATGAACGTTCAGACGACCCACCTGCTTCTCCAGACTGGCCTCCACATGCAGAGGTTTGTCAGACATGAGGAAGTCCCGGGTGACGGACACTGTGGGAGCAGGACCTGTATTTTCTGGAGCGTACTGCACTTTCCGGATCATCAGGCGGACTGTACTCCTGCAGACCGGAAGGTCAGTGATGGACTAGCCATGCGGTCTAAAGACTCTAACAAGCTCTTTAATTGCTTTTATTCAAGCTGAACAAATGAATCTGACAAAATAACAGATTCGATGACCCAGAAAAATTTTCTCCTCCAATCCCAGTCCCAGAAACACACTTCTCTGTCTACTCCACCATGGACACGCTGCAGTAAAGAGGCTATTGAATTTACCGAAGTAGGATTTACGTTTAGACGTTGAGGCGTTTAGACTGACCGCTTACGAACTTTAGCATCCTGGCTCTCAGCGCTGAAGGCCTTCACCTCAAACTCAACGGCACAGTGCTGCAGAAAAACATGAGCAGATTATTACATTACTCCACATAAGATGACCAAGGGTTAGGGCTGACATTGTTTACAGGATTTTGAAGCAAAAACCGAAAAGTTCACCTTTCCCACATCCTTCGGGGCGGGCTGCAGACCCACGGAACACGGCAGGTTATCCGGGAACTGAAACAGAGCAGATCAAGCATGTAATTCAACCCTCAGACTGAGCTGATGTGAGTCATAATAACCTTGGTCTTCTGAGGAGTTTTTTACAGAAACTGTAATGTCAATTCACCTCAATACATTTCTATTTAAAATCCATATTCATGTGGTTTTATGGACAATTTCCGTCCTCTTTTTATACCCTAGAATTAAAAAGTTGCACTGTTATCATTTTTATGTCTGCTTGTGTTCAAGATTGAATTTTGGACCAAATGATCTCTAAATGACAACCTGGGTGTAAATAAACTATATTAAATTTAACATCTGCTTTACTGAGACCATGGAGCTACAACAATAAGGGCAGCATTCAGTATTACACATGTGTCTTTCATAACAACCGACATAAACTGACATAAATATTTCTAACGGCTCATCTCACCAAGCGTCAGTCGTCCCGAAAGCTGCGTTTGTCCACTTACATGTTGTTTCATCTCAGCAAGTTCTAAATCTCACCTCAAAGAAGAAGGGGTAGGCGTTGTCTCCCAGCTTGCGCAGGAGTTTCTCCTGCACTTTGGTGAGCGTGCACTGCTTCTTGTCTTGCAGTGCTGGGTAGACCTGCCGGGTGGACAGGTAAATGTCCCGCCGGAACGCCAGTCCCATCACGTCCATGTCGTCACGGCCGTAACGGAACATGCAGGACAGGGCGACATATGCTGGAGAGAGAAATGTTAGCTTCATCAGTGAAGGACACCAGAGGGACACTTTAACACTGCTTGGGGGACAATGCTTGGGGACAACTTTCAGGACAAAAAGAGATTCATGGTGGCTTTTCAACAGCAGTGGGAAAATGAAAACCACTGTGTATTAAGCCTGAAATATAATCAGAATATTATTTTTAAGCGTCTCCAGACGATTCTATGACTTAAACTGAGACAATACTGAGTCCTGCTTTTGAAACTGAGGAGGACGTTGAGGAAGAGACAGAACCTCATTGAGAGTGTGTTTGTTAACAGGGTGTGTTTTACAGCTTTGACTTTTAAAGTTTATATGGACCTTTTGCTGTGGCCTCCTATCATTATGCATGATCTGCTCCCAAGTTACGTCGGGAGCACTGCTTTATTTTTGCTTTTCTTTACCTTTTTTGCCTTTTAGCAGTTCTGGATCTATTAGAACAACTCCATCTGTTACCAAAAGAGAGAAAAGGAGAATTTAGAGGAGAGATACAATCAGTCAAACATTAAACAAACATGAGCATTCTAGACTGGAGAGAAAATACTGAAACGGCAATATTTTTCAGCCCTGTATGACATTAATACACTGACGGACAGTGTTGTTGTCTCTCATTTTCAGTCCAGTCCCTGTAGCTTGATAGTTTGGTTAATCCACACAGTGATCTACATCTGAACCTTCAAGCAGAACAAAGCGTCTAACTTAAGACATGAAGCAGTGAAGAACCAGGTGCAGATGATTCCAGATGATCAGGTGATTCGTTTACTGCTGATGCTGAACGCTGAGTGGGTGGAACCCCTTTATCCAGAACCTTGTATCTTGTATCAAACCCTTGTTCCCATTTCTTTCATTCGATCTACTCAATTTGACAAAGATCAGAAAGGTTGACTGGAATAAAATGGTATTTTTGCACCAGTGATGGGATTCACTGCAAAATATCAGGAGACAAGGGACTTGAGGGAGTGCAGACAGTAAAACTGGGTCTAATCCAGGGCTGAACAAACGACCCTCCAACTCACCCACTGGTTCCACTGCATTGACATGATCCACAAAATCCCGTTTCCCCATGTAAACAGCCACCTGTCCCAGTACAGTGGAAGGACATGATGCACAGATATCAGTTCCAGTGTCACTGAAAAACCCATTTCTCATTCTTTCATATTCACTTTCATGATGCGCTCACATGCTACTGGAGAAACAACAACAACAACAACAACAACAACAACAACAACAACAGGAAAAACCAAAATCCCCACAGAAACAACAAAAAAAGGAATCAAATAATTCTTAAAAATTTATTTTTAAATATAATGCAAATCACTTTAATTTCTGACATTTATAAACAATATAACACACATACACACGCTAACAAACTCTCACACACACACACACACACACACATATAATTTTGACACAGTATAAAGGGCAGCATTTTCGATCGAACTGCCATGATGCCCTTTCTTTCTCGAGATCCGCTTACCGATTTGTCTTTGGAAATTTTCTTAAAGATGACATTCTTTGGACTCATTTTGGCAAATCAGCAAAAACTGGAGAACAAATGAAAGAGACTAATTAAGTTAAGAAAGAGATTAAACTACAAACTGGCAGCGGAAAAGGTTTAGTGAGAGTGTTTGAGGACGGGAGTCCCGCTGAGTTAAACACCCTCCAGTATCACCTATAGTTTAAACCAGGGACGCACTGATGTGGGACACATTTATAAATATATATAAAAGAATAGAAAAGAATGAATTAGAATAATGTATAAGAGTTTATAATGCTTATAAATGATGTAATCCATCCCCACCAAGATATTCTGAGGGCAACGTAAAAACACATATCTGTCAAACTGATCTTTGTGCATCTCTAGTTTAAACATAAAACCATGACCGAGTAAAAGATTTGTTCAAGAAAAAGTGAAAAAGCGAAAGCACATAAAATGTACAATAAGTGCAAACTCTACAAACTACTACACACTTCTAAACCACAAAAGGGAGATGTGTCTCCAAGGTAACAGTGAAGTTAAACACACACAAATCCATCGTTTCGATGTACAGCTCAGGAAGTGCAGCGCAGCCGTGAAGATGTGTGTGATGTTCGAGGAGCTGCAGGCTGTAATAAATGAATGATGATGCTTTAATCTGAGGGGTGTTGTGCGTACCTGCTACAGGTGATCTTGCTGATCTGCGAGGAGTACAGGCAAAGAGAGAGAGCGAGAAATGAAGTGGTGACCACACACCAAGGGTGCTATTTGTACCCAGCACACACACACAAACTGATACAGCCCTAAACACACACACACACCTGCATATCTGCAGGTGTGCTTCCTGTGGCTGCTGCACTGGGGCTGAGCGGATTGGGTCAGTTCCCCTTGCTCAGCACCGGGCGAGATTACTGATCAGTGGTCAGTCACGGGTCACGTGTGGAAAGCTGTGGTGTGACTGACCTCACGTTACACCCCATCACAGCACCAGTGATCCCGGGACAGGCTCTACAGGTAGATTGTAGTTATATGTATAAATGAGTGAATGAATATCTGTGGCCTGGTTTATCAGAATACTTTAATACCAAATTACAAGTTACTTTTGTGAAAAAATGAATGCTGGACAGAAAGAGAGAGAGAGAGAGAGAGAGAGAGAGAGAGAGAGAGAGAGAGAGAGAGAGAAAGAAAGAGTTAGACCGACACACAGACAGGCAGGCAGGCAAATAGATAGACAGACAGATAAACAGATAGACAGGCATACGGACAGACAGACAAACAGTTAGACAGACAGACAGACAGATAGATAGATAAAGAGACAGATAATCAGATAGACAGACAGACAGACAGACAAACAGACAGATAGATAGACAGACAGACAGATAAACAGTAAGACAGACAGACAGACAGATAGATAGATAGACAGACAGACAGCCAGACAGACGGACAAACAGTAAGACAGACAGACAGATAGATACATAGACAGATAGATAGATAGATAGATAGATAGATAGATAGATAGATAGATAAAGAGATAGACAGACAGAAAGCCAGAGAAACAGTAAGACAGACAGTCAGACAGACAGACAGACAGACAGACAGACAGATAGGTAGATAGATAGATAGATAGATAGATAGATAGATAGATAGATAGAGAGATAGATAGATAGATAGAGAGATAGATAGATAGATAGAGAGATAGATAGATAGAGAGAGAGATAGATAGATAGATAGATAGATAGATAGATAGATAGAGAGATAGATAGATAGATAGCTAGATAGATAGATAGATAGAGAGATAGATAGATAGATAGATAGATAGATAGATAGATAGATAGATAGATAGAATACAGAGGGAATGAATATTTCAGACGAACAGTAATTGTATGACACTGATCACTCTTATTGAACTTGTTTTATTTATTATTAGGAGCACCAGACTGATCTGGAATCATGGCTCCTCCCTACACTGGAAGAACAGATAGACAGTTATTACTGACACCTGAATTACAAACAGGACACACAGTGCTCCACCTGCCCGCTCCTAAAGTGACCCCTGGCCTTAAGGTTATAATCCTGCACTCTCAGAGTCAGCAGAGTAGCACCCTGGGAGTGCGTGGCAGTGGGATTACCTTCATATCACAGACAGAGTAATCATTATCCCTATGAGGATTACTCCGTCCCGCCAGCCGCACTGCGCCAGCCTTCCCTCTGCATCATCAGGGAAGTTGTGTCTCTGAAGTTTTGGCCACTTTAGATATTGTCTGAACAAACATAAACCTCACAAGCAGCCACTGGGCGCTTTATTAGAAACCTCTCGCTGCCAGACATTTCTGACCAAAGAGCTGCTCTCGTCTGGATACTTTTGGACAACTTACACCAATATTGTTAACTGGCTAAATTGAGCGGCTCAGAAAAAGAATGGATAAATGGAAAGGCACATACTCTCAGAAAAAAAGGCTCCCCTCAAGTCAAGGGAACATAACACCACCATCTTTTAAGGTGGACTGACTGTAAACCCCAGGTTTTAACCTCCACTGAACTGTTCTATTTCAAAGCATTTGGTCATGAAAAGGCACAAATCCGCCCTTTCGCCAAACATATTTTAGGTTTTATGTTTGTACCTTGTTGGACGTTAATATGATTGAATCTTCATCACTTTGAAATGGTTCGGAGCCTTTAAAAAGCTTTATTGAAAGGTTAAAAAAACTCTTCTTAAAACAAGACCACACAAGTAATCACTGCAATCACATGTTCATAACCTACATCTATGAAGTATTAACACATAATTGTTATTTTCACCTCCCCCTATATTTAAAAAAGAACAAAAGAAGTAGAAAATAATAAAACTTCACACTTCAATCTCTGCAATCCATACAGTTTCACGAACAGAGTAACAACAGAACAGGACGTCCCGGAGAATTCTAGGGTCTTAAACGTAGGCTCTGGCTGTGTCTGTGTCTGATACGGGTTTGTGGATCTTCTTGCCTTGGCTGGCTGCGTAATACGCTCTGTGGACACAGGAACAGGACGATTAGAGAAATCCAAAACAGCACAGCAGAGATCAGCTGCGGGACAGAAGGAGATATAAAGGCGCCGGATCGATATTTTGTCCCCGATGCTGATTTATTAAGTCGGATTTTTCAGCCCATGTAAAATTAAAGGGTCAAAAATAAAAAGCAACCTCGGTAGTTCCAGTTAAACAGTGTTTTACTGCCTGTTTGGTGGTTATATCTATCATCTGATCTCTTAAACGCAAAAAAAGAGAAATAATAGGATGTATACATATATACATATATATATATTTATGTATGTATGTATGTATATATGTAAACATCCTATTATTTCTCTTTTTTTTCATCTCTAAAGCTGTGTGTTTTGAATGAACCGGCAGCCAATCAGAGCTTCTTGGCATTTAAATTACTGATATATGTCAAAAAACTTTGATTGGCTGTCAGATCAGCTCAGTCCTGACAGACTGGAGACTGAGAGACACTTTTTGCCTTAAGATCAGTATTTAATACATCACACTCTCTCTCTCTCTCTCTCTCTCGCTCGCTCACTCTCTCTCTCTCTCTCTCTCTCTCTCTCTCTCTCGCTCACTCTCTCTGTCTCACTCACCCTTTGGATTTTCCTGCAGATGCATCTTTACAGGCGCAGCACAGCAGAGCACCTCCCAGAATAGCCAAGCAGGCTCCGCCCCAACCAAGGTACAGACCTACACCCAGCTCAAACCTGCACACACACACACACACACACACACACAGGTTAACACACCTAATAAATATGAGAATGTGGAAATAGGATATGGGATATAGGAGAATGAGGAGATGAAAGAGAGAGAAAAAATTACAGACATGATAGACACAGACACATGAAGAGAGAAAGAGAGCGAGAGAGACTCACTTTATTCCTCCATACAGTGGGTTGTTGAAGTCTTGGACAACTCGGGCAGCGTACCAGGAGACGGCCGTCATCGAGCTGAGGCCTGTCGGGCAGAACCTGATCAGTAACAGCAGCATTTAAAGCAGCAGCAGAACCTCAGCTCAGTGAACGGAAACGGAACCAAACAACCCGAAATAATCTTTATTAAAGTTCCCTTTAATACAATTCCCTGTAATAAAGCCACACTCACCCGAAACCTGCTTCAGCACCACTGACTCCTTACACACTGTGCAGACTTTATTTATTAAAGAGCCCATTTCCTTTCTACACCAGACTTAGAAGTTTTTAAAACTGATGTGTTACTGAGCTCGGTTCTGATTGGCTGCCGTGTACCGTGCATCATTCAAAAAGAAGAGCTGAAACACCTTGCAAAGGGGCGGGGCTAAACTGCTAGATGTGTAAGCGCACCGGTTGTTGTGACATCACAAATACAACAAACTCATTTTTTTTTCTCATACTTCATCAAATATTACATTTAAATAAGCAAGGATTTTCCCTGATATGGGCGCTTTAAAATCAATTACAATTAACCGATACTGTTATCCAGAGCTTTTATTTCCTAATTATAGGAAGAGCCTCCCTGGAGCACTTTAGGGTTTGGGGGTTTTGCTCAGGAACCTAGTGGTGGAGGAGGAATTCAAACCTGTGACCTAGTATCCTACAACTAGACCACCCCCGCTGTTCAGACGGAATACGTTTCCATAAATGATTTAAACCTTAAACAAAAATGAACAAGAATGTTTCATTTATTTGGAAATGATTCATTTGAATCATCACTGATCTGGGATTTGAACACATGACCTTCCGATCCTCTAGCCTAGTCCTTTAACGCTGGATCAAAGAAAGAGGAAGTGCCGCATACCTGTTAAGATGAACAGAATGCCACCCGTTATGGCGATTTTGGCCTTGGTCTGATCGTTGGAGCTGCCGAATCGAATGCACTTCAGTCCCAGGATGGATACTATCATTCCGAAAAGGCCCAGGATGAGGGCCACGATCATCAGAGCTCGGCACGCCTGGACAAAGCCTGAAGAACAGAGGAGAACCCATAACAATCCAGCATTAAAGACAATGCCTACAACCGTGTTAGCTCTCCGGAGAGAAAAAGAGTTTATATCTTCAGTCTTGTGAGCCACACAGTCACTGCTCTTCAATAAATCACTGACCGTAGATTACAGAAAGGTCCTTGTTTTGATTTTAAAATAACCCATCAGCTCCAAAAGCGTGCACAAGCTTTGCCCCTTCATGTTTTTGTTGACTTTTGTTCATTTTGAGTAGAAGCCCACATCCTCTACAAAGGGTTTAAAAGGTGTGGCGTGAGTTCCTAATTTTTTAAATCATCACTGTTGAATATGCTCCAGTGTTGACACTTTTACGCACAAATGTCATCTAGAATAATCGTTTTATTTTGATGATTCATGAACAGAAATGAGGATTTTCTCTCTAAATTGACATGGCGATGGATATTTATTCGGACAGATAAATTAGAGGATTTTTAAAATACTTTTTTTCAGTATAACATACCTTTTAATTTACGAAAACACTTCTATGACCTAAATAATCCTTTCTGCAGTATTAAAAAATATATATTTCTCCCATTTATATACACTCTTCAACCTTTAGGCAGACATTTGGGCTTATCTGTAAAATCATAACATGTTCAAGCAAAAGGCGGGATGGGCCGTCCCGCCCTGTCCCGCCCTGTCCCTACCTTGTCATGTGATTTCAACACAAAATGGCCACCGGTAGCAAAGCTGATCATCAAAGATAGAACCCAATAGCCCCTTAATATTGGATCACATGGTCATAGTAGAGGCCATGAATGGTCTTTACTTAAAGATTTCTAGAAACAAGAACTTTTTGAAGCTGAAGAGCTCCAGGAGATATCGTTGGGCCGACCCTCTGGTGGTGTCAGGAAAATGGCGCTCACCTGGCAAGGCCAGCAGGGACTCGAAGTCTCTGCACTCGGCGATCCCAGAGCTGTCCTCCGCACACGAGTGCCAGAGGTTTTCATACTGGCGGTTGGAGATGATCACGCTGCCAGAGAAGGAAGAAACTTTCCAGTAGTCGTTGGCCAAAGCAGTGCCTGTGACCAACCAGGAGGCAACACCCAGCAGAAACCCGGTCACCTCCAGCGCCGTCGTCATTTTGACCCCAAAAAGCCTCGCAAACCCAAAGAATCAGCGAATCAAAGAGATACACAGCGTCTTTATGTGCTTATGGCACCAAAAAGCTGTTAGAATCCAAAACGGACAGAAGAGATGAATAGATGAGGAAGTCTGTCCTCCCTGCTCTTCCCTGCACGATTGATGTCTCAGAATTAATGTAGCTTCAGTCAGACAGCAGGACTTTAACCTTTGCAGAAGGTTGTAAAACACACCCAGGGCCCCTCTCGATAACGATGCTACTGAAGGAGGGCGTGGAGCTGGTGACGAGCAGTAATCTCTGCTAATGGAAGCTTATATCCATGTTTGGCTATCTCAGCGATGATTGATGTCTGAGGGCTTCGTGTACTTCGAGCTTTACTGGAGATCATCATCTCGGTCCCACACTCACAAATAAAGATCTCTTCATGGTTTCAGGCTTGGTGTTTTGCGGTCACCCCATTGCTAATAGAGAAGCTCTTGGACCTTTAAACAAGCAGAAATGCACTCATACACCCACTTTAATTCTGTCCTCTTGGGGTACAAGTCCTGGACTTTTGCTGTCTGCAAGCTGTCCAGCGTGTTACTCACTTTTCATACACTTTCTATTGGATACTGTGGGTAGATATATATCACTGTGGCTGCTAAATGACAAAAAATTAAAATAAAACTATAACAGAGTGCAACGTCTGCACTATAAGCGTGTCAGGTTTCCGGTTCTTTGTTTTCTCTGAGTGTCCAGGTGGCTGGGACTCCGAAAACTATGACGTATATTTAAAAAATAACACTGCTGACCCACTGCTGTGAAACTGTGATAAGGTTTTATGACTGAAATTACCCATCATGCCCTACAACATTACCTCAGCACTGCTGAGGCCTGCTTAATCATATGTTTTGTAGATGGCTCGAGGTTTCATTGTTGGTTTCAGGAAAACACCACTACGTTCCCAGAGTGCTTTGAATCATCAAGGCCTAAACTCCACAAGACCTCAGAAGATGTGGACTCTACAGCAGATAATTGAAGTCTGGAAGTTTGGATGCCACGGATTGGGCTAGTCCAACACATCCCACAAATGTTCAGATTGAGATGTGGAGAATTTGGACCTTGAACTTTTTTCTAAAAGCGTTCCTGAAAAGTGTTTGCAGTGTGGCAGGAAATTATCCTGCTGAAAGAGGACTCTGCTATTAAGGGACACTGTCACCATGAAGGGTTGAACTTGGTCTGCAGTGATGCTTAGGTGTCATCCACATGAGTATCATCCACAGGATCCCAAGGTTTATCAGCAGATTATTGTCCAGAGCACCACACTTCCTCTGTTGGCTTCCAATAGTGCATCATGGTACTCACCCAGCCAGCCCCGTTAGAAAAAGGACCAGCCCATCTTCTTCTAATTTCCCATTGTACAGTGCTGATGTCCATAGTGGGAGTTTTCAATGGGGACTTTGACTGGTCTGTAGCCCCATTATGCCCCCTTCTGTATTCTAAAATGTAAAAAGTGTGTATTAGGATGAGTATGCATCTTGTGCATGATGAGTACAGTGCAAAAGTCCTGATCCCCTCCTGTCTCTCTGTTCTGTATGAAAGTGAGACAGTAGGTTCGGTGATTTGTGTACAAACACATGTATCTCCAGTCTAAACACAAAGAGAGTTTCATTCTAACCAGTTTTAAGGTCAATATTCACCACCACCACCGTTATTCTTCAGCACAGCCTCAACTCTCTTAGACCAGCTCCTTTCTTTAAGTCGTCTTGGGGAACACTTCTCCAGGCTTCTTGAAGGACGTCCCAAAGCTCTTCTTTGGGCGTCAGCTGCCTTTGGTTTTCTCTGTGGAGATGATCCCACACTGCTTCTGCACCAGAGACTGCACTCAAATGAGAGACAAAAACACTGTCCTTCATGAAGATCTAGAGAACTGCTCCTCAACAGGACATTAAAGCACAAGAAAGTCTGGACCTTTGGAAGCAAAATATGAAGAAATGAGGGGTTAAGACTTTTTGTAGTGTATAATTACTAAACGAATAGGTCTGCAGAGAAAACACACTTGAAACAGAGGTAAAACCATGTATATCGCTTAATTTGTTTTGTATTATATTTCTACTACACATGTATTCTATGTTCTTAAGGCCAGTTTCTCAGTCCAGATTGGCTGGTGCATCATTTAGAACAGACAGTCTCAGTGATCTGGTTTGTTCATCTCAGGCCAAATTTTAGATTCTAAAATGCTATAAATGTTAAAATGTTAAAATGATAAATGTTATATTCAGAGTCTTGACCTCTATTGGTGTTTCATTGGATGTCAAAACTCCCTTAACTTGAGATCCTTTAAAAAAGGTTCTCCAGGTATCTGACCTAACATGAGACCAAACTTAGATGGAAGATATCTAATGAAAAATAGCAAGCTTTAGCATGACTGGTCAACAGAAACAGGCCAATCCAGAGAGTCATGCTGTCCTAGACTTGCATTTTGAGGGCTGTGGATCAAAACGAGCTCATGGTTTCACAGTGAAACACTTTCAAAAACCAGGCGGGGTTTTCAGACCATATAGCTTTATGGCTTTATGGCTTTAGTTAATGGTTGATCACAGCTGAAGCTCAAAGTCCATGGAGCTCAAGGCCTGAGATGTTCAGTCTTTTTCACTTCTTTCTCTCAAGTCAAGTCAACCACATACACAGTGCACAGGGAAATGAAACAACGTTCCTCCAGGACCCTGGTGCTACACATGAGACATCTAACATAACATGGAACCACAAGACAAAAGATTAAAAACTGCAGACAGCAACTAGTGCAAAACAATTGCACAACTGCATATTTAAATAGTAATGATAATAAACGTGTGCAGATAAGAGAGGTAGATAAATACAGGTGTATGATTAGAGCCTGGGGATGTTGAGCCTGGGGATCTCTGTCTCTCTCTCATGCCTTCTGCTGGAGGACGAAGGGTGTAGCAGATGTGATCGTGATGATAAACAGAGGACATGTCCTGACACAAGTCTTTTTTCTGTTTTTGATCTTAAAGTGCCAAGAACTTTCATGATTTAGGGGGAATGTGTGCCGCTGAAGTCCAATGACGATGTTTGTTCACTTTTCTGTACCAAGTCATTTTTACTCGCCCTGCTCATTTTTCACTTCTTGAAATTAATCAGGCTTGTTAAGAGGTTTACGTTACGGTGCTTTTACAACTGGTCCAAATAAATATGATCTGTTCTGATGGGCTGTTTACTGAGGATGTCCAGTCGTGTTTTAAAAAAAAAAAAAATTTTTCTCCTCTTGATATGGGTTTTAAAGGGACATTTAAAAAGATTTATTTTTTAAAATGGGCAAAAATCACTCAAGCAAAGACAAATTGAAATTTTGACACTGCTGGGTTTTCCCAGGCTGGAGTTTCAGTAAATGTCAAAAAAGGTATACATTTCTATGACAGAACATTCCTCTCCAGTTCTTTACACGCACATACAGACACACACACTCACACACACACACACACACACACACATCCCGCAGGGCGATCCCTGCCTTAAGCACAATCACATAAATAAGTGGAAAATATCACCTGATCATGATAATTTGCTTTTACTTGACACCTATTAAATCAGCCATCTATATAAAAATGCACACGTTTGTGGGCGTTACCATGCAAACAGGTTGTGCAGGAGAGATCTGCATGGCGTCTGCATCTGGAAATTCCACCAAACCTGTTATACTGTTCTTCCCTCAAACCACACACACTCACACACGGATATAAATGAAAACCAACCATCACTGGAGTGAGAAAAGATCAGCTGTGTCGAAAATGGCACATTTAAACTACTTGGTTCCACCTGATGCTAAATTTGGACCTCAGGCCACGGGATAAGCTGCTGAACTCTGGATATACTGGACTTGGTGGACCCTTCAGAGAGAAAAAGCAAGGTTGCTGATGTCTGTTGTGAGGACATTAACCAAAGAATCAGAGGGATATGGAGGTTATGATCCAGTCCAGAAGCTTCAGTAGAAGTCAGGTGCTCCTGTTGCTCAGCATGTCTCTGAAGTGTAAGTACTGAACAGAGTATAAGAAGGCAAGCAGGCGGTTCTCTCGCAATGAGATGAAAATGTGGTTTTAAATGAAACTGAAGGAGGAGAAGAGGAGGAATTGCTTTAACAATTACATTTATAATTGCATCAGGTGATAGTTTGGGCACAAAGTGAACCCAATTTATGCCAAATACCATGTGTGTGGTAAGATTGTTGGTGGGGTGGTGCTGTCACCTTATAGTATGAAGGTCCTGGGTTCAATTCCCAGTCTGGTTTGTGTGTGTTTCCTCTGGGAGCTCCATTTTCCTCCCATAGTCTGAAGACATGCATGTCAGGTGGAGCTGAGATGCTACATTGAGTCCTAGGAGTGTAAGTGTGTGGGAGATGGGCTTGGGACATGTCTGTGATGTTTCTTCACACTATGAACAGTGGGATACACTGGTGCAGAGGTGGTCCAGTGGTTAGCGAGTTGGTCTGTGGCTTAGAAGGTCATGGGTTTGAATCCCAGACCAGTAGGTTGCCCTGAGGTACCCTTGAACAAGGTACCATTCCTGTCACTGCTCCTGAGGTGCTTTCACCTTTCATTGGCTCCAGAAACCATGTCACCCTGTTCAGCATAAGCAGCTCAGAGAACTGACAAATGGTGATGAATAAATTTTACATTAAACCAGAAACCTCATCCAAAAACTTCCAAAACGTGTCTACATTTGGAGTAAATGGTAAAAGCCATAAATTGGGTTTATAACTTTAGGCCAGGGAAGTCAGAAACCCGGTCTTGGAGTGCTGACATTCCTGCACATTAAAGTGAAAAGTGAAAGTGACAACCCTTGTCATTGTGAGGTCACAGCACAGCACACAGTGAACCACAACGAAATTGGACCTCTGCATTTAACCCATGCACCAGTGGGCAGCTACTGAAAGCACCCAGGGAGCAGTGATGGGGATGGTACCTTGCTCAAGGGCACCTCAGGGAAACCTACTAGTGGGGAATTGAACCCACAATCTTCCGATGCCAGGGCAACTCCCTAACCACTAGGCCACCGCTGCCCCATTAAACCCCCAGCCTGATCAACTCACGTTTGCAGCATTTATCCAGAGTGACTTCCAGCTCCTGGATACAGGGACAGTCCCCTTGGAGCAAGTTGGGGTTAGGGTTTTGCTCAGAATACCAGTGATGGAGGTACTGGAGGTGGGATTCGAAACTGTGCCGTCTTGGTCCACAGACGAGCATCCTCCCACTGCAGTGTTGCTTTCATATTACAAAAGCAAATGAAGTCAGAGTGGTTTCTTTGGAAAGCAGTTTAGCAGTTTACCTGAGAAATGCAGCAGCAAAGGACAGAGAGATCCATCTGACGCCTGTCAGCGGGCAGGAACGTGTGGAATCTAGGTTAAGAAAAGGGGCCAGTTGTGGCCTCAAGGTGTGAGAAGAGGATTTGCAACCAGAGGGCTGGGGGTTTGATTCCCAGGACAGGCAGGAAAAATTTGGGGAGGGTGAGAAGCAGCACTTTTCCCCTCCAACATCCAAGACTTAGCCCCATATCTGCCCCCGGGGTGCAGGTATTACAGCCCACTGCTTCTGGTGTGTGTGTAGGGTGGATTAAATGCAGATTTACTGCTCATAGTTTGTGTGTGTGCGTGTGTGCGTGTGTGATATGTAATTGATATGCAATTTATTGATATGCAGTATGAAACATCCTGGGTATGTAGGCACTGGACTGTGAACATTCCATTTTCATTTCTTAATTTAAGGCAACGGTGACTCAACGAAAGGAAGAAGAACAAATTAAAAGAGAAGGAAGTTTCAGTTTAATGATTTAATGTTTATGTAATTTACTTAAGGACTTTTTCCTTTTCCTCCCTACATTTGAATCCAAATAACTCCAACAGACTCGTATCCACTATTTTTATTCCACCTTCCAACATCCAGACCGTCTCAGACTAAATGGACACAAACACAGAAGAGACGTCCCTCTGTGTGTCCATCGGTGCAGGACAGAGTGGAGGAGAGTGAGAGAGAGGACAGGGAGAGTGGACGGTGGAGTTCAGGGTGTGTGGAGTGTGTGTCCGTGATGGAGAACTAGTAGAGACGGTGATGAAAGTGAAGCGGTGAAGTTCATGTGGATTATTTTCAGTAGATTGTTTTTATTGGAGTTGAAGTTCGAGGCTTTAATAGTCTTTAATTCTATTAATATGGAGTGAGATTCAGTTCACTTTCAGCACAGACAGACGCTCCAGACGTCCTTCAGAGGAGACACGTCTCACTCTACACTCTCAGTACACTGCTGTACTTTTACTTTACACTCTCAGTACACTCCTGTACTTTTTACTTTATACTCTCAGTACATTCCTGTACTTTTTACTTTATACTCTCAGTACATTCCTGTACTTTTACTTTACACTCTCAGTACATTCCTATACTTTTTACTTATACTCTCAGTACATTTCTGTACTTTTTACTTTACACTCTCAGTACATTTCTGTACTTTTTACTTTACACTCTCAGTACATTCCTGTACTTTTTACTTTACGCTCTCAGTACATTCCTGTACTTTTTACTTTATACTCTCAGTACATTCCTGTACTTTTACTTTACACTCTCAGTACATTCCTGTACTTTTTACTTTACGCTCTCAGTACATTCCTGTACTTTTTACTTTATGCTGTCAGTACATTCCTGTACTTTTTACTTGACACTCTCAGTACATTCCTGTACTTTTTTCTTTGTACTCTCAGT
The DNA here is from genome assembly GCA_017165825.1 of Hepsetus odoe. Taxonomy (NCBI): domain Eukaryota; kingdom Metazoa; phylum Chordata; class Actinopteri; order Characiformes; family Hepsetidae; genus Hepsetus; species Hepsetus odoe. The sequence goes on from CM029387.1 coordinate 1,699,306, forward strand.
ACATTCCTGTACTTTTTTCTTTATACTCTCAGCATACTCTCAGTGTTTGCCACCTGATTATGGAGCTTCTGAGGAATGTGTCTATAGTAACTGTGTAGATGGAGTTGCCACCCTTTGATTACTATTAAATAAAATAAGAAAGAATAATGACATCTCATCTGCCCCCCATAGACGTCTCTCTGCTGCCTGCGCCGCAAAACCTCTCAATACACTCAGTTAATATGAAACACCTGCTGAAGTGGAGCCCCCTGCAGGCTGAGTGTGATACAGTCAGATACTTTGTCAAGTTTCAGGGGTGAGTCAAGCAATTCAGCTGCCCTCTACTGATTATAGTCATGTGTACTGTTCATGCTTAAAGCTCAGATGATGGATGAAGTGTTTCTGGTTCTGACCTGGTTCTCTGTCCTGCAGGGAGTATGAGACGCACATGTTGAACGGGAGCTGGGTAGAAGCTCACGACTGCCAGGAGATCATCCACACCGAGTGTGATTTGACCCTTGACCTGGGCTCTGACTCTGATTACAGTATCGGTGTCCAGGCGCAGTGCAGTGGACGGAGCTCATGGACACAACTCCCAACAACCTTCAACCGCAGAAACAGTCAGGCTTTCACCAACATTACACGCATTTCAAATGTCACTTTTAATGATTTTATATAAATAAAAAAAAAAATATATGAAAGTGACAACCATTGTCATTGCGAGGTCACAGCACAGCACACCTCTGCATTTAACCCATGCAAACACCTAGCAGCAGTGGGCAGCTATTGAAAGTGCCCGGGCAGCAGTAAAGGGGACGGTACCTTGCTCAAGGGTACCTCAGGGCAACCCTTCCGATGCGGGGGCAACTCCCTAACCACTAGGCCACCGCTGCCCCCTGGTATATATATATATATATATATATATATATATATACACCAAACTGAAATCTGGTAGACATTATTATATCATAATTACTAAAATTTACCATCTGTTCATTTTCAGCTGTGAGGTTTCTTATTATTTCCTTCCGGGCATTAATTTTATTAGAACGTCTTTTTGTGTGTAATACACGTTCCCATTATGATGGACTCATCTCCAGCCCTGCTCACATATAAACAAGATATACAGTATATCAAATAAATATAGTATTAAAGCTATAATGAACTTTTTCTGCCTGATATCGATAATATATACGATATTCAAATCAGGTCATGACTCTCACTTCCTGTTTCCTGTTCTTCTCAGCGGAGCTGTTGGCCCCCAACATGAGCGTGGTCGTGACAGGAAACCTCATCCAGGTGGGCTTCAGCGAGCTCCTCCCACAGATCGTCATCAAGCTCAGAGTGTGGAGGGAAGGGGACGAGAAGAGTGTGAGTGTTCAGTTCACCTCACCGTCCCCCTGCATGTCCTCTCTCACCATGTCCAGAAACCTCCTCTTTATCCGTCCTCTTCTCCTCTTTCCTCTTTCCTGGCAGCTCCATTCTCAACATCCCTCTCCTGATATGCTCCTCATCTCTCCTCTGAACATGTCCAAACCAACACTGTCTCACATCTCTCACTTTGTCTCCAAATTGTCCAACCTGAGTTGTCTCTCTCATAACATGTTCCTAATCCTGTACATCCTCGTCCCTCCTGATGCAAATCAGTGTCTTTATTTATGACACCTCCAGCTCTGGCCACCTGTCTTTCATCAATGTCTTCAACCCGTATAACATAGCTGGTCTCACTACCATCCTGTAAACCTTTCTGCTGCTGAATCTTCTCAGACTTTCTCCTTTCCAGGTCTTGAGCCAAATGATCACGGCTCAGCCGTACCACTTCTCCTTCGACGCCCAGCAGAGTGGAGGAACGCACTGTGTGAGAGCGGAGGCTCTGCTCGAGAACATCAACAAGTCCAGCAGCACAGAGACACAATGTGTCTCTGTCCAGGGTGAGTAATGGTCACGTATATGTAACTATATATATATATATATATTTAGCATTGCATATTTTAGCAACTTCTAGTCAAAAAGATACATTTTTAACTTAATTTAGACTTGAATGGCTTCTTTGGACTGTCCTGTAGTGCTTTCTAGTGATTTTAAGTAGAATTAATGTAAATAAATAAATAGAAATAAATTAAAAAAAAAGAATATTTCTTAAAGCTGAAAGAAATCTTGTGCAATTATCCACAATAATCCACTTTCCTGACATCTCACTCCTTTTTATTTTGGTTGTAAACCAAATTACTGGTGAAAAAATTGTGCAAACAGTCCTAAACACCGGGACGTCCTGAGTGTTCGCCAATGAGCTCCACTGAATATTTTATTCTATCCTAGGACCATCCCCCTGGCTAAAGCCCGTCTCTCTGAGCGCTGCTGCGGTGGTAATGGTGGCCATTGCTTTGGTCCTGGGCTGGACTTTATCTCGCTGCGGCCCACGATTCAGAAAGTTCATACATCATAAAAAACCCCTGCCTAACGCACTGGTGAGCACACACACACACACACACACACACACACACACACACACACACACACACACAATAATACTGTACCGCTGCTAATAATAATAATCCTAGTAGGTTTAAATAATCATACAGCATTAACAGGGTACTAATAATAATAATATCAGCACAGATAAAAGGAATATTACATTTAGAAACTACTGAATGTAAGAGCCAAGTTGAACCTTTAACATGACATTTATTATATAAAGCACTTTCTGCTTTGACTGATCACTGAATCATCCCTACAAAAACCCAGAAATAACACTGCCATTCATTTCTCTTCTATCTTTCTCTTTTAGCTCCGGGACTGGCCGGTCAGCAGCCCAACCTTTATCTCCAGAGCTCTGTCAGAACCCACTCACTCCGTCATGCTGCTGCACCCGTTAGGGGCGTCCGAGAAAAGGATAACATGTGAACAAGGAACAGCAGAAAGCTCTGCCTCAGCACTGAAGGAAATATTGTTTATAGGCGAAGGGAAAGAATGAACTGAACTAAGTGAAAGTGACTATTGGCCATTGTGAAACACAGCACGCAGTGAGACACAATACAGTTCAACCTCTGCTCTTCACACACACACACCGTGCAGGAGGCAGCTATGTCCCGCACCCGGGGAGCAGTGATGGGGATGGTACTTTGCTCAAGGGTACCTCCGGGCAACCTACTGGTGGGGGATTCAAACACAAGATCTGCTGATTCTAGTCCCTAAACACCGGGAAACCACTGCCTTGTACAGGCATATGAGGTCCTCTTGTCCAGAACGTCCTGAAGCCCAGGAGATTTTGGATCACTGTGATGTGAGGGAAGATGGAAACCCACCAGTTGTGAGAAGGAACCAAAGTTTTAGGCTCAGCTCCGAATATGGGAACAGCGATGGTGCTGGGGGTTCTGACTGAATCACCTAAGATTATACACCCCAGGAAAAGCTCCAAAGTTTAACTCGTGAGATACGATTACTCCATAGCTATAAAATGGGCCCTATGTGACCTATCAAATTCATGGATTTATCTGGCCTAGGCCCAACTAAAATGCTCATTTTGCAAGTACAGCAGGGCTGAATGATAATATATAATTGCCATTTTTAAATCTGTATTTCAATTCCACTGCTAGTTCACAAACTGCATTATTAGATTTTATTATGAGAAATAAAACCCCAAATCTTAACCTGTCAATATTGAACAAAGTAGGATTTAATAAAAATCCCAGCTCTTGCAATAAGACAATTACAATTTGAATATACAGTTCTGTGCAAAAGTCACCCGTTATTTCTTACATATTGTTCAGGAATCACATTGTTGGTGTAAAAATACTGATTTCTGCCTCTAAATGAAAGGGAACATGGAAATGTTTTAGTGCTCTAGACTGCAAAGTGTCTAAAGATACAAGGATCTGGATAACCACTCAGCACTAAGTGAATCAGCTGATCATCTGGAATCATCTGCACCTGTTTCTTCACTGCTTCCTGCCTTAAGTTAGATGTTTTGTTCTGCTTGAAGGTTCAGACGTAGATCACTGTGTGCATTAACCAACACAGAACTATCAAACTGCTCAGGTACAGAGACTGGACTGAAAATGAGAGACAACAACATTGTCCTTCAGGAAGATCTGGAGAACTGCTGAGGTACAGAGACTGGACTGAACATGAGAGACAACAACACTGTCCTTCAGGAAGATCTGGAGAACCGTTCCTCAATGTTAAAAAAGCAATAACGAGTGGAAGCAAAATATGAAGAAATGAGCGGCTCAAGGCCCAGGAGAAGGGATTTTTTTTTCGCATCATCCACCATCAGTACTTATGCTTCTGTGGCTGAATGCAGTCAAATCCTCACAGCAATGTTCCATCAAATGAAAGCCCATACAGATACCATGAATGCAGCCAAAGGTTATTAAAGGTCCCAACATTAAGTTTTTAGCATTAAGTCCTACATTAAGTTTTTTCAACTTGTGTTCTTGTTTTTTTTGTTCCGAAAACAGGCCCAATGCATTTCTGCAAATCTGTTTTATATAAACTTTATTCCTAACAAAAAGGACATTTTTGATAGAGTACCTATAAAACTACAGGATTTCTATCCCAGGACGAAAAGGAAGAGAACACATTGGACAGGTCGCTAGTCCACTGGAAGCCTACCTAGGAGGGTATTTATCATCCCCAGTCCACCGGAATTCTGTGGAGGGTGGGAGGAAACCCACGGAGACATGCAAAGTCCACACAGATAGGACCCAGACTGGGAATCAAACCCAGAACCTTCTCCCTGTGAGGTCACCCACCGCACCATGATGTCCCAGAAACATTTAGCAGATCATTTTTCATGGACCACAGGAAATGGGGAGTGAAGGGTATGTTTTATGCATCGAACAATGTTTACAAAACACAATAAAGTCTTTATAGAAAAATGTGTCCTTTAATTGGCTTGATCTTAGACGAAATGCTCGACAAACAGGTGTGTGAACGCTTTGTGCACTTCTCTAATAGAGAAGGAAAGCTGTTTCTGGACCTCTATCACAAGGAACCTCTCAAACAATTTAACATCAAGCCAAATCACGAAGCTGTGAGTTATTGTCCAAGGTTTTTATAATATTTACTCACAGCAAACAAGGAACATCTTCGTGAACATCTTCATCTCTCAGCAAAATATCTGCATAAAGCATCGTCCAAGGCATCTTAAAACGGGATTTAATGTAGAAACGTAACAAATACGAACCCCGACACGTACAACAGATCTGTGCGACTGAATTCAAATCTAGGGGTTTTGGAGAAAAGCCCACGCTGATGCTCATTTAAGTGGCAGGATCACGCTTTGGTCACTGTTGGTCCAGCAGGGAGTTACTTCACGGGATCCTACCCGCCGGACCCTCGGCCTCCACTAGAGGGCCGGCTTTTCCTCAGCTCATGCCAAAACCTCACCAGCGGCTCGCGCTTCCTCCAGATCAGGCCGTGACCGTAAGAAATGTACCATCTGGGGGAAAAAAAAAACCAAGAAAAATGGGCGAGGTGTCAGAAAAAACACTGGAACATAAAAGGAATCAAAGTAAAGAATGATAAGCAGGGCTTTAAAGACCCATTTGTCCAACCTGGATTTGATTTCAGCCAGTTTTAACCTAAATGGCCATAAAAAAATAAAAATAAAAATGAAATAAACGCGTCTGAAAATAGACACAAGCAATGCCGTTTTAAAATGACTTCAGAAGCTTTGTTTTGTTCAACACCATCATCATAATCATCAAGCTCCATGGGCCATTCTCTTCTGGGACGTCCTCGTCTGTTGGTTCCCTTCATGTTGCCCAACATTACCAGCTTCACCTTTCTGTCATCCCTCATTCTGACGATGTGGGACATTTTTCTTCAGATAATCCGTTGTTCGATGGTCGTGGTTGTCTTTTTGTCGATCTGACCTCAGCGCTGCAGATTTTCTGTTGTTTAAGATTCTTCTGTATTATTTCATCTCAAAGCCAATCAGTCTGCTGCAATCCTTCCTTTTCAGTGTCCACGTTTCTGCAGCACAGAGCAGAACGCTGAAGACGCAGCTTCACAACGCTTCCAATTTTGCGCTTCATTTCTCTGCTTTGCCAAATCCTACGGCTGCCTCTGCAAGCCTTCTGTTGATTTCTGTGCTGCAGGCACTCTCTGATCATTAGGCCACCCAGGAAAACGAATTCCTTGTTTCATTTCTTTATCTTCTACTCTTATTGAGACTCTTTGCCAAATGCTATTCGAGGTCTTACGCTTTATCAGTTTACCTTTTATTGTCTTCTCAGAGGATTGATGCTCGGTTCTGGATTTGGCAATGGTGATGGCATCTTCAGCTCTTCTACTTCTTCTCGAACATTTCCCATTTGTGGTAACTACTTCCTGTTCCCTCAAGACTGGCTCTCCTCTGATGTACTGCTGTTTCATCAGGGTGTCCACAGACATAAATTACTGCATGGACTGAGCGGACACAATTATAGTTAAGTTAAAGTGGAAGTTTTTTTTTTTAGCGGATTCATATGTTGGACAAATTGAATTTGTTTATTTAATTGTATGCCATTTTTGCACCCAGCCCTGATTGAGTCTTCTCTGTCGGCATTAGAAAACAAAAATCATAATGAAATGAAGGAACGTATGAAAGGATGAAGGAGTTGGGAGACACTCACATCCCAAACAGCGCTCCTCCAAGATGGGCTGCATGGTCTAACATTCTCCAGCCCAGAAAAAGGCCAACTGTGTCAAAGGCAACCAGAGCCTTCAGTGCCTAGAGGTCAGCAAGAAGAGTTTCATTAAAGGCTTAACTCTCAGCATGCATGCATGCATACTCACTCACTCACTCATTTTCTTAGCCGCTTGTCCTGATTAGGGTATCGGGGGATGTGGGAGCGTATATATGCTCTCACAGAAAGAGAAGGAGATTCGAAACCAGGACCTTCTCACTGTGAGAAACTACACCTACTCTCTGTGTAGTTTCTATTTTTTATTATAACAGTTTTTAAAGGGTATGCATTTAAGCAACTTCTCCACCATATTTCCTTTAGAGGATTCCAATCACACACACACACACTCACGTTTCCTGCTGTGAAGGTGAGCATGGGTAACAGGATGACTTCCAGTTTGGCTTCAGGCATCTTAGTGCAAACAGCAGCCACAACGGTCATGATGGCACCTGACTAAACAACACAACACTCAGACTTCACGTTAAATTAATTGTAGACATTCGTTCTGAACTGGGATTTTAATTGAAAATACTGACTAAGAAAAGAATCCAGTTCATGATTAAAAACACTGATGTTAAGAGCACTGACTCACATTCACACACCGCCTAAGTGTTTCGTGGCGTCTCAATTTAACCAGATAAGCTTCTTTTTAACATTCTGCTGAAGAACGCCACCAGGGCCAAAATGGATGAAGACCCATCCTGTCAGGAGTGTCTATATTTATGAGTTTGTGTGAATAAAGTGTCGGACCTCACCCGATTAATCTCTTTCGGTTAAATTAAGTGTCAAACCCTTCCCATGTATCACTTCTGACTGACATAAATAACAGACGTTTTGAGACACGAGGACAAATGAAAGCGACTCACGGCTCCCAGAGACGGACCGGGGCGACCCGAGGCGGTTTTACAGATGTAGCTGATGAAAGTGGAGACCACGCCTAATGATGAAACAGTGATGATTATTAACATTATAAAAGTAATAACAATAAAAACAACAACAACAATAATAATATTCTATACAAAACAGAAATGAATGAAATCATAAAAAAAAAAAAAATCAACACTAGGACTCTCTTTGGCCTCTCTTTGCTCCAGAGCATGAAAACTGGACCTTGGAGTGATGGAAAAAGGTCAGGAGGTCTGATGAGTTCCAGAGTGATGGCCTATCAGGGTCAAAAGAGAGATGGGTGGACTGATGCACCCATCCTGCCAACCATACCGGCCTGTAGGGGGCAGCGTTATGACATGGGGTCACTTCAGGTCAAGGTTAAGTTATCGAATAATCTTCCTTAGGGTAATTTCAGAAAAATCGTCTGAAGCGATCGAATTATATCTATTTTTTAACAGAATCTGAAATCCTGATTAGGAAAAGTCGCCATCTTTCATTTTTAGACGTCATCGGCTCTTCCTAAATGATCTGGACCAGCTTAACAGGTCCAGAATCGCTTGGAATAAAATCTTTACTTGAAATATTAAACATTTTACGCCTTCTCTAAGATTTTGGAGATGCAAGGTACTGTCCTGAAACAGGTCTCAAACTCAACATTCATGGCTGCTGGTCTGACAGTTCCACCTTTCTTTGAGGTAAAAAAAAAAAATAATCAAAAGGAAAGTACCTCCAGACAGGTAGAGAGCCAGAAATTGCTCCCGGCCAAGTAGCAAGGCGACGCTCGTGGAGAAGGTCCACAGCACGTACATGTTGGCCATCATATGCAGGATGGAATAATGGCTAAATGCAGAGAGAACCATGGGAAGGCACCGTGTCCCTAAAAAAAGGAAAAAATATTGGCGCACATTAGTACGGAGTAAAAAAGTCAAATATAAAGATACAAAACTTTCAAAAATGCAGTCCAACCTGAGTACCTGCACTTACTCGAAGCAGGGTTGGAGGTGAAGAACTTCAGCATGGTACGCTGCATGAAAGGAACTCGCCAACAACAGAGAACTGCAGTGTTCAGAGCGATGATTCCTGAGCAATAAGACAGGCTGGTCAGTACGACAGACACTGTGACACATCGGTACGGCCTGCAGTGACCAGTTGACAAGTTACAGATCAATAATGTGGATTTAATTCAAAGGAATATTTCAGTTTTGCAAACTGGAACTCTTAATTTCTGTCAATTCATCCCCAAAACTACCCGCTCTAACGTCATCCCGCTTCTCGTTAAGGTGGACCTGACTTGTGGGTGCTGATGTGATGACTTCCCAGCCAGAGAGAAGAACGAAACTTCACCATCTAGCTGCAGTTGATACCGGTGAAATGGACTCGAATTATTAATTCATTAATTGCAAGGCCACCTGTTTTGATATTTATTCATATCTTTTAAATCTAGGACTGAAAACTGGTCGCGAGCTGAGGATTTCCTCTTTGCGGTGTACGATACAGTGCAAAACGTTAAAAGCCATCCCTCATTTTTTCCTATTTTACTTCTTGTATTTTTAATGTCAAGTCAGGTCAGTTTAATTCATAAATCACTTTTTACAACTGTTGTTCACAAAGCCGCTTTACAGAATCCGGGTTTGAACCCCGAGTAACCCGAAGGCGACAGACAGTAAAACTCCCTAAAAAGGAGGAAGAACCGTGGGAGGAACCACGACTCATAAGGGGAACCCGTCCTCCTCTGGTAGGATAATAAAAAAGGAAAAGGAAAGAAAGAGAAAGTGGTGTTTATAAATTAATCGATTTAGTGATTAATGTCCTGTTGAGGAACAATTCCTCAACCCAGGACTAAGTTTTTGTCTCTCATTTTCAGTCCAGTCCCTACACCTGAGCGGTTTCAGAGACAGAAGCAGCGTGAGATCATCTCCACAGAGAAAACGAAAGGCAGAATAACAGTGGACAAACCAAAAATTGACTTTAAAGCTGCTCGGAACTCTCTTTGTGGTTTGACTGGATTTACACGTAGGTTTAACACAATCAATCACTGTCTGATGTTCCGAGAAAAATGATGATCGCCCAAAATGCTTGCACAGCAAAGTATACATAATACAAAAGTCAACAGACTGCAATAAATGTAGCGGCTGGTTCAGGCTTCTGTTGTTTTGCTGCAACATGAACAAAGGCATTTTAGACACACAGATACTTTAAATCTCAGCTTTAGTGAGGAATCAAACAGAAAACAGCCAATAGATCCATGAATTAATACCTGACATTTCGGTCCAAGATCTGGACCTGATGAGATGAGAAGGTGTCATTACTAACCAGTGGCTGTTTTCTGTCCCTCTGTCATTCTTCTCCACCAGTCGTCCACCAATGACATGAGCAGAATCACCTGCTTCTGAAAGTCTGAAAGCTGATTCCACCAGTTGTGCCAGTATGCAGTGTCCTGGCTCTGCACGAAGCCAGATCAGCGTCAGTGACACTGTTGCTAAACAGCACAATGCAGGCATCAGATCTCGCTTTACCTGTCGCGCTCACCTGTCTGTGTTTCTTCAGTTTCTCCTCTTTAGCCTCCTCCATGGCCGCCTTCCATCGAAACTTAACCGATTCGTACTGTAAGATGGCAGCAGCGCCGAAGGAGCAGCCTGTAAACTGAAACGGTATTAGAGCCGCTTTTCCTGCAAACCTCGGCTCAAAATGCGTCTCTGTGTTCATGACTAGCAACGAACGCGACGCACTGAAGAGCTTTCCGCTGTTTCGCTGGGTGCTGTGTTCCACAATGACAATCAAGTCACTTTCACAATTTGAGGGGAATTCTCCATTACTTTTATTTACCATCACTTCCCCAACATCAGGGGAAAAAAGGTGTGACGGGATGAAAGTGAAGCGGTGAAGTTCATGTGGATTATTTTCAGTAGATTGTTTTTATTGGAGTTGAAGTTCGAGGCCTTAATAGTCTTTAATTCTATTAATATGGAGGGAGATTCAAACAGACAGACACTCCAGACGTCCTTCAGAGGAGACACGTCTTAATCTGGATTATTATTATTCTGAATGACATTGTTTTTTGCTCCACATTTCTGTGGCCTAGTTTAGAAAGTTCAGGAGTTACACTGGCTTGAAATTTAAAGACATTGCTTGCAGGACCGCTTTGTCATTTTCAGATGCCTGTATCCTTGCTGCGGCAAAACCTAAAAAAATGTGGAAATACGAGTTTCTTGCCTAATATTAAATTTGCATTTATTTGCCTTGCAGCATGTACCCAACTGAAGAGGACAAATCTGTCTTCAACTGTCTTCAGGTTTGCCTGGTTTATCAAAGGTCACGGATCCGGGGCAGCGGTGGTCTAGTGGTTAGGGAGTCGGCCACAGGATCGGAAGATTGTGGGTTCAAACCCCTTAGGCTGCCCTGAGGTACTCTTGAGCAAGGTACCGTCCCATTCACTGCTCCCTGGGTGCTTTCATAGTTGCCCCCTGCTGCACGCTGTGACCTCGCAATGACAAGAATAGTCACTTTCACTTTAGTGTTTAGGGAATAAGCCACGGAATCGGAAGGTAGTGGGTTTGAATCCCAGACCAGTGGGTTGCCCTGAGGTTCCCTTGAGCTAGGTACCGTCCCATTCACTGCTCCCCGGGCACTTTCAACAGCTGCCCCCTGCAGAGGTTGAATTTCGTTGTGTTTCACAATGACAATTAGTCACTTTCACCTTTTCTCTGTCAGTGATTTAAGTATGATCACCAAACCTTTCTGGAGTGTAATCTGTGGAGAAGTGTTCACTGCAAGGCAACAAAAACAAGATTTTACGTACCGGTGGTCCAGAATCACAAGAAGAAGAAAAACTGAAAAAACAAAATGGTGCTTTTTGCTCTAAGGGTTAGATTGCACTCCAAAGGATTGAAAGTGAAGTGAAAAGTGACTGTTCTTGTCATTGTGAAACAAAGCACGGCACACAGTGAGACGCAACGAAATTCAACCTCTGCTTTTCACCCACACACCGTGCAGCAGGCGGCAGGTACTGAAAACACCCGGGGAGCAGTGACAGGGACGATACTTTGCTCAAGGGTACCTCAGGGCAAACTTCTGGTCTGGGATTCAAACTCCTCTGATTCTGGGGCCTCGTGCTTCACCACTAGGCCACCGCTGCCCCCATAAGTACTAATGGCCGTACAGGGATGATAATCAATGATCATTTCATGCTGGAAATGTCATGCCTGGGTTAGTGTCCTCCTACTCTACATATTGTTTTTGGTGGCAATATCGCCCCCAACACTTCCTGTGATGTACTGCAATCTGTCAGAATGACAGATCCCACATGTGGTTCTCAATCCCAAACACTGTAATCGCTGATACGGTGATCAACAGGTTAACAGTCTGGTTAAAGGTTTTTTGTTTTGTTTGAACTTTTTCCAAACCTGACATTGTCATAATTGACTAATTGACTTTTTAACCAAACTGTGGGAAGTGGTATTCAGGTCCTGATGTCTTCCGTATGATTCAGGACCCAGTCGGGAGGGTGACTTACCCCCACTGTGAACAACAGGGGTCTGAAGAGTCGCCCTGGTTTTCTGGGGGGTGGGAGTGGTGGCCCAGGTTTGGGTGACACTGTGTTGGGTCTAGCAGCTGCTTCTGCAAGATCTGGAGCCTGGTTTTCCTCTGTGACCCCCTTCCTGACCTCCGGTTTCCTCTGAGCTTTCCGAAAGCCACATCTCTGCTGAGGATGGAGGGAGGATCTGGGAAGAAATGAACACTTCAAATGAATGCGAGCTTGTTCAGGGAAGGGTAGGGACCCTACAGTCTGTGATTGGAGTGTGTTGTAAACTCAGCTCTGACCTGGTGTTTCTACTGAGGAGAGTGGAGGAACTGAGCAGCTCCCCTCTGCTGCCTGAACTGAAGGCCCTCCAGGCCATCAAGCTCCCTCACCTGTCCGAGCACAAAACACACTTCACACCCACAACACTCTGCCGAGCTGCCCTTTACTGTGGCTTTGGGACTACGACAGTGTTTCCTGGTGTCTGGCTGGTTTATGAGAGCTTGTAGTTTCATTACATCTCCGTGTTTTCAGCTCGTAAACACTCAGTGTGGAGGCTCCACCCCCTCGGAACAACAACATCATCAGGAAGATCAGAGCTGCGCCCGTTCTGCGCATACTGCACAGCATGCGCATCTTCATTACTCTAGCCCTCTTCCAAAAACAAAATAAAAATACAATATAATATAATATAATAAATCTAATACATAAAATATCTCAAATGTAGAAAAATAAACATAAAATAATAATAACAACAATATGATAATGACAATGATCAATTCTATATAAGATATCAAGACTTAATGATAAAATAATTTTCTATATTATTATTAGAATGATCCTATTTTAGTAGTAACATTTATTTCCTTTACACATATTAATATTTATCTATAAATATGTGTAAAAGACATTCAAGTTAAACTTTTATTTAGTTTGACCTTAGATTTTTTATATGTGCAGTATGTTAAATTGTGATTAATATGTATGTTTTTAGATGCATATGGGTGATACAATTTTTAAGATGAAATAAAAGCGGAACTAATGCATGTGGCATTTATTACAATGCAATAAAGCAATAATGCATATGTAATAGGTATTATGCAAATATACACATTAATTAAGCATACAGGTAAATGTGATTGGTGAATAGAGAAAAACTCCACAGTTGTACTGGGTGAGACTGAGGCTGCATTAACACACATCAGAGACCTGGAGGAGGAGGGTGTGTGTGTGTGTGTGTGTGTGTGTGTGTGTGTGCGTGTGCGTGTGCGAGTGTGTGTGCGTGTGTGTGTATGTGTGTGTGTGTGTGTGTGGAAGATGGCGGTCCCTGCCCTCGGCAGCAGGACTGGTTCTGTCAGCAGTCTAGGCAACAGCCCCACCGCGACCCCCGGCAACAGCAGCGGTTCCAGACCCGCCTTCGCCCCCGAACTGGACTTCAGGTCCGGCTCCAGGATGGACGAGCTGAACCGGCTCCTGCAGGAATTCAGCAAACACGACCAGCGCGAGTACGACGACCAGCGGGCTCTGGAGATCCACACGGCCAAGGACTTCATCTTCTCCATGCTGGGTAAAGCGCTCTCTTAAGGTGGTCCGCCTTTAGAATGCACTAGTGCATGTGCAGAATCTGGCAACCCAGGTGTCAAACCCGGTTTAAAGGCAGTCCTGATTGGGCTGCACTGGTTCCAGACAGAGACCCTCTGAATGTGAGGGGGGGTCCAGCTGGGCTTTGACCCCCTTCTCGGACACCAGCTGCAGAAATATTAATTCCACATTCAGAGATCAGCACTTGCTCTTTAATCCGCTGCTGGAGGGGATCAGAATGATTCCTGCCACATGTTGGATTGAATTTTTCTCCCCCACAGCCCAGCCTTCTGTCTGGGGGGGTCATCATGGTGGTTCTTAAACAGGTACCGGTACCTGTCCGTGTTGAACCATGTACCATCATATATATTATATTATATTATATTATTGGGTATAATTAGCATGAAACCAAATACTTCCTGATAATTATTATTTCAGGTTTATTTTAAATGGATTTGAAACAAGTAGTGCCATAGCAATATATACAGACATTAGATCATCCATCCATCCATCCATCTATCCATCTATTATTACATCTATATCTATAGATTTCACATGAAATAGTCCATCCATCCATCCATCCATTATTACATCGATGTCTACAGATATCATATTAGATACTCCAACCATGCATACATCCGTCTTTACATCTTTTCATTTATCCACCCATCGCTACATTTATCTCATATCTGAAATAGATAGAATACATACAGGTTCACAGTATGTCCTGATATTTATATTTTCAGTCGTCTGATTCATTTAAATGGAAATTAAACTAGTAGTGCCACAAAAATGGCAATGCATGTAGATATCATATTAAATTACATCCATCCGTTCATCCATTCATCCATTCATCCATCCATCCATCCATATATATATTCTAATATATTTAAAATAATAGAGTTCATTTTTGTATTTTAAGACAAATTACAGTCTAATTATTTGCCTTTTGAACAAAAATATCAAACAACACAAATGAAAGTGCAGCGTTTGGTTCAGACAGCGCGGCAGGACTGGGTCGTTATCTTTAGGGAAACCTCCTGATGTTTGATATTTGATATATGAGGATCTGGGTGAGACCTGGGTGTGATTTATTGTCCCAGTGTGTCTAATTAACTGGATGGAAAGGTTTACTGCTCTCGGAAGTCACTGGGGCAGAATGAATATTAATGACGGGTTAGTACCAGGAAGCACAGGAGCGGCGGAGGTGCTGTGCAGGTGGAGGTGAGTTTAGCCGTTTTAAGAATAAACAGTAAGCATTAAAGCATTAGAGGCCTTTTCAAGTCCCTTTCTGGCACGGCTCACTGCTTGTTGCAGAAAATGTTATTTTAAGATCGTTTTAAGAGTCTTTCTAAATCACGACTCTCATATCAAAGCCAGACATCCCTGGAAAAGTGAGTTCATGAGGAAAAATTAAATATTCTTTTACTTAAACTGCTCATAACCTACATTTTTTATCAAAGGTACGTCCACTTATGCCTTTTCTTTCAGGTTTATTTCTCCAAAATGGTCCTAATTAATTTTTACATCACTATTTCCAACCAAATGTTCTCTGTTCTGATTGGCTGCCCTGAATTTAGCCTCATTCCCAAAGCGATCGGCACTGGACATGCCCAACCTCTGGTTGAGTGGGCGGGGCTAATCTTCTGTGAACAGATGTATATGTCATTTTTGTGACACTGCAAAAACTGTTAATGGAAAAAAAAATATTCTGGTTGGCTGAATTCAAAAAGCAGTAAAATAAGGCTTGAGTGGGCGGGGCTAAACTGCTGTAGACGTAATAGGCAGATAAATGTAAACGTTTTTGGATTCTGTGATATCGTAAAAACTGTAAAGTTGTATAAGAGACAGTTCTTGCATATGACTGTTTAAACATAAAACATAACCTTGGTTTTTCCATCATATGGGCCCTTTAAAAGAGTGTAATTAATATATATAACACTGTTTTACAGCATTTAAACAGGATACAATACATAATGATTATAGCAATAACTTATTGCATATCATTTAAAGACACAAACCAGTTACACTCTGAATGATGAGCGAGAACATGTGATCATGTGATCAGAAACATAAGATTTTCCCAGTGACCACTGACACTTTTACTGGAGCAGCTATTTTCAGGGGCAACTCAATAGGCCTATCCAGCCGTGATTTTTTTGGTCCCAGCCCAGTCAGGAGGGAGTGCGACAGCACTGGGCCATCTGTGGGAACCCCATGTCCACTGAGGCGTGAGTGATCTACAGCTCACACACACACACACACACACACACAGACGGACTCTATTCTCTCGCCCTCAGTCTCTCCCATTCACCAAGGCCCAATTCAGACAGCGTGTGCTCTGATTGGCCGGCCCGTGTATACGTATGCAAATCAAAGTGACTGAACAAAAGTGACACTGGATGTTTTGAAGCTTTCACTCTCTGTCGTGGAGAGAAAAAGAGTGAGGAGAGCAGCCCACGGGGGAGGAGAGGCGTCTGCACAACAAAGTCTCTTTGGCTGAATCCGTTTAGGAAGTAACGGTAGAAGATTGTGGGAACGTTTGATTTGACAGGGAAAAATTCTCACTTTACCGACAGACGTTTCGGGTTTATAAAAGGTGTCTGAAGGTATGAACCCTGTCTCACAGAACAGGACATTACCAAGTGAAGTGAAAGTGACTATAAACACAGCACATAGTGAGTCACAACTTCTCTGTATTTTACCCATCACACAGTACAGCAGAGGGCAGCCATACATCCAGCACCTGGGAAGCACCTGGCAAGCAACCTGCTGGTCTGGAACTCGAACCCATGATCTGATTTTGGGGCTTCGTCCCCAAACACTAGGCCTCTGCTGCCACTTGTTAAGAAGGAGGCAGAAGGATGCAGATGCAGGGACCATTACATCCCTGAAATGTCTTTCTGATCTCTTTTTTTTCTTTCTTGCCTGAGCTGTTGGCTACACTGACCGAACAATTTCCAGTGCTTGTGCTCTGTTTTGTCCACAGGCTTTCCAGAATTGACAAATATGGACAAAATGAATGCAGCGTCATATACATTAAGCATACATTAGCAGCACGTATTTGTGTGACATGGCTGTGTGCAGCAGAGAAGCAGTGTCCAGAGCAGGGTCCAGCTGTCTTGTGCAAAAACATGTCTAACCAAAAATCCAGGGCCTTGGAGACCTCCATGAATAAAAGCATGGCTTTTCCTCTTTCCCATTGTATTACATACAAGGAGCCCCCTTTTTTAATGCTGTCGCCACATGTTGAGAAGGTCCTGGGATTGATTTCCGTCTCGATCTTGGTCTTTTCAGTGTGGAATGGACGTGTTCTCCCTATATCTGTGTGTGTTTCCTCCAGGAACTCTGGTTTCCTCCCACCGTCTGAAGAACGTCAGGTGGATTGGAGGCACTAAATTGCCCAAATGAGCGTGTGTGAGTGTGTTTGTCTGGGCGTCTGCCCTGCGATGGACTGGAGATCTGTCCAGGGTGTCCCCACCTTTCACCCCACGACAGCTGGGAACAGTCATAAAAACTCCAGCACAACCTGCAGCCCTAATCAATACAAGCGACTCCGAAAATGAGTGCTAGAATAAACAGTCCAGACAGCTTTGAGTGTTTAGGAACAGTTCACTTTTCATCATTTCATAAAAGCAAATGAACACTTTGATGCTGTTATTGTTTATTCATTTTGACAGCTTACGTCCTGCTGCAGTTTTTATGTGCAGCTCATTTAATTTTAAAATGGTACAAGAAAATGAACCCACTGGCCTCACACTAGAACATCGTACCACAGATGACATCTTGTTTGTTGGTGCTGTTTATTTTACACGTTAAGCTGGTGCTATTAGTTACAAGCATCAGAGAAAGGAATCAAATAAACCAGAGTTTTATGAGGTTTGTGTTATTTACTGAATGTTCACACTGAGAGTGGCTGGAGAGCCAAAGCTGTCCTTTCTAAGGAAGCCAGCCGTAAGACGTGGATTGTTTTAGGCAGTGAAGGCGTCAAGCTGATGTTGAAGTTAACTTTATGATAATTAGCTATGATGCAGTTCGGTGGCAACCAATCAGAATGTAGAAGTGCTCTAGAGAGTTAATATAGTTGAAATAGATGTAAAAAGTAGCGTGACACACCAGAACAAATCGACTTTGAGCAGGCATGCACTTCATTGGTTTTAAAAAACAAGATCTTTCTCCAAACTTAGGCTACAGATCAGCACATGTGACTGACACCTTTTAGGAAGAGTTCAAAACATTCTGCCCAACAAAGAGTGTCCCATGTTCAGTAGCATCACTGGCAGGTCTGCCAAAGGGATGTTGACACTCTCGTCACTCCCAGTGTGTCTAGTCTCATCTGCAAAAAAGCCAGCATGGATGCAAGTGTTTGTTCTAAAAGAGCAGGAACACAAACGTGTTTGAAGACTAAGAAGACTCGTGAGCTCCTGCTTGATTGGGATGAGTTCATATTTTGCAGAACAGACTGGACAACCTAGGAACCTCGAAGCATTCGCTGCACCAGCCTGAGAAAATGCATTGCTTTATCGCATGCAAGATGATCAAGATTATAGCCGAGCCCAGAATTTGAGAAGACTGAAGGTTGTTCTGTTAGGGTTCAGTTCTACTTTGTCCCTGAAGAGGGAGCCAAGGCTGCTCCCACGTGCCTTACAGTATATAACATATCAGCTCTGCTTCCTATGTTTATATAATGCATTATAAAAGATCGGAGAACAGAGTCATTAGTCTTCCTGCCAATTACCTTAATCTTCGTTGTGTAGCATCAGTACTGAAATTGCAGTTGCTAATGGATGTAGACCAAGGCTTGAAATCAAGCCATGCATTAACACCATGTCAATCCTCATTAGCACCCAAGTGCTGTGAAGGAGCTCCATCAGTGCTCTGCTTATTGTGGGAGGAAAGCTGGAGGACAGAGAGAAGAGAAAGTGGAGATATGAAATGGAATAGGTTGAGGTCTATTAATGGACCATGCCACTGTTATTGAACTCCAAGGGCATTGTGCTGAACCGTCTCATCCGGAAAACAGCCATAAATATTTGAGAGTGTCCCCCGTGCCCAGTGGAATGGCAGGTGAAAGCCCCGTGTGGTGAAGGCCAAGGTGCTTAAAAACCATTAAGCGTTCGTAATCACATTCAACTCTGCACTATATACATACTCAGCAATAGAGCTTTATACTTTTAAAGCATATGTCCACCCTGCAAACAACTGTAGAGGTCTCCAGGTTACACCCTTATCGATCTACTTCCTTTTCCTAGCACTGGTGTTCTCTTTCAGTTCCTCCTATTGATCTACACAAAATAGACGCCAGAGAGAATGGTGTACTCTTTGCAGGATAGGGATAGGACTTGAGGAAGTGAGTGGATTGATATACAGGGCAGTGAAGCTCTTGTTAACCTGTTATTGCCCATCTTTCTCCTTCTTCTCTTCCTGTCCACCCTCAGGTATGGTGCAGAAGCTTGATCAGAAGTTGCCAGTAGCTAACGAATACTTGCTGCTGTCGGGTGGCGTTCGGGATGGCGTTGTAGACATGGATCTGGACGAGCTGGGAGTTTACAACCGTGGCTCTGACTATGACATGGCCTTCACCTTGCTGGTCCCTGCTCTGAAGCTGCATGACCGGAACCAGCCGGTCACCTTAGATATGCGCCACTCTGCACTGGGTCACTCCTGGCTAAGCTTGCGACTGTTTGATGAAGGTACCATTGCTCGCTGGAGGGACTGCTGCACACTGGCTGACCATCTCAATGGAACCACCAACTACTTCTTTTCACCAACTCTGGTGGCGGACTGGTTCCAAGAAGCAGTTGCACTAGTGCTGGCCGAAGTTCAGCGCAAGCCACAGCGGGGAACCCCGAGGGTTGAGCGCGTAGAACGCCACAGCACCTTGCTCTCCATGGTCCTGGGAGTGGGCAGCAGCCGCATGCTCTACGATATTGTACCAGTGGTGTCATTCAAGGGTTGGCCAGCAGTTGCACAAAGCTGGCTGATGGAGAACCACTTCTGGGATGGCAAGATCACAGAGGAGGAGGTGATCAGCGGTTTCTACCTCCTTCCTGCTTGCTCGGCTTCTGGTCGAAGAGAGAACGAGTGGCGTCTCTCCTTCGCCCGTAGCGAGGTTCAGCTGAAAAAGTGCATCTCTCCAGGCCTCATGCAAGCATTCCAAGCCTGTAAAGCAATTCTTGTGAAGTTGCTGGGTCAACCCTCTGCTGTCAGCCCCTACCACTTGCGCAGCATCATGCTGTGGGCTTGCGATCGACTACCGGCGAGTTACCTTGCACAAGAGGACTTTGCTGCCCATTTCTTGCTGGGCCTCATCGATGACCTGCAGCACTGCCTGGTCAACAAGGCCTGCCCTAACTACTTCATCCCACAGTGCAACATGTTGGAGCACCTGTGCGACGAGGCGGCCATGTTTCATGCCCGGAAACTGGCCCTGGTGCGCTCTGATCCAGCTGAGCATTTGCGCTCCACCATCGAACAGACCAAGGCTGCCAACCGCCTGACACAGGAGATGCAGCGGCGCGGTAGTTCCTCTGGACTTCCTTCGCCGCAGACAGACCCTTCCTCCACGGACCACCAACAACCTGATGACCGGCTCGCCAAGAAGCTCCAGCAGCTGGTCACTGAGAATCCGGGCAAGTCCATCTCTGTGTTCATCAACCCAGATGATGTGTCACGACCACACTTCCGCATCGACGACAAGTTCTTTTAAGATGTCCTGTTTGCCCGACGCCCAAGAAGCCTGTGCTCTACCATATTGTAACAGAACGTGCCTCGACCCCGACCTGCCCGTTACACAGAGCTGCTGAAAGGCTGTGCTGCTGCGTTGGAGAGTGTCCTTGGGGAAAAGTACAGAGTTAAAGCGGGTAGGAACCAACATTCTGAAGTCTTTTAATGGGGATAGAGAACACTTAGCAATTTTGGGTAGCTATACTTGGACATGAAGTGCTGTGCAGCTCCATGCATTGTATATGAAGACGACTCTCACAGTGTGTAGGCAACGAATTGCTGCAGCATCTGGAGATACAGTACGTCCTCTGTCATAGTGGATTCTGAACCCTGAGAACTAATGATCACTAAAATCTGACATTTCTTTTCCTGTGTTTGTCCTCCGTAATCCTTCACATGCTTTAGATCACGTTTCCTTTATCTATAAACACAAAGAGAACTTTTTTCTGTAGTGAAACGATGTCAAACAAAGTCAAAACCTTTTGTATCTGGCTACCACTGAAATGAGATATTCTTAAGTGCAATTATTGAAATGTACAATTATACCCAGTCAGAGCAAGATGCTTTTCTATTAGCTGAGTGTTTGGTGTTTGCATATGCAGATGGTAGCATTGTTTCAAATTCGTCTCCTGTCCGAGGCCACGTGCTGCTGCTTTCAGGAGTGAAAGGAAATCCACTTTTTTTCAGTTCACTTTCAAATTGCTGCTTATAGCTGACACTAGCCACTGTAAAGACATCGAATGCCCACATTTTAGAAAAGAACTTTAATCCAGTTTCATCAGGACATGGGTCGTTCGATCTCTGTCCAATCATTGAGAGAAAGTCCACCTCACCTGTATCATATCACCTGTAAATAAAGAACCGTGTATGTAACCGAAGTTGTGTGGATGTATTATTTTTTCACAGATGAAGTGAAGTGAAGGGGAACCACAATGAAATGCATTCTGCTTATTTAACTCATGCATACTGTGCAGCAGTGGGCAGCCACTGCACCAGGGGAGCCATGATGGGGACGGTACCCTACTCAAGGGAACATCTAGGAAACCCACTGGTCTGGAATTTGAACCCACAACTTTCCAATCCTGGGGCCTCATCCCTAAACACTAGACCACTGCTGATTCAGATCATAGCTAGAGAGGAGATCGTCTGAAATAATAAAGCCAGGCTGAACTCAGGAATTCAGGAAGAAGAAGTCAGAACTCTTGAAGGTAACAGGAACCAGACGTCTGAATCCTGAATAATCAATCCTGAGTTTATTGATCATTTCTCAAAGAAACTTGTTTACATGAGATGGTTTACTGCTGGGTCTGGAGAGGAAACGAAATGGCAGATCTGGTTCCATTCACAATCACTGTAATGAAATTTCAATGAAATTACTGTGCCAAAGTCTTGGACCCCTCATTGCTTCATAAATACAATTTACAGCAATTACAGAGCAGCTTAAAGAGAAGAGGATTTTAAAATCCTCTAAAACATTTTACAGAGGAGCATATTTTTCCATGTGTGAAAATTCAATCCAAAATTTAAAACCATAAAATTTCATGAAAACGAGCTCTGCAAGTAAGGAGTTTAGGAAAAGGAATATAGGAAAATCGAGAAATAGCTCACAGACAGCTCTGAAATATTCCCTTCAATTAAATGCACATTTCAAATTCATGCATTTTACCAAAAAATGAAAACCCTGACTTTCTAAATTAAAGGAGCAGAAGAGATTTACAATAATATGCAAAACATATGCTTTATTATTTTATAATTTATTTTTTATTGCTCCAGGCTACAAAGTGCCTCAAGATACAAGGTTCTAAATAAAGTGGTTCTCCACTCAGCCTTCAGCATCAGCAGTGAACGGATTATCTGATCATCTGGAATATGTCTACATATTCCAGATGTTTTTGTCTCTCATTTTCAGTCCAGTCTCTGTACCTGAGCTTTGATTGTTGCTGAGTTTGATTGTTTTTGTACTGTGTGGATTAACCAACAAAAACCAGCTCTGCTCAGGTACAGAGACTGGACTGAACATGAGAGACAACAACACTGTCCTTCAGGAAGATCTGGAGAACTGCTCAGGTACAGACACTGGACTGAAAATGAGAGACAACAACATTGTCCCTCAGGAAGATCTGGAGAACTGCTCCTAAACAACACATTAAACATACAAGAGAGTCCGGATATTTGGAAGCAAAATGAGGGGCTGAAGCCTCTTCAACAGTCCTGATGCTCTCAGTGTGAACCAGTTCATCTGAACTCCCTGAACCTCTGGTTTTTGGGCCAATTTTTTATCTTCTCATTTTATTATTTATTGATAGGCTCATTTTGCCCACATCACTCAAGTCTTTTCTGTGGAATTAAGCTCGAACTGTGTGCTGGTGGGGAACGGTCTGAAGATCTGGTGTAGGTTTCAGTATGTTGTGCAGGGATTAAACTCGCCGATGGGAGCACATAATGCAGGTGCTTTTACATTTGCTGCAATACACAGAATTGTGCTGATATGTTCGAGAGCAGTGTTACTTTAAATGCAAACGCACACACAGTCATACGACTTGCTGAGTCAGCATCTTCCGTGACACAATATCTGGGAAAAATCTACCCTACATAACCTCAACAGCAGCTGTCTGCTAGACGGCACACACTCTAAAACACTATTAGTGCCGACAGCGACCAGACATTGAGCTGCAACGGTCTCTAATATCTGGCTACTTTATCAGAAACACCGTTCAGCTCCACTATGTACACTGGTGATTAATAAAATAAAACAACCTGCCATATATTGTGTAAACCCCCACCCTGAACCCCAAAAGAGCTCTGGACATGCAGGTGGTTGGTGTGAAAGAGGAAGATGCAGAGGACAGGAAGACATGGGGATGTTGTGATGACTCCTAATGGGAGCAACTGATTGAGGAAGAAGAAGAAGAAGAAGAAGAAGAAGAAGAAGAAGAAGAAGAAGAAGAAGAAGAAGAAAGAGGATGGTGGCATCAAGCTTTTTAAGACAAGGCTTGAGATTGTGCAAAATACTAAACACAGAGTTGGCAGTAATTATGAGCTTGTTTTTAATTAGTTAAAATTTCTGCACATCTCAAATTTTAAGTGGGTGCTGATTGGTCAAAAATACATCAGTTTGCCCATTTTTACCAAAGCTGTCCATTATGGATCTGAATGGAGATGCTGCCCCTTAGTATTTAAGGTGTTAAAGAAAAATCTACATTCAGCCCTGTTCTACCACATTTCACCACATCTGTAACATCTGTACAATTCCTCACCTGGTGTTAATGCAGCAGTTGTGTCAGAATCGCCGCCCCCTGTTCGGAATGGCCTTGGACCTTTAATTTCACCACAAAGCACAGAAATATCTAATAACGCTGTTCTTTTTTTACCAGCCGCTGTAACGGGAGCCGTTATTCCAGTGTCCCCTCGTTCTGCTGACCCCGCCACTCCTGACTTTGATCAACGAGGCCGCCAGACTGAACCTTTTATTGTTTTTTTCAAACACAGCTGGAGATATAATGACTTCGCTGGGTGGGCTGGTCAGGACCCTTCAGTGAGCTGGATTTTGGCCACAATAGTAACAGATTTCACTGTAAGAACAGTCAGTATCTGTAAAGATTCTGAAACAGTAAAATGTGAAAACTGAAACTGCAATATAATAAATATTATCAGCCTTTAAAATCACTTCTCCGCCTTTAGAAGATGCTCTTATCCATGGAAACAGATGATCCGCTGTGACGAACCCTAAACGGGAGCAGCCGAAAGAAGAAGAGGTCGAAGAGCAATCATTCTTATCCTGAGTGATTTCCAATTCCTAATAACTGGGACAGTTTCATTGGAGCGTTTCTATTTCATTGGTGGATCTAGGAGTAGGATACTCACCTTTGGACCAAGCGGTTGCAGGCTCAAATTCTACCTCCAGCCCCGTTGGGTTCTGTGAGTTAAGGGCTTTGCTCAGGGTCCCAATGGTGTAGGTGCCATTCGAACCTGCAACTCTTGGACCATAGGTGAGTATCCTATCCCTAGACCAAGCTCCACCCCAGTGAAATAGAAATGAAACAAAACAATTAAAGTTTTCCGTACTGTAATGAGAAGTAAGTCTGGGGAGGATATAAGCGAGTTCATTTATTAAATTACAGAGAAAAAAAAAAAAAGTCCTAGAAAAGCACCAAACAAAACATGAGAGTGTACATGAAATGCACAGAAGGGTCACCAAGCCCGGACGAAACCAAGGCGAAGAAAAGGTGGGAACTGGGAAACCTGAACTGGGGAGGAAACTGTGATTAGATACACCTGGACAGGACAAAGACGAGGCAAAAACAAAGACACAAAGAGGACAGAAGGCAGAAAGAAGGACAGAAGACAGAAATGGCAAGGCCTAACCTGGCTTTGTTCAGCTGGCAAGGCCAATGGCTTGGGATTGGAGAAAAAATGGCGCCCAGACACATCTTATCCCCTAAATCCTGATTCAATACAATCAAAGCTTCAGTTTTAATTACATCAGATTTAGAGAAAGATTTAACACACTTAGAAACACATTTCCTGCAGAAACACATTTCCTTCAGACACACTTCTACCAATACACTTCCCAAAGCGACACACTTCCTACAGAAATATCTTTCCTACAGCAGTTCACATAGAAACACACTCATTTAAACAACACACGTGTGTGTGTATGTGCGTGTGTGTGTATGTGCGTGTGTGTGTGTGTGTGTGTGTGTGTTTAGCATCATTACAAAGTGAGAATCTGTTCATATTATGGACGCCATTCACATACACACACACACACACACTCAGGATTGCTGTAGCTCCTGTAGCACAATTTCAGAGCCGGCAAAACTTCCAGCTGCAATACACAAATCACTCTCTCTCTCTCTCTCTCTCTCTCTCTCTCTCTCTCTCTCTCTCTCTCTCTTTCTCTTATTCTTTGTTTGTGCCCCCACCCTCCTCCCTGTACAGTAGAATATAAACTCTGCCACATGCTACATCAGTGGCTCCCCTCTCTCACTCCTCCATCTGTGCTTCTCTCTCTCTCTCTCTCTCTCTCTCTCTCTCTCTCTCTCTCTCTCTCTGGCTCTCTCTCTTTCTCGCACACACATACACACACTCTCTCTCTCCCCTCCACTCCAAAAGTGCAGCAGTATGGAGAAAGGAGCTGGTAAGACACTCTTCTTCTTCTTCTTCTTCTTATTTCTTTTCTTGTCTTTTCTTTTCTTGTGCTGTACTGTGCTGGGCAGCCGGGGCTGAAGGTCTGCAGGGTGTGTGTGTGTTTGATGAGGTTTGATACTGCAGCACTGCACAAACTGGAAATGCCTCATACACTCCTCACACGGCTCTCAGGCAAGCTTTTCTGCCTTCTGCTGTAGTTGACACACACACACGTGCCTCTTCTCATGTGCCTCTACCCCAGCAGCTCTCACACATACTGTAACCACAGCACATGCTTTATTCAGCTCAGAACACATTTTGCAGAGGTTTCGGGGCAGATGTTGAGGGAATGTGTGTATGTGCGCAAGTGTGTATCGATGTCTGGAGTGTGCTTTGCAGGGGAGAATCTCTGCGCTGACGAAGGCTCCAGCCAGGTGCATTGGAGGAAAAGTGCTGGGGTGTCCACTTTGTGTGTGAGTGTGTGTGAGAGAGTGTGTGTGTGTGTGTGTGTTTGTGTTTGATCAATTTGCTGTGTGGTGCTGCTTTCCCTATGCATCCTTATTGTTTGAGAATTTGCCGCAAAAGGGCCTGATTTAAGGCACCGCATAAGAGTAGGGTGCTAAACACTCTTGTTTTCCACCATGTCCTGCATGGGTTATTTAGACACTGATCAGCCACTGCATTAAAAACAGTGATCTTGATGATCAGATGACCAGGTGATCTTCTTGGCTCCTTTAGGGGTGGGGTATATGATGTGAAGCTGATCTGTTGGAAGCAGGAAAATGCAGGCCCAAAGGCTAGATGACTAGACATCTCCAACACGGCAGGTCTTGTGAGGTGTACCCAGTATGCAGTGGTCAGTATTGACCAAAAGTGGATGGGCCAGCAAGATTTATTAAAGACTAGCCTATCTAATAGCTGCTGCAGCCCAAACTGCTAAAAAGTTCTGCAGGTTCTGATAGAAAGGTGTCAGAAGCCAGCATGGAAAGCTTCTACAATGGATCAGAACTGGGCCGTGAGGAGGTGTAATAAGGCAGGCTCGTTTGATGGATCATGTTCTTTTTTCCATGACGTGGAAGCCAGCCGAGGCCGTGTGATATTATGGACAATGATCTGCTTGGAAACCTTGGGTTTCATGTGGAAGTAACTTTGACAGCTACCTTAGGTATGCTACACCTCTTCCCAAATGGTGTTTCTTTCAGCAGAATCCTGATCAACACTTTTCAGGAACAGTTTGAGGAACATAATTCAATGTGTTCCTCAAATCTCCCCCATATCTCAAACCGTTCAAGCATCTGTGTGGTGGACAAAGTAGTCCATTCTTTCTGTTGGGTTCTGGTGATTGAAGCTGAAGCTGAAGCTTTCCACTTTTTCCCCCGGTGCAGAACTTCACAGTGTTTTCAGACCTTCATGATCCCCTGATTAGTTTGGATACATTTCTCTGTAAATTATTTCTGTAAATTTCTGTTCGTTCGAATCATCCGGAATTGCTTCATCAATAAAGAAATACAGAGCTTGTTCCAGAAGCCACCAAACCCAAGCCATGACACTACCTGCACTGTGCTTCACAGATGTCATATATGTGATTAGGATTATATATGATTATGTTTGGATCAAGAGCATATCCTTTCTTTCTCCACACTTTATCGCTTTGGTGGAGATTAAATTTTGTCCCATGAAACTTTCTAGCTGTATTTGTTTATGGTTTTCAGATTCTTGCTGCTGTCCAAGCTTCGGTATTTCTGCTCTCTCTTCTGCGAATAGTGAAATGTGATTCCTCCACCCCTGCACTCTGGAGGTTGTTCATGATGACACTGATAGTTTTTAATCAGCTTCACAATTTATCTTTCATGTTGTTTTATTCCTTAACCAACCACTTCAGTGTCTTTTGGTCCGTACACCAGTGGTTTCCTTCTTTTTCAGCTGTACTGGTTTGCCTAGTAAGTTCTCCTGATGAATTTCGCCTCTGTTCTCAGCTTTCAAATAACTTTTCCCCCATAGACAGCTCCCTGGTCATCTTCATGAAATCAAGAAGGCACTTCCGATATTTTCGTTCACTGGGTGGTCAGAGACAATAGGTATAGTTCTCATCTCACTTTTATTTTTCAGTCTCAATCAAAAATGTCTTCAGTGATGGCAAAAATGAATGAACTAGCCTTGTTTTTCAAAAACCTTCAGAGGGGGTCATGTTATATTATGAAATTAAGGCAACTTCCCCAACAGGGCAGATTAAAACGCCATTCGGGTTTTTATTTCATTCTAGGAATAATCTTAATCTGGAACAGGGAAAGTTGTGTCATATACTATCAGGCTTTTTTTTTCAACAACCAGAAAGAAAACCAGAAAGAAAGGTTTTAATTTTTCAGTAAGAAGTAGGAAACATGGAGCTTTCTTCAAAAAAGAAATGTAATAAAGTAAGGATTTGCAGGTATTCCTGTGTGACTTTCTTGCTATTTTACATGAGTGTGTGTAAATATTGTTGTGTTTGGAATAACTTTAACTTCAGGTCAGCTTTTGCTTCGTTTCTAATGAAAAGAGCAGTTTTTGGAGAAAAAAATCAGAATTATTTTTTCCTTTTGGAGAGAAGTCAGTTTTCTCTAAAGCATCAAAATGTTCATGTTTTCATCATCCTACAACAAAGAGATGCGCACACACACACACACACACACACACACACACACACACACACACACACACACACACACACAGACAAGAAAAGAAAAGAAAAGAAGGAAAGCTCATGACTCATATATCTCTTTACATTAGTGTCTGCTTTGAATTGATGTGCTGGAATATTATGAATGATAGCACAGCTCTTTGTCAGCAGATGGAGAGAGAGAGCGAGAGAGTGAGAGAGAGAGCGAGAGAGCGAGAGAGATTTACAGTGTGTACACACTTGCCTCTCACTCTGGTTCCTCAGCTTCATTAGGCCTGGCATCTTCTTGCTGACCTCCACATCTTTTCTGTTTATTCGTTTTCTCCATAAGGCCACTCGGCCTCTCCTTCTCCAGCCGTCACAAGATGTGTCCCACTCTTTCATCATATCCCCATCTTCCCTTCCTTCTTGTGACATTTAATTTCCGAGTTGCGATGCCATGAACCCCTCCATGCATAATGTATTACAGATGCATTATGTGCTCATGCAGAGCTGGAGCTCCACTCAGTAAGTACCAGATACCGGCTTAACGATTAGGACCCTCGCATGAACTCACCCAGGCCGTGGACCGGGGGCCTAACCGATGGAGAAGCAGAGCAGGACCCGATGGACACTGTAGTTGGCAAATGTTTGGGCGCCCTTGGCCTTTGTACTTGTGAAGTTTGTTTTTAAAGATCATGTTTGGTTCCTGGAGAGTTTGAGTTAACTTGTATTCACCGTCACCAAACCCTGTAGTTGTACATTTTATCAAACAGATGAGGACACTTTCGCAATTTTCAGAGTCTTATTCTATTTCTTTATTCATCTTAATTTTACCAGCCAAGATGTTAATACTTCAAAGGGGAGGAAAAAGAAGGGATAAAACAAGACAAGAATAAGAAAACAAGATGAAATGGATATAAAATACATGCAAATAACATTTTTTTTCAATTCTCATTTTATTGTCCTTCGTTGCTCAGGCTGATCCAGTGTTCTCCCACTGGGATTAGAGAGAAACAGCCCACTTTATAAACGGCAGACTTTATTATTTACATATAGTACTGTGCAAAATTCTTGAGCCCCTTTTTTTTTTTACATTTTGCTTCCAAAGAGCCAGACTTTCTTGTTTTTTAATGTATTGTTGAACTCAAAGTTTTTGCCTCTCGTTTTCCGTGCAAGAGTTTAAAGGAAGGTTTACAGGATGGTAGTGAGGCCAACTATGTGAGACCAGGTTGGAGACGATAGTTCTGATGAAAAGACAGGAAGTGGAGCTGGAGTTGTCAGAGTGAAAGTGAAAGTGACAACCCTTGTCATTGCGAGGTCACAGCACAGCAGACAGTGAACCACAACGAAATTGGACCTCTGCATTTAACCCATGCACACTCAAGCACTGTGCAGCAGTGGGCAGCTATTGAAAGCGCCCGGGGAGCAGTGACGGGTACGGTACCTTGTTCAAGGGTACCTCAGGGCAACCTACTGGAGAGGGGAATTGAACCCACAATCTTCAGATGCTGGGGCAACTCCCTAACCACTAGGACACCTCTGCCCACAAGATGATGATATTTGTGTCGGGAGGGTGGACCGGATCAGAAATGAATCTATTAGAGCGTTAGCTCAGGTTAAATGGTTTGGAGACAAATTGAGAGAAGTGGGACTGTACTGGTTTGGACATGTCCAGAGGAGAAACACAGAGTATATCAGCCGAAGGATGTTGAGGATGGAGCTGCCAGGAAAGAGGAGAAGAGAAAAGAACAAAGAGGAGCACATTTATGGATGTGGTAAGAGAGGACATACAGGCAGTTGGTGTGAAAGAAGAAGATGCAGAGGACAGGAAGAAATGGAGACGGGTGTTGCCTAAACACTGTAACACAGCTGAACGTGTCCCGCACTTTCATTCACGCTGAAAGTTCATTTTGTTCAAATAAAGCAGGATGTGATGCTCGGACGGCTGATTTGTTGCGTAGTCCTCTCCAACGTCAGGGTTTTGGACGCAGGGCGATGTCTTTGTAAGGACCCAGGTGTAATGGTTTGTGTCCTTCTAACAGACATCATCCCAGGAAACACTGATCATCTGTGGGGGCTAAATGTATTTTTGAAGCAGTCATCATCGGCTGTCCTGTAAAAGCGCCTGGGACGCAGTGACGAGGTTAGAGGAAACTTTGCTCCGTTAGCAGGAAATGATCCTCTGCAGCACAATGTGGAGTTGTCCTGCCCTGTACCTGTCCTCTACCTGCACACGGCTCACGTTCCACTCTCCAGGGACACAGCAATCACAGTCTGGACACATTATCAGTCTGTCCATGTGTTTTTATATATATATATTTTTTTTTTTCCAAAACAGCAGAAGTTACAGAAAAAGGGAAAGTGACTCACACACACACACCGTCCAGTAGGAGGCAGCCCTATCTAGCACCCAGGAAGCAGTGATGGGAATGGCACTTTGCTCAAGGGAACCTCAGGGTAACCTACTGGCTGGGGGTTTGAATCCAACACCTTGTGATCCTGGGACCTCATCCCTTAACTCTGGACCACCGCAGCCCTTTTAAAATATGATTTTCTATTTCTGTTGGCCTAAAATGTATCATGATTTCAGTTGTATTTGTGTGTTGCTATGGGGGGACTAAATTCAGAGGACAAGTTCACTGTTTACAGTCTTTCTATTTGAAAGCACAGAAATTTTAATTCATTGATTGTCAGAAGTGATGGTCCGTTATTGGACAGGAGATGAAATGTGACTGTCCGGCAAAGGCTTCGAACTGAAACCTCTCTGAGAAGGCTGCTCTGATCCAGATTTGCTAGAGGCGTCTCGAGAGAGCCAAAACAGAAACAGGACACCCTGAGCCCTGGCTGTTCCAGGTGAGGGTGCACTCAAGTACATGAGAGGTAAAGTCAGTCCAGAAATCAGCCTTTAACTCATGTCTCTTCGGTAAGATTAAACATATGAGCTTACAGATGAGTTCCTCCAAATGTGTGTATAAATCAGTGGACGTGAAATGGTTCAGATTGCTTTGCAGTGGTGATGGACAGAACCGCAGAACTGTCCATTCCATTTCCACCACTGAATCTAAACATCTCATCGTGTTTAGATGTTCTTTTTTTATTCAATCACCTTGCATGCATCCCTCCTCCATGAATGTGTTTAATTTACTCCCTGCGGAATCTTGTAAAACAATGTCTCCAGCGTCTTCATGTCTGAGACATTCAGGCTGGTTGGTTGACTCTTTAGAACCACTCTGAGTTACTTTATTTATATGGACAGTATAGAATTTAACAGACCCCAGGATCCAAGGTTGTGCGTTCGAATCTCAGGCCTTTAAGTTGCCCTGAAAGAACCTGAGCATGGTACCATCCCCATCTCTACTCCCCGAGTGCTGGATATGGCTGTCCCCTGCTGCACATGTGTGAGTGTGTGGGTTAAATGCAGAGATGTAATTTCATTGTGTTTCACTGTGTGCTGTGCTGTTTCACAATGATGGGAAGTCACTTTCACTTTCATTTCGTCTCTGCTTCCCGGGTGCTGGATATGGCTGCCATCTGCTGGACTGTGTGTGTGTGTGTGTGGGTTAAATACAGAGGATGCACGTCGCTGTGGTCCACCGTGTGTTCGCGGTGGCAGTCACTTTCACTTTCACATTAATTAGAGGGAAATTGGCCTTTATGTTTCTGATTGTTTATTGTGGCTCAGGTCTGTTGTCATGGAGAGATGTTGAGACAGAGGATGTGCTGTTGATGATGATGTTGTTGTTGTTGTTGGATTAAAACATTACTGCTAATAGAAAGTGGCAGGGCTGATGTCTGAACATAAGTCTTCATTGAATGAAATCATCACCTCTCTCTCTCTCTCTCTCTCTCTCTCTCTCTCTCATTAAACGTGAGCTTATGGCTCCCTCTATTGTCTCCACTGATGGGGACTTATTTCCTTTTCCTGTATTTCCTGCACTGTACACCAGACTTTCAGCTTGTCTTTGAGTGTAAAGCAATGATGACATCACTAGAGAGCACTGACGTCACTGACGACAAACTGGGGGGATTTAAAGAGTTTAACTCTTGTCTCAATTGGTGTGAGCTTTTTGTCTTCGCCTGCACAGAATGAAGGACTTCCACGTCGTTACACAACATCACTTGTGTGCTTTTATAAGAGTTACATTCTCCATTCAGACCAATTCAATCAAAAAAAAGATAAGTCTAGGTTTGTGATAATAAACACGTGACGTGAGTAAACAGAACAGCCAAGACGTTCTGAGCAAAATAAATAAATGGATGGTAATAACGATGGACTATAATGAAGATAAATAACAACAAACATACAAACAAACATGCTCCTAATGTTGATGATGCTGAAGATTATGATGATGCATAGTAGACATAGGGTGATGAGGAGGAGGATGACGGTGATGATGATGATGATGATGATGATGATACAGGTGATGAAGATTAAGTGGATAAAAGGTGATGGTGATGACAGAGGTTGTGATGAAGAGTAGACAGCAGTTAACGATGATGATGGTGATGAAGATGGTTCTGATCCAGTCACAGACCCAGAATGAGGTACTCTCTCTCTGCTCTAAAAGTTCTGATCCTGAACTTCTTGTCTTTCATCGGCTCCGTTTCCCTTTGAGGGTCTCGCGCCCGCAGGACTCCCGCCCGCGTGGTCCAGCATTAGCTCATCATCAGAGGCCGTCCTGCCACTTTGTACCCCCCTCCCCTTCCC